>BLSH010477607.1:474260-497606 GCA_018402905.1 Glandirana rugosa
AAAAAAAAATGATCATTACCCAATTGTGTAAGTAAACACGGATCTCCGTTCTCATAGAGGGGGAAGGGCGGTGATCACAGGCTTCCTCTATATGGAAGCCGTGATCATCCCCTTTCCCCAGCCAGGCCAGCCCACACACAGTTGGAACACGCCCAGGGAACACAGTTAACCCTTAGAGCGCCCCCTTCAGGTTAACCCCTTCACTGCCAATGGCATTTACACAGTAATCAGTGCATTTTTATAGCACTGATCGCTGTATAAATGCCAATAGTCCCAAAAAAGTGTCAAAATGGTCCGACATGTCCGCCCCAATATTGCAGTACTGCTAAAAATCGCAGATCGCCGCCATTACTAGTAAAAAAAAATAAAAAATAAAAACCCCAGAAATTAATTCTCATCGTCCGTAAATGCGGCAACTTTTGCGCAAACCAATCAATAAACGCCGATTGTGATTTTTTTTTACGAAAAAGATGAGGAAAAATATAAATCGGCCAAAACCGATGGAAAAAAATGTTTTTTTATATTTTTTTTTGGATTTGTATTTTAGCAAAAAGTAAGAAATTTGGGTTTTTTTTGCAAAATTGTCGCTCTTCTTTTGTTTATAGCGGCGATCAGAAATGATGCAGAGGTGATCAAATACCCACAAAAGAAAGCTCTATTTGTGGGGAAAAAAGGACGCAAATTTCGTTTGGGTACAGCGTCGCACGACCGCGCAATTGTCAGTTAAAGTGACGCAGTGCCGAATCGCAAAAAGGGATCTGGTTCTAAAGTGGGAAATCCTTTCCGGGGCTGAAGTGGTTAAATAAAATAGTAAATGATAGACTAACTTTTTTTTGCAAACCCTGAATCCTTTGTGAAATTAATCATAGGCCAATTCCCATGGAGCATATGTCTAAAATCCAGCTCCACTCGTTATTAATGGTGCCCGATATAGACATAAAGACATGGAGACAGAATGTTTGTTTCTGTAAGATACATATAGAAAAAACAAAAGAAATGTTGCTGTGGCATTGGTACAGCAAAGTAGTTTATCAGGGTTAAGAGGTGGCTCTGTAAATCTTTGTTTTTAAATTTTTATTGATGGCGGTCTTGGAAAGCCTTGAATGTGGAACTAAACTAAAAAATATTTATTTTAAGTGGAACTACATTTTCAAAACTTTATAAACTTTTTCAGCCAGTCTGGTATTTTCACCAGTCTAATTAAATTCTTCATAGATGTAGCCGACAGTGGACTGCAGTCATTTGACAATGCAGACTTACCTCTTTCATTCTTAGATGCTCTTGTGTCCCTCTAATGCTGGGCTCAAGTGACATGTATTATCTTCCTGAGCCAAGTAGAGTGCATTGTAGGAAATGTAGTTTCCTGAACATACACCAGGGTTCTGCAGAACTTTCCCTGGACTACACATCCCAGCAGGCCATCTGCTACACTGATAAGAACCCTGGGAGAGGCTATAAAAGGGTCAGCAGATTAGGCCCAAGCTCTCTTGCTTCCCGGGGTCTATCAAGTAAACACCCCTTCGCTGCTGTGCAAGAGGTCTGCGGCCTACCACGTGGCGATCCCTGTCTCGACCCAGGCGGGTCCAACACCTCTTGCTACACAAGGGGCACCACCGCAGAGTCACTGTACCAGCCGGGTCCGGAGACTACAGTCTCCAACAGCCAGTCTGCCATCTCCGCCTGTTCTGCAGACAGATGAATCCACTAGAATCACTCTTCAGGAGGTTCCTGTGCTGTTCTCCAGTTTGGTGAGAGGGCCGCTGCCCATCAATAAAATCTCTACCTTGTCATAATTCTGGTACAATAATTTTTATTGCAGAAAAGATTTATCAATGAAACAGACAATCACCCATGCAGGGGGATATTACAGTAACCATAGCAGAAAAATGTGGGCCGGGGAGACCCAAACAAATGACTTTACTTAGTATAGTCTACCTACAGTGCGACCAAGTGGGGTAGCCCAAGGGTCTATATAGGTCACTAGGGTTTAGAGGCCAATAAACAGAAGCTCAATTTGCAGGTGCACTAATGAGGGCACTGCTATTAGTTAGCATCTCTGGTGCAGGTCGGAGTGGACTGTCTGTGGGCAAGTTCTGGGCGTTATAATAAGCCACTTGGGGCCGATTCCTAGTCGGAGATAGGCCCTGCATTAGGGGCTGCGGGACCCACTAAACGAGGGGATCCGGCGCGACCCAGGATATGAGTGTATCCGTAAGGTGAAGAGGAATGAGTAGGCGGAAGGAGGAGAAGGGAGGAAGAAAGAGAAGAGAAAAAAACAAAAAAAAAGGGGAGGGGAAGGGAAGGGGAGAATGGGAAGAGTCCTGCAGATGGGGGGAGTGCCAAGTTAGCATTCAGGAGAGGCCCAAGCTGTGCGAATGCAGGGTGGGGAGAGTGTAGGACCACCATGGCGACCATACTTTGAGAAATTTGGAATGAGTATCGTTTAGGTTACTCAACATTTTCTCGTTGACCATAAGGTCGATTAGAGTGCTTTTCACCTTGGCGAACGGGACAGAGGGCCTCTTCCAAGCTCCAGCTATTACCCGATTGGCCGCAATAAATAGATATGTGGCCAGTTTTTGTTGATATGAAAACAGGCCGGGGATGGGGCAGTGTAGCAGGGCAACTTTGGCTTCCTTACGTATTGGTATGTGAAACAAGGAATGAAGGAGCCCGAACACCCTAGACCAAAATCCTGTGAGACAGGGGCAAGACCACCAAGTGTGTAGGACATCTCCCCGTTGACCACAACCTGTGAAGCATCGATCACTGTAAGATGGGTTCAAACTCGCTATCCGGGCCGGGAATCTACCTTGTCATAATTCATTGGACACTGTATACAGACACCTTACACTTGGGATTACTTTATCATATATTATTGGACACTGTATACAGACACCTTGTCCTTGGAATTGATCTAGAGATTACTGCTAGCCAGGTTAAGCTGCTTTGCTCTGCCTACACATCTCTGTGCCATATTCTGCATTACGGTTCCTTGAGCTCCGACTTGCCGGTAAAGATCATTGCAGGCCTTGCCCCCTGGACATTGCTATTCTACGGCTACTTAAAGGGACCCATCCCTAACACCTATAATACCTGGTCTCTCATTAGGATTAGAGGTATAATAGGCCGGCCTGGGATTCCCCATTTAGTGGTGGTAGCATATACAGTAACTAGCCGTTTATTATAGATTCATTCATTCAATCATGATCTGTTCCTATGTACATTGATATTCTGTATCTGTGATTTCAAGCTGTTATTTACTTGTTGTTTGGGACTTTTCTCAACTGAGTTTTGGCTCTTCACCCAGGACTTAGCTGACTAATACCCTATTACCAAACTCTCCTCTTGAACAAGTGAAGTCTAAGAGTGTTAATCAGTCTGCATTGTGTCAGAGTGTCATTTAAAGGTGTATGCAACATGTCTGAACCTAGAGTGTTAGGTGGGCTGGAAGGTTCACAGGGTCATGGAGGCGCCGATGAACAGGTAACGCTAAGCAACCCCCAAGGGGGCAGTGCTACATATATTTCTGCAGTACATCTCCCAGAAGGCAGCAGTTCTGGGTCTTACACCTGTTGGTTCAATGCTTTCCAAACCTGTCCTCAGGTCCCACTAACAGTGCATGTTCTGCAGATAAAGCTGCATATACTATTGCACAGAGCAGGGAAGTATAACGTGTTTTCTATTTTAACACAAAACATGAATATAAAACTTTAAATGACAGCTTCATACTTTCATATAATAGATAGGATATATAAGGGAGTGAATTGCTATAAATCACACGTGTAGTAACATGCTCTTTGAAAATGAAAAACCATGTCAGGTCCACTTTAAAGAAGCGTTCAATTACTACAGTGCAGCATTATGCTGGTTTAGCATTGGTTGAACAAAATCCAGGTTTTCTGGGTGGGTGGATTTGGTGCACAGAAAGACCCCAGACACACCAACACAGTGAGCACACTATGTTGATAGCCAGGCAATAGAAACCAGCGTGTGGAATTTGGGATTTACACCGCAGTTCAGGTTTCTTTGAGGAAATTCCTGTCTGGGCTTCAACACTACATGAACAAGAGAGCCAGTTAACAATGCCAGCGTGCCCACTGCAGTCAGGGGGGTCCCCAGTCATATGGATTACCTATGGAAGTGTAATGAGCCATCATTCACAGCCAGCTCTGACACTAAACGTGCAGACATGAGGCAGTTTAGCAGCTCATCATCCTGCCTGAGTTGGATGGAGTCCATAGTAATAAAAATATAATGGCTTTGCTGTAATGAAATTAGACGTTTCTGTGTACTGGAGGTGATGATCCATTAATTAAAAGGATTCTTTGTTTTCTAGGAAATTAATATGTCATCATATGAATATATGTACTTGGCTCCTGTATTAGACTGGATATAAAAATCAGCCCTGGAATATAAAATATATCAAACAGAGCAGCTTTTCTTAAAGTAGAACTAGCACAAGGTCACGAAAACCCTAAAATAATGAGCCCCTATTCACACCAGAGCATCTTCTGCTGGATTCCTGAAACATGATAATGCTCAAGATGAAGAATCTGAAGATGGTCTAGGCAAGTGTTTCTCAACCTTTTTGTGGTCACGGCACCCATTAAAAGTATTTTTAATCTCCAGGCACCCCAGTCTAAATAGCAGTCCCTCTAGCTTAGAAAAGCAGTTCTGATTGTAAAGAGTGTAGGGATCAGGATTAGAAGTAAAGTATAGAGTGGAAGGGTCAGGATTAAAAGTAATGTACAGAACAGAGGGGTCATAGGTGTGTAACGTACAGAGTGGAGGGGTCAGGAGTGAAAGTAACATGCAGACACATACAGTATCTCACAAAAGTGAGTACACCCCTCACATTTTTGTAAATATTTTATTATATCATTTCATGTGACAACACTGAAGAAATGACACTTTGCTACAATGTAAAGTAGTGAGTGTACAGCTTGTATAACAGTGTAAATTTGCTGTCCCCTTTAAAATAACTCAACACACAGCCATTAATGTCTAAACCGCTGGCAACAAAAGTGAGACACCCCTAAGTAAAAATGGCCAAATTGGGCCCAAAGTATCAATATTTTGTGTAGCCGCCATTATTTTCCAGCACTGCCTTAATCCTCTTAGGCATGGAGTTCACCAGAGCTTCACAGGTTGCCACTGGAGTCCTTTTCCATTCCTCCATGACGACATCACAGAGCTGGTGGATGTTAGAGACCTTGCGCTCCCCACCTTCTGTTTGAAGATGCCCCAGAGATGCTCAATAGGGTTTAGGTCTGGAGACACGCTTGGCCAGTCCAGCAAGGCAGTGGTCATCTTGGAGGTGTGATCGGGGTCGTTATGTTGGAATACTGCCCTGCGGCCCAGTCTCCGAAGGAAGGGGATCAT
Organism: Glandirana rugosa; assembly: GCA_018402905.1. Taxonomy (NCBI): domain Eukaryota; kingdom Metazoa; phylum Chordata; class Amphibia; order Anura; family Ranidae; genus Glandirana; species Glandirana rugosa. The sequence continues at coordinate 479,646 of BLSH010477607.1, forward strand.
GCTGTGCATCAGCAGGTCATAGTACATGTTGGCATTCATGATTCCCTCAATGAACTGTTGCTCCCCAGAGCCTGCGGCACTCAAGCAGCCCCAGTCCATGACACTCCCACCACCATGATTGACTGTAGGCAAGACACACTTGTCTTTGTGCTCCTCACCTGGTTGCCGCCACACATGCTTGACACCATCTGTTTATGGTGTCAAGTAAGTTTATCTTGGTCACATCAGACCACAGGACATGGTTCCAGCAATCCATTTTCATTGTCTGCTTGTCTTCAGCAAACTGTTTGCAGGCTTTCTTGTGCATCATCTTTAGAAGAGGCTTCCTTCTGGGATGACAGCCATGCAGACCAATTTGATGCAGTGTGTGGCGTATGGTCTGAGCACTGACAGGTTGCCCCCCCCACCCCTTCAACCTCTGCAGCAATGCTGGCAGCACTCATACGTCTATTTCCCAAAGACAACCTCTGGATATAACGCTAAGCACGTGCACTCAACTTCTTTGGTCGACCATGGCGAGGCCTGTTCTGAGTGGAATCTGTCCTGTTAAACCTCTGTATGGTCTTGACCATCGTGCTGCAGCTCAGTTTCAGGGTCTTGGCAATCTTCTTATAGCCTAAACCATCTTTATGTAGAGCAACAATACTTTTTTTCAGATCCTCAGAGTTTTTTGCCATGAGGTGCCATGTTGAACTTCCAAGTGCAAGTATTCGCCAGCACACCAAGGATCACCATCCAAAAGTTCTTTATTCAAAAAGAGATCACATCACAGAAAGTGCAACATTTCAGAGCCACGCAGGACCCCTTCATCAGGCACGAAGGAGTCCTGCGTGGCTCCGAAACGTTGCACGTTCTGTGATGTGATCTCTCTTTGAATAAAGAACTTTTGGACGGTGATCTTTGGTGTACTGGCGAATACTTGCACTTGATTGACGCTTCCAGTATCCAGCTGGAAATCACTGCAGCACCCACCCCTACACAGGCTTTACTTTGCCAGAAAGGTGTGCGCTGGAAAATTGACAATGTTATACTTCCAGTGACCAGTATGAGAGAGCGAGAGTGATAACACCAAATTTAACACACCTGTTCCCCATTCACACCTAAGACCTTGTAACATGACACCGGGGAGGGAAAACGGCTAACTGGGCCCAATTTGGACATTTTCACTTTGAGGTATACTCCCTTTTGTTGCCAGTGGTTTAGACATTAATGGCTGTGTGTTGAGTTATTTTGAGGGGACAGCAAATTTACACTGCTATACAAGCTGTACACTCACTACTTTACATTGTAGCAAAGTGTCATTTCTTCAGTGTTGTCACATGAAAAGATATTATAAAATATTTACAAAAATATGAGGGGTGTGCTCACTTTTGTGAGATACTGTACATATATACACAAACACGAACCCAGACGGCACCCCAGGGTTCCGCATCACCCCAACTGAGAAAGGCTGATCTAGACACCCCAGCCACACAATACAGTTTGGTCCTCAACAGCACCAGCTGCACAGCTTGGTAAACAACATACTAGCCTGCTGACTGGAAAAAAGTGGGCAGTGGTACATGAGAGCTCTCTTTTAAAAACTTTTTAGCAAAATGGTGATTGTGACAGAAACAACTGGGAGAGCAGCTTTTATTTTACCCACAGTTTATGGCCCATGGAGGATGCCAGGGATTTGATCTACTTCTTCCAGTCAGAGCATGGAGAAGAGCTCAGTTCAGCCTCTGATCCCATAGAGAGAGCAGATCATTCTCTAATGATGGACAACAACGTGATGAACACTGAAATCGAGACTTGGATTAATTCTCTTAATATGGACAATAAAGCTTTCCTTTTGGAGTGGACAGAAAGGTGTAATATTAATTTTGTACAGGTTAATGGTCAGAGAGAATATGGTGGCCCTCCTGTGGACTGAGTGCGAGAAGCTCCTCTACTTGGGACAGAAATATTTATCAACAATTTCCCTCAAGAAATCTATAAATATAAATTAAGTCCACTTTTTTCAGACTGTTGGAACATTGTATGAGTTTTGTCTTACGATGACTTGTGTAGTGGACAGATTACACAAGTGAAAGCTCGTTAATAATATTTGGATAGCTCTGGGTCTTCTTTCTGGGGAACTGGTGCTGAACTGTCTAAGGCTTGATTTCCATCTATGCATGTTGCTTTTGAGCATTTCTGCACTGCTTTTTGCTGGGCTCTCTGCATTTTTACTGTGATTTTGCCTCGATTGCGCTTTGATTTGCGTTTTCTATGAATTTTTCTATTTTGAAAAATGTGTTGTTGGGCAGATTTAAAAATGCAAAATGCAAATCGCTGCAAAATCGCACACTACATGCTTTTCTGCAGCTTCTCCATTGAAGTCTATTGAAACAAAAATGCAAAAAAGCACCATTTTGTGTTTAAAAAAAGTTGGTGACCTTTCCAAAAACACAGAGGCACAAAAATGTATTAATGTAAACATGTTCCATAGGAACCCATGTTAAAAAAAAAAATGTCCTGCGTTTGTGCAAAAAGCATGAAAAAATGCATTGGTGTGAATGGAGCCTAAGTGGGCACTGACCCGAATCACCTAGGCATGTCTAAGTGACTAGTTGTTAATTGGCTTACTGTTAATTAGGTCACTGTTAGCTGGTATTTGCTAGCTGTTGATTAGCTGTTAGTTGCTAGCTGTTCATCAGATGTATTGTTAGATGTACTGATGATATTACTGTTTAAAGTTTACATTGTTGAGGACAATGTGATCAAGCTCTTATCTGATTTTGTGTGGTATATATTCTCTGTGTGAATTTACAATAAAGTCAGTTCCTGTTTGCACCTAAGCTAGTGTAATCTAGTTCTTGTTGGAAGAGCAACAGCATAGTAGCTTTATATGCTGTATATACTGTACTGAACTATACATAAGCATTATACTTGTCTATACCAGCAGGTGGCACTGCAGTATGATCATGTGTATTCCATGGTGCAAAGAAATAATGTACCTTCTGTATCTAAGGGTGTACTTAAACATAGAAACAGAGAAAAAGACTGAGTAGTCCATCGAGTCTGCCCTTTTTTTTTGTTTTGTTTTTTTTTTGGGTTTTTTTTCCCATTAACCTCATTGTCTGACTATAGATTTATGTTTATCCCAAACATGTTTGAAGGCATTTACTGTTGACTGTCTCACAACCTCTGTTGGTAGTTTTTTCCAGTCATCAACCACCCATTCAGTAAAATAATACTTTCTAAGATTAGTTTTGAACTTCGCTTAGTTGAGGTCATGTCCCAGTGTTCTTGATTTTGGTTTCATATTGAAAAGACTGCCCTCCTGAACCTTATTCACCCCATTAATGTATTTAAGGGTTTCAATCATGTCTCCCCTCTCCCTTCTTTCCTCCAGACTGTACATATTAAGTTCCTGAAGTCGATCTTGAACGTTTTATCTCCCAGGCCTTTCACCATTTTTGTTACCCGTCTCTGAACTCGTTCTATCTTATCGATATCTTTTTGTAAGTGTGGTCTCCAGAACTGGACACAGTATTCTAAGTGAGGTCTCACTAAAGATCTATATAGAGGAATCAGAACCTCCTTCCTCCTGCTGGTGATCCCTCTACTGATACATCCCAGAATTCTATTTGCTTTTCCCACTGCCTGGTTACACTGTTTGCTCATTTTGCAATCATCTGAAATAAGCACCCCAAATCTTTTTCTTCTGTGGTGCTGGCTAACACTGTGCCCCCAATGCTGTACTCTATAAGCGGATTCTTTTTCCCTAGATGCATTATTTTACATTTAGAAATATTGAACTGCAGTCTCCACTGCTTTGACCAATCTTCCAATAATGCCAAATCATGTTCCATGTTACAGACACCTCCAGGGATATCAACCCTATTACATACCTTTGTATCATCAGCAAAGAGACATACATTGCCCAGCAAACCTTTAGTTATATCACTTACATATAGGTTAAATAGAACAGGACCCAGTACAGAGCCTTGTGGTACCCCACTAGTGTCTGGTCTCTGTTCTGAGTGAACCCCATTTACAACCACACTCTGCGATCTATCCTTTAGCCAACTGCATATCCACTGAACCACCCAAGGGTTAAGTCCCAGCTTGTACAACTTTTGTATCAGATCATTATGTGGAACTGTATCAAATGCCTTGCTGAAATCAAGATACGCTATGTCCACAGCACCACCCTGGTCCAAAACACTGGTAATATAGTCAAAGAATTCAATCAGATTTGTCTGGCATGATCTGCCCTCAGTAAAGCCATGTTGCTTTGGGTCCAGCAAGCTGTGTATTTTTAGGTGATCAATGATCCTTCTTTTGAGAAGTGATTCCATTAACTTGACTACAATTGATGTTAAACTCACTGGCCTGTAATTGCCAGCTTCTACCTTGCTGCCCTTCTTGTGAATAGGTACAATATTAGGTATCTACCAATCACGCGGAACTTCTCCTGTTAGAAGAGATTGATTAACCACTTGCAGACCGCCGGCCGCAGTCTGACGGCGACAGAGTGGCTCGTTATCGCAAACCGCCATCATATGACTGCGGCTGCTATAACTAGTGCTGTGAGTTCCTCACTGTGTCCGGGGGGGGCAGGGAACGGGTACGGCGGACTCGATCGCCGCCGGCTACCCGCGATGCCCCCCCGCAGTGAGAAAACGGAGGTCCATGTAAGTAAACACGGATCTCCGTTCTCATAGAGGGGGAAGAGCGATGATCACAGGCTTCCTCTATATGGAAGCCGTGATCATCCCCTTTCCCCAGCCAGGCCAGCCCTCATACAGTTAGAACACGCCCAGGGAACACAGTTAACCCTTAGCGCCTTAGAGCGCCTTAGAGGTTAACCCCTTCACTGCCAATGGAATTTACACAGTAGTCAGTGCATTTTTATAGCACCGATCGCTGTATAAATGCCAATGGTCCCAAAAAAGTGTCAAAATGGTCCGACATGTCCGCTGCAATATCGCAGTACCGCTAAAAATCGCAGATCACCGCCATTATTAGTAAAAAATAAAAAATAAATAAAAACCTTAGAAATTAATTCTCATCATCCATAAACGCGGCAACTTTTGCACTAACCAATCAAACGCAGAATGCGATTTTTTTTACCAAAAATATGAGGAAGAATATAAATCGGCCAAAACCGATGGAAAAAAATTTTTTTTATATATTTTTTTTTTTTGGATTTGTATTTTAGCAAAAAGTAAGAAATTTGTTTTTTTTTGCAAAATTGTCGCTCTTCTTTTGTTTATAGCGGCAATCAGAAATGACGCACCATCAAATACCACCAAAAGAAAGCTCTATTTGTGGGAAAAAAAGGACGTAAATTTTGTTTGGGTACAACGTCGCATGACCGCGCAATTGTCAGTTAAAGCGACTCAGTGCCGAAACGCAAAAAGTTCTCTGGTCCTAAAGTGTGAAATCCTTCCGGGGCTGAAGTGGTTAAAAAGATCCGTTAATGGTCCAACAACTATATCTCTAAGTTCTCTTAGAACTCTGGGATGAATACCATCAGGGCCCATTGCTTTATTAAGCTTTAACCGAGCCAGTTCCTCTGCTACCTCTGTCATTTTAGTGATCCCATTGTATTTTTTCCTTCTATCGCTAATGTACCTAAAAAAGGTTTTATCTCATTTCTTAATAGGCTTAGCAATTCCCTCCTCTTTCTGTGCTTTTGCAGCACTGATAATGTGTTTGACCTGCTTTTGTCTATTTTTATACTACTCTCTGTCAGCTACACCTCCTGTCTCCTTTAATCTTCTATACGTTATTTTTTTCCCTTTACTATCCTACTTACCTCTTTAGTGAACCATATTGTTTTTTTCTTCCGTTTATTCTTACTAACTTGCCTGACATATAATCTAGTTGCCTCCAGGATGGTAGACTTTAATAGTGCCCACTGATTACTTACCCCTGTCATTTTACTCCAACCATTCAGTTCATTTACTAGAAATTTCTCAGTTCTTGTTTTAATATCAAACCAAAGACATTGGTGATCACTAGAACCCAAATTCTCTCCCGCCTCAACATCAGGCAGTCGATCCCCATTTGTCAGTACTAGGTCAAGAATATAATCACCTTGGGTTGGGCTTTATACTAACTGTTTTAGAGAAACCCCATTCAGTGATTCCATTACACACCTGCTCCTGCTTTTTGAAAAAAACAATATTTTTACTTTTTGTTATAATACATATCCAAAAAAATATATAAAAAAACAAATGTATTCATCAGTTTAGGTCGATATGTACTCTTCCTCATACTTTTGGTAAAAAAATTGCAATAAGCGTATATTGATTGGTTTACGCAACAGTTATTGCGTCTACAAACTATGAGAATTGATTTATGGCGTTTTTATTTTATTTTTACTTTTTTACTAGTAATGGAGGCAATCTGCGATATTGCGGAAGCCAGATTTGGGACCACTGACATTTATACAGCAATCAGAGCTTTAAATAGCCACTGATTACTGTGTAAAGGTCACTGACAGGGAAGGGGTGATCACTAACACTGGGGGCGATCAAAGGGTTAAGTGTGTTCCCTGGGAGTCGTTTCTAACTGTGTGGGGGCTGGGATGACGGGGGGGAGAAGAGCATAGCATGAATCTATACATGGCCACCCGGGACCACCCCCCGATTCATGCAGCCGACCCCTTTGTGGCGCCGGCCGCATGAATTACAGCGGGGGGGTTTCCATGAAGCATCTCATCAGAGCCGTAGGCTCTAATTGGCTTCATTAAAGTGTGGCTTGTGGTGCTAAGTGTGCCACCACAAGCCCTTAGAAAGGCAAATGAACATTTGCCTTTCTAACTGGGAACCGCTCTCAGCCAATCAGTCAGCGCCGGTTATGTTACCAGTTTCCTGATTGGAGGATAAGAAGGATGTCGCCGGAGCACTGAGAGCATGCTCCCCACTCACTGGACTCTGCACACTGTTATTGGCTGCAATTTACCCTGCCTGTGTTATTGGCTGCAATTTACCCCACCTGTGTTATTGGCTGCGATTTACCCTACCTGTGTTATTGGCTGCAATTTACCCTACCTGTGTTATTGGCTGCAATTTGCCCCACCTGTGTTATTGGCTGCAATTTACCCCTACCTGTGTTATTGGCTGCAATTTACCCCTACCTGTGTTATTGGCTGCAATTTACCCCACCTGTGATACTGGCTGCTATATACCCTACCTGTGATGCTGAAGCTGTATACTGTGTCCTGTGATGCTGGGGTTGTATATTGTTTCCTGTGATGCTGAGCTGTGTACTCCTAACACAATATGTGGAATACAGGGGATGGAGTCTGTGGATTATATAAGGGGTGGGGCTTATGAGAAGTAGGAGGGGTAAAAAGGAAGGGCGGGGCCTGGCGCCCCCCCATCCTAAAACTTCACCAGCCGCCACTGACCCAAAGACTGACAAAGTGACAATAAGCCACAGTGTTTATTTTGATGAAAGCCCATCACCAGAAACACTGATCCCTGAAAGCTGTGAAATGAGTATTGCCAACAAACCTGAAGAAAAGGTCAATCAAAGCGATACTTGTCCAGGAGTCAGTACAAGAGAAGGAACTCACAATGCCTACACCAAGTTCCCTACCAGATCCTGCTGAACTTCCTGAAATCAGAAGATCCATTCGGAACACAAAGGGGATACCACCAAGCAAGCTGTCATACACTGCCAAAACACACAGCATACTTGAACCAACATCCCGGGAAGACACAAAAACTGCCAAAACGTGAAGCCAATAAATAGAGAGAGGCAGCAGAAGTTAAGTCACTTCAAGAAAATAAAACCTGGACAAACACAGAGCTCCCTCCTAACTGCAAAACTATAGGAACTAAGTGGAATTTCAAAGTAAAGTCAGACACAGAAGGGAAAATCCACAAATACAAAGCCAGACTAGTTGCAAAGGGTTACTCCCAGAAATTTGGTGAAGATTACAATGAAACATTCACTCCCGCTGTAAAACACTCCACCATGAGAACGCTTCTCAGCGGTGCAGCCGGGAAGGAGATGCAAGTGAAACCACTAGATGTTAAAACTGCTTTCCTATATGTAGACATTAAGGAAGACCTCTACATGGATCATGATGTGGAGATATTATGGTGAAGTGATGTACGTGATGTATATTTTGATCAGACCCTTATTAGGACTGTGGAAATTCATATTCGCATTCAGGTGCTCAAAGATATCCCTTGTTTGGTCTGTTTTAATTCAGAATTTGTCCCCTAAGACAGAGAGTTCTGAATATACCGTGCCCAGTCAAATGTATATATTTTACAGGAAAAATATGTACTTTATATATTTCATGGTTGCATATAAAGCAAAGTTTGTTCACACGGCTGGTTCAAGATAGCATTGTCTGGTACCTTCAATAGCTTATTTAAATGCAGGGCAATTAAGTGTATCCCTTGTCTTTTGAAGGTGAAATAATGAGAGTGGGAGGGCTTCTTCCTATACCCTGGAACATTGTTAACGAAGTTACCCTGTTGTCTTCAAGAGGGGCAGTCAGACATCACGTCTCCATCTAAGGCAGATTCTTAACATGTTAAGAATCTGGGAACTGTTGGTGGTCTTAATACCTGGCCTCTTGTGCTGAGCTTAAAAAATCAGGAGTCAATGCAACTCCAGCCAATCAGGGAAGGCCTCTACCTGGATGGGTGGGCGTGGGCAGAGCGAGGGCATAAAAAAGCAGGAGAACAGCATTACAATCTCTGTGTGGCTGGTGATCCTACCATGGTGACGTAAGATTCCCTGTGTCCATATCTCCATTTTGCTGTGTTCCGTTTCGGTTTCCTTTCTTTTCTTAGTAACATTCTGTTTTTACATGGAACAATTTTTAGTTTTTTGTAATCCTCACTTTGTATGTTAGCAATAATTATGATGCTTTTAAGATTGTAACATTTACCCCAGGTTTGGTTATATTTAATTAGTGACGAGCTTCTTTTCTGTAAAAATAAATTAGATCTTTATTTTTCGTTAGCAAAGGTGTCATTGATTATTGATTTTATTTATAATAACCGCAACAGCACTGGTTGCTTCTAGTATCCACAAAAGGTAGTAATCACTTATTTTATTTATCATTAAGCGTATAAGTGTGTTAGGTAAAAATCGCTTTAACAATCAACCACCAGGGTTTGAGCAAGGAGACAACCTTGTGTGTAAACCTCAGAAGAGCATCTACAGTCTTAAACAATCTGTAAGGATGTGGAATGAGAAAGTGAATGAAGTGCTTACCAGAGAGGGATTCTCAAGAAGTAAAACAGACTCCTGTCTCTACTCCAAGAATCAAGAAGGCAGATGGATATACTGTACATTCTTACCTATGTTGATGACATTATAACTTGTTTTGAACAAGAATGGGATTATAATCAGATAGTTCACAAGCTGAAAGAAAATTTTGAAATCAAAGAGCTAGGGAACATTAGCTACTATCTGGGAATTCAAATAGAGAGCGAAGAAGATGGAAGTTATCTTCTCAACCAATCTCAGAAAATCTCCGAAATCTTGGAACAATTCCATATGCAAGATACAAAGGAAGTGAAAATTCCTATGGAACCAGGCTATCTAAAGAGCAATGAAGCAGAAAACTTGCTACACAACAATAATATGTATCGCAGAGCAATCGGTAAGCTGCTATATGTTGCTACTGTGACAAGACCAGACATAGCCGCAGCGGTGGGCATACAATGCAGGAAAGTCCCAGGCCCTTGTCAGCGTGACTGGAACACAGTGAAGAGAGTGATGCAGTACCTCAAAGGAACAATTCAGATGAAGTTACGGTTACCAGCAACATCTGATCCAAAACTGGTCAGATATGTGGATGCTGATTGGCGCCAGGGACTGTACAGACCGTACATCCACAAGTGGATTCATCTTCCAGTATGGGGAAGGAACTAGAAGTTGGTCTAGTCGAAAGCAAACAACTGGTCGCTCTATCTTCAACTGTAGCAGAGTACATTGCAGCGGCATACACATGTCAAGAAGCGATATGGATTTGTCAACTTTTTATGAACATTGGGATAGACATGTCAAAACCAATTCCCATTTTTTTTATATTTCAATATTTTTATTGAAACAAAAGGACAACATCATATAAAGTACAATAGTGCAAGTCAGTGATAGACCGTACATAGACACAGGAATAGTTTCATTCAAAATATTCATAAACATATAACCTCCCAAAGTCGAACCAGGAGAACGCAACAATAAACATGTTCAGTAGGGATATCAATAAGAATAATAAGCAGTATAATAAAATATGAGTCATTGCCAATAGAATCGAGGGAACATTCCTGTGAGAAACATCAACATATAGCTATATGTTCTACCAAGACTTCAGAAAATTATCAAAAAAATCTAACAAATACCAGGAGAAGAAAAATGGAAAAATAAGGAGATAAGAGATAGAAAAAAAGCCAAAGGAAGAAGGAAGAGAAAGAGAGAGGAAGGAGGGAAAAGAGAGAGTAGGAGTGGGCCAGCCAGAACTCCATTAACTCACGGATAGATATTGTATCCATGGATCCCATGTCACATAGAATTTCTTAGAATTGTGAAGAAGACAGGTAAGTTTACCATTAACCATGATCCAGCTAAGTTTATTCTTTACATATTTAAGGGGAATCATCGACTGCTTCCAATATTTAGCTATAGTTATTCTATAGTTATTCTAGCCGCCAAAAATATATATGCAATGAGTTTAATCGATTTTTTGGGGACTTCATCCGAGAATTTTTGAAAAAGTGCTGGTTCCGGGGATCTATGGATATTAACCCCCTGTCACTAAATATATTAAATTGAATATAAGGATCCAAAATATGGTGACTACAGGCCACTGCCACCTAAAGCAAGTGGGGGATGCAAATGGGTGCATCTTTGCAACTCTGGTCGGCACCAAATACCAACGTAGAAGTGTCTTATAGTTTGCTTCAATTAGTGTTGTATTAATAGATATTTTAGATAAAGCATAGGCAATATCTTGACAGTCAGACAGTTACAAAGTGCCATATCTGGAAATGTTTTTGCACATGATTTGGTTGCACCATGCACTTTACACTTGCACACTTTCTTTGCCATTTTTGCACATGATTTAGTATCCAGCAGCGCCACATCCACTCCTTTTGATATCTTTGTTTATGTAAGCATCTAGTCTCTAGATGTCAGTGTGGAGGCAGCAGCTAATTTGTTTAAGGTGAACTATATATTAAAAACATGATACATATCCATTTCCACCAGCAGCGCCACATCCACACACCCCCCTTTATTACATTGTTTCATAAGTTTAAATCGTACAAAAGAGATAAGCTGGTTGTACCAAAATATTTCACTAGAAGGCATCTGCAACATATCTTTAAAATATTGCAATGAGTATGGTTGATCCCCGTTAAGGTAGTCCCCTATCCTAAAAAGTCCCTTGTTGAGCCACCATAGTAGAATGTTGCATTAATTTCTCACTTTGAATATTTTTGATAAATCCCCTCTTTCCCTTTCATAGCGCTGCACAATTTTAATTTTTTTATCTACTTTTTTGCATTTACGTTCAATGCTGTGCTAGCTGCTTTTTTTGTCTTTTTGGATATAGCGCAGTATTCCACCTTACCATTTTGCAAAACAAGGGGGCCAGTGGGGTATGTAAAGAGGACAGTGGCTTTCGATGCCGTACTTCATCCCAGACCACTACTGAATGAGACAGTGTAGGGCATAGAATAGGGGGACGAAGACGGCTAGGAAGCCACATTAAAGAACCAATGGCAAAAGGGTGGCACGAGAGAGCTTCAATAGATACCCAGAGGGGCGTAGAGCCTTTGGCTGTTGTATAGGAAAGCTGAGTTATTTAGCAGCTTGATAGTAGGCCCATACATTTCGGAGCCCAAGCCCACCACTCGGTTTGGAAACATACAATTTATTCATTCTTAGGGACACAAGGCGGGTAGCGGGGGCCGCCGTATGCCTTTAGCCGACATGGACCGGGTCTCCGTGGTGTTTGCCTGCCACTCCGACACAGCACTGGAGCGAGCGGATTGAGAGGGCTGCCGATTGTGGCTAGAAGTGCTGGGAGTGTGCAGAGTGGTTCAGGCTTGCATCCGTTCTGGCCGCCCGTGCATGCGCTCTCTTTCATTTCCCATTTTTTGAAGACAACCAAGGATGTATAAAGCTTACGCAATCAGAAAGGGTTAATCCTAGGACCAAACACATCAACGTCAATTATCACCTACTGAGGCACAATCAAGAGCAAGGTGTTATTGACATTCAATATTGCCCATCAGAGAAGATGACTGCTGATGCACTCACCAAGCCTTTGTTGAAATAACGTCATAGTTATTTCCAGAAGAAGCTGAACATAATTTGACAAAGCACATGCTGTTGAGAAGGGGTGTTGGAAGAGCAACAGTATAGTAGCTTTATATATTGTATATACTGAACTATACATATGTATTATACTTGTCTATAGCAGCAGGTGGCACTGCAGTATGATATTGTGTATTATATCTATGGTACAAAGTAATAACAGGATGTACCTTCTGTATCTAAGTGTGTACTTGTTTGTTGTTCTCTTTCTGTCTATGATAAAAGGCATATAATATATTCCTCCATGAAAGTAAAGTATTCTCTGCATACAACAAACTTCCAAGCGCATGATTCAATAACCTGCTAATAGTTCTTGGGTGCAATGTTCAGCTATAGTACCTGGTTCCAGAGAGGAGGAAGCTGCATCCTTGCTGAGGCACCCAAGCGGGGTGCCAGGCGGTCTGTCATAGTGATTTATTGTTATTTTTTATAACCCATTTGTACTGTGCAACATATGTACAACCTGCATATCAGGGAAGCAAATATCATGAAAGTGATACAAGTCCGCAAGCACTGACCAATAGATCTTTTTACAAGCCCTCCTGACTACTGCGCTGCACAATTGCAAACCTGGGCATTTTAATTGTAGACCAGACAGACTTACCTAGTTCCAGACTGGTGTTTGTGACACAATACCCCCACTCTTTGTCTCTGTCATAGTTATGTGTTGTAGCACACCTAAAATACAGTATGTACAGGATCATTAGAAACTATTTAGCTGACTTAACAGTTTGTATATGTCTATACAGTGTATTAAATAAAAATAGGAAAAAACACGCTAAAAAAAGGGATATGAGGAAAAAATAAATACATGAGTAAAGGGAAGCTGCAATCTTCCAAGGGTATCTTCTTGGAAAATCAAATGTACATATATAAATAGAATGCGCTAGTTCCTAGTAATATGCGAGCAAGATATAAATTGAGCACCAAAAGTGTCTTATGTGAATACTATGAATTCATAAAGAATAAAACATGATTGAATAGTAATGAAAACAAACCAAGTGAGAAAAACATAAAAATGGAAGTAAATCAACATATCCTCAATAAAAATGAGTGCAAATAATCATATAATAGTCCATATACTGTAAAGTGCAAAAAGTGCAAAAACAACATTGATGTGTACTCAATAGGTGTCCCAAAGAGCAAATAAGGAAGTCCGTATAGCCTTGAGGGATGTAAAAGGAATCCTTCCACCAGGTGTTGAGAAGGAGGAAAGAAGAGGAGAGGGGGCCGTGAGGACACCCACACCACACTATAATCGAGGGGCCTTACCGGAACACAATGACCACCTATCTCTAGGTATGGTCACTAGCGCAGGCAGATAGCCTCTGCGGGCATAATCCCCAATTGGGTCTTTAATCACTGTTCCTCGAACAGTCCGCGCTAGTTACTCAGTAGAATTCATACCATGCATGAAGGAAAGAGGATCCACATAGTGTAATACTGATTTATTTATATATAAAACGAAATGCCAAATGGCTACTTACACCAATGTAGAAAAAACAAACGTTCAACAAAGAGACCGGTAATCATACAATAACCCGTGCTTCCGGGATCACGTGGGGGCGGGATGACGTCAATACGTAGCTCCGCCCTACATGTTTCGTCACAACTGACGTCTTCCAGGGGCCCCTACATGTTTCGTCACAACTGATGTCTTACAGGGGCCGCTGGAAGACGTCAGTTGTGACGAAACATGTAGGGCGGAGCTACGCATTGACGTCATCGTGCCCTGGTGACTTCCTGGTGAACTAATTAATCAACTTTAGTTTTAGTTATCATTATATTTAAAAAATGGAGGCGGGGGCCTTTTGGTGGGCGTGATTTTTTTTTTTGGGGAGGTGGGGCAGCATTTCATTCTTGGACCCAGGCAGCACAATGTCTTGGGCCAGCCCTGCACTTATTTTTCTGTCTTTATTTGTTTTATTTTTTCAATGAATGAAACGGGTACCCAACATCTCAGTGTACTCTACAGCACATGTGGAGCATCATCAGGGGACCAACTGTATCTTCTGCATTATCGCAGATGACCCCCTGATGATGCATCTGTGCAGCAGCAAATCACTCTAGAATATTGCTGCATTCGTTGGACTTGTGTGCTAATCCAGCGAGAAAGGTAAGAGGAGAAAAAAAAGCATGGATTCGGGTGAGGTAGGGTGTAAGTTTGAAGTTCCTCTTGAAAGCAGTATTAAACCAAAAAGCAAACAATTATTATATTGCCCGCAAGTGTGACCTTTGTGACCCCAGTAGTTCCGCCACTGGTGTCAGTAGGTTTCTTTTTTTTTTTTTTCATTCTTTTTTATTTGACATTATTATTTTTCAGGCCTCATTTACATTGCTGCTGGTAAACGGACATTTAGAGGCATTGGGGCGTTTTTTCAGCTGCCCCTGAACCCTTCTCTGTTATCTTATCAGTACATTTACACAGGGCCGTTAAGGTCATTTCCAGGCAGTTGAGTTTAGAGGCTTTTTTTGGAACGCAAAAAAATGGGTTCAGACGCCAATTCAGAGGCATTTGAAACCCCAAACAGCTTGCAAACGCGCCTAAACGTGGTAACTCACGCCTACGAGCATTTCGTTTACAGGCGTTTCCATTTTTTTTTCTTTAAAAAACGCTCCTAGACACGAATGCAGCAAAACGCGCCATGCAAAACGCGGCAAACTGACGTTTTAGATGCCGGTTTCTAGCTGTCAAGATGAAACGTTCAGGGGAGGTTGAAACTGCGTCCCGTGAAAATGGAGCCTTACACTTTTTTAGGAGCCCCGTTGGGGGACTTTGGTGAGATCTTACGGGTCTAAATAGACCTCTGATGTTCCATTTTTGAGACGGAGCAAGGGGATTGAGGACACAGCCCTCAATCTCCTTCTCTAAAGCCTCAGCTGCATAGAATGAATGGACAAGAATAGCTCTGTAGTTTCCTGTTCATACACAAACTGAAGCATAGTAAACAAAGTTTACTATGCTTTAGTTATGAATGGACAGAGTCAGTGATCGGCACGGATTATGGACTCTATTCAGACTACATACAGGAAGGGGCCGGTAAATGACACATTTACTGGCCCCTTCCCCGCTCTCCATTCTGACACATCCCCCACAGCAGCTGACCGTAGAGGGGAACCCAGCACTGCTGAGGAGGATGAGGGGGAGGGGGGGGAAGCACAGAGCACAGGCTGGAGAGCACATGGGGGGGGCAGCAGAAAGACGATGGACAGGAGGAGCAGCAGGGGTGCCTGCCTATAGAAGAACCAATGGGTGTACAGGAGGGCACACATGCCCCCTGCAGCATGGGGCTGAGACCCCTGTAGGTACCCCCTGCCTCCGCCCCGTTCTATAACAAAAATTTTTAAAAAAGCACATGCATAGCCTGCTCTCCGACTTGAGTGACTGGAAAATACCATGTGCCTGGCTGCTGTGCACCTATAAGGGAATGGATCCTGGGATCAAACAGACAGACCAGTTCTGACTCTGCTCTACACAGGGATAAGACAAACCATTTAACATTGACAGGGGTGCTTACAATGATCAGCTTTTATGCATTCATATAAAACCATTATCCCAAAAAAGAAAAACTGCTGATACTAACTATAAAATGTGAGCTGGAGTTTGGCTTCAATTTGTTAGTGTATCTAAATTTGCTAGTACATCTAACACTCCCCTCCCCGAGACTGACAATGCTACTGTTCAAAAAGGTTCCCCTTGTGCTCCTTCATCCAGAGTGTCGGGCTCTCTAATACAAGAAGTGTGCTACGGGCCTGATCACCAGGTGAAATCGGAGGGAAAAAAATACCTAAAAACAGAAAACTAATGCAGCCATCACATCTAATGATTGGTAAGCTGCAATAGAATACATTTTTGGTTTAGGCTTTAATACTACTTTAGGTTAATCGACAGCACTTTTTGTAAACATTTCAATATGTCATTATTTTAACTACTTCCCGCAGGCCATGCGCACATATGCAGCCTCTTGGCAGCTGAGCTTTAATGGCAAGCGGTCACATTTATGCGGTCCCATGTAAACACATTACTGTACTGAGGGGCGCTCCCAGCACAGTAACCAGCAGGCACCAGAAATCTCTCAAAGTATACTTGCAAGCGGGAGCTTTCTGATCATGTGACCACTGTGACTGCCAATCACAGCAGTCACATGATCGGATTGCCTGCCTTTGCATCCCAGCATTTAGAACTCTTAAAGGGCCAGAAGGGTTCAATCAGCCAAATGAAATGTGACCCTAATCACGGAGGATTACTCACCAATCTCTCTTCAGGAAAAGACCTGAAATGCAGGAAAAATGCAGACGTCCTCCCAGCCGGAAAGGAAACTTGCACAATATACCGTCTTCTGTGAAGACTGAAAGGAAAGAGAAAACATAACACTGTCAAGTCTGCAGATTTGTGGTCTCCTCTGAAGTTTAAACCCGGGCACTGTGATATTTATAGGAAAGGTTCCAAAAAAAAAATGAACTTGCTAATTTCAAACTTTCTAAACAAACGGCCAGTTTACTGCCCTTCGTATTTTAGGGGCCAGTGGGAGTAGAAAATGTCTGGATGTCACTGGAAGCAATGTCCCCTCCTTGGTATTAGGGGGAGGAATATTCCTCCATCATTGGTGTCAGTGGGAGGAATAGTGTCCCATCATTGGTGTCAGTGGGAGGAATATTCCCCCATCATTGGTGTCAGTGGGAGAAATAGTGCCCCATCATTGGTGTCAGTGGGAGGAATAGTGCCCCATCATTGGTGTCAGTGGGAGGAATAGTGTCCCATCATTGGTGTCAGTGGGAGGAATAGTGTCCCATCATTGGTGTCACTAGGAGGAATAGTGCCCCATCATTGGTGTCAGTAGGAGGAATAGTGCCCCATCATTGGTGTCAGTGGGAGGAATTTTGCCCCATCATTGGTGTCAGTGGGAGGAATAGTGCCTTATCATTGGTGTCAGTGGGAGGAATAGTGCCCCTTTATTGGTGTCAATGGGAGGAATAGTGCCCCATCATTGGTGTCAGTGGGAGGAATAGTGCCTCATTATTGGTGTCAGGGGGAGGAATAGTGCCTTATTATTGGTGTCAGTGGGAGGAATAGTGCCCCATCACTGGTGTCAGTGGGAGGAATAGTGCCCCATCATTGGTATTAGTGGGAGGAATAGTGCCCCTTTATTGGTGTCAATGGGAGGAATAGTGTCCCATCATTGGTGTCAGTGGGAGGAATAGTGCCCTATCATTGGTGTCAGTGGGAAGAATAGTGCCCCATCATTGGTGTCAGTGGGAGGAATATTTCCCCATCATTGTCAGTGGGAGGAATATTCCCCCATCACTGGTGTCAGCGGGAGGAATATTCCCCCATCATTGGTGTCAGTAGGAGGAATATTCCCCCATCATTGGTGTTGTGGGAGGAATATTCTCCCATTGTCTGTGTCAGTGGGAGGGATAGTGTCTCATTATTGGTGTCAGTGGGAGGAATATTCCCCCATCATTGATGTCAGTGGGAGGAATATTCCCCCATCATTGGTGTCAGTGGGAGGAATATTCTCCCCATCATTGGTGTCAGTGGGAGGAATAGTGCCCTATCATTGGTGTCAGTGGGAGGAATATTCCCCTATCATTGTTGTCAGTGGGAGGAATATTCCCCATCACTGG
>BLSH010477607.1:530203-552307 GCA_018402905.1 Glandirana rugosa
ATGATATGGACACCCTAAGAGATCTTCGACCTTTAGTGATATCATCTGTGTTGATGAGGGTCGATCGAAGGTCCAGGGTATGGTTCACCGACGAGACGACGTAACACTTACGTCCTCCAGTGAACGAACGTAACCACACACACCGGGTCTCAGAGATAGGGAGGTGGGGGAGAGAGAGGGGGGATTGAGAGAGAGAGAGGGGGGGGGTGGGATGAGAGAGAGGGGGGGTGGGAAAGAGAGCTTATCTGTCTGTTTAGACCCTTGATATTTCACCAAAATCCTATAATGGGGTTCCTAAACAAAAAAAAAAATAGTAAAAAAATAATATTGTAAAAAAACATTTAAAAAATAAATAAAAAACCACTGACACCAATTTTTGCTCTACTGACACCGTCCACTGCTCTGCTTATGTACACGCATGTGTGTTTGTGCTCTGGGCCACACACACCAATGCAAGCAAGTGACCTCCTGCATTCACAATGCAGCAGAGCAGCCACTTGGTATGGGACCTGGAAGCTAGCTGGGAGTAGTTGTGTCTACTATAGTGATTTCCAGCTTCTAGAGAATCCCACAGGTATAGTATACGCATAGTAAAGCTGGATCAATGTAACTATAAAAATATCCATACTTGGAATTCTTCTTTACTCTTTTATACTTTTGTGGTATCTGTGCTGTTATACAGTAATCTAAACCTGGTAAGTGGGGTGTGAGGGGGCACCAACAATTGTTTTTAGTACTGAAAGCTCCACTCAGGTGCCATAATCCAACATAGCATGTTAACAAGTTTCAGGTTAAGAAATGGTGCAGTGGACATAGGGAAGATGGGGGCATAAAACAGCTGGCCCCCGAGGGCAAAGTATATAAACTCTAGAAAACACCTTTGTAGGGTCAACCTGTAAAGGGTGTTTACAGCAATTTGGTCCTTTCCTCACACCCAAGTACATAATTGAGTTCTTTGTTTTGAGTTTGGGGGAAATCTTTTAGGCTGGCCATGCACGATTTGAATCTCAGACGGTTCAGTAGAAACCGGCTGAGATTTAAACTGTTAATGAGCAGGCTGAATGTACCAAGTTGATCGAATCGATCAGCTTGGGTACAACCAGCCTGCTGGATTCTCTTGCAATTATCCCTAGTGGCTGCTATAGACAGTGCTGATTCCCCTGTCAGCACTGTATGTGTTGATGGAGGAAATGTGCGAATGTTGCAGGAAAGAAATTTCCACCATGTATAGCCAGCCTTAGAAAAAGGAAGAAGACAATCCTCTAGTACTAAGACAACTAGTCCTCATTATGTGACAACAAAATGAGGAGTCTATTTCCCTGGAAGAACATAGACCTGGGAATGGGGGAAGGTTGGGGGGAATCTTTTAGGCCGGCCATACACAGTTCGAATCTCGGCAGGTTCAGTAGGTACCGGCCGAGATTTGAACCGTTAATGGGCAGGCTGAATGTACCTATTGATCAAATAAATCAACTGGAGTACAACCAGCCTGCCAGATTCTTTTGCGATTATCACTAGCGGCTGCTAGCTGGGAGAAGCAAACAATGAGGGAAACGCTATGTTGCAGCACCAGCTAGACTAATGAGAATTTATGGAAGAGGAGGTTGTTGCATCATTTAACATGTTCACATGTGTGTTCAGATCAAGTGGTATTTTTTTTTTACAATTTCAGTAAAGTTATAAGCAAGAGCAGTGGTGTGTTCCCTTTTTCCAACAGTGTGGTTAAACAAAATAAAGGAATTGTGTCCGCCAGGGATGAAGGGAGTATTCCACGGAATAAAAGATAAGCCAGACAACCATCCAACTTTGGAGAGATTTTACCTTCAGTTCCTGTTGTGTTTTCAACACAAGAAGAGAAAGGAAAGCCTAACAGCATGTAGGCTGTGTAGCGCCCCCATGACCTCCAGAAGCATGGTGGTGACCCCCAGAGACAGGAGGGCTAACGTTTCACCTCAAGGTACAGGTTGCTAGGCAAGGCCGGTACAAGGCAGGAGTGGAAGGGGCAGATGTCCTGGGCGCTACAATTTCTGGAGGCGGGGGGGCGCCATCAGGGAGGACAGCCCATATGGCTGTCTCCAGGCTGCTTTGGCTGCTGTTCAGCAGGGAAGGAAGGGGGGTGGGTGGAGGCAGAGCGAAGACAGAGCACCGCGATCTGCAAAGTTGTAGCCATAAAACAAGTACAAAACTTTTCCCAGTGGACTCTTTCTTCATTTTCGGGTGCGTAGTAATCTCCTGTCATGTGCGACAAGTACATGACAGTCCCGGCCTCCCGGCCTTTTCTATATCAATCCGCCAGGCAGATCGGGACTACATGTACTTGTTGCACATGACAGGAAATTACTATGCGGCGGCACCCGAAAATGATGAAAGAGTGCTGGGGAAAGTTTTGCTCTTGTTTTATAGCTACAGCTTTGCAGATCGCAGCACTCTGTCTTCTCTCTGCCTCTGCCCACCCCCTTCTTTCTGAGGGATTCTTCTGACTGGGATCAGTCAGTGACCCCAGGACCAGTAGCCAGCACCAGGACCAGTAGCCAGCACCAGGACCAGCAGCCAGCACCAGAACCAGCAGCCAGCCCCCAGGACCAGTAGCCAGCCCCCAGGACCAGCAGCCAGCCCCCAGGACCAGTAGCCAGCCCCCAGGACCAGCAGCCAGCACCCAGGACCAGTAGCCAGCCCCAGGACCAGCTGTCAGCCTCCCAGGACCAGCTGCCACCCCCCCAGGACCAACTGCCAGCCCCCCAGGACCAGTAGCCAGCCCCAGGACCAGTAGCCAGAGGCCAGGACCAGCAGCCAGTCCCCAGGACCAGCTGACAGCCCCCCAGGACCAGCTGCTAGCCCCCCAGGACCAGTAGCCAGTCCCCAGCACCAGCAGCCAGCGCCCAGGACCAGCAGCCAGCCCCCAGGACCAGTAGCCAGCCCCCAGGACCAGCAGCCAGCCCCCAGGACCAATAGCCAGCCCCAGGACCAGCAGCCAGCCCCAAGGACCAACATCCAGCCCCCAGGACCAGTAGCCAGACCCTAGCAGCCAGATCCCAGTACCAGCAGCCAGACCCCAGCAGCTAGATCCCAGGACTAGCAGCCAGGCCCCAGCAGCCAGACCCCAGGACCAGCAGCCAGGCCCCAGCAGCTAGACCCCAGGGCCCAGGAGCCAGACCCCAGGCCCTAGCAACCAGACTCTTGGCCCCAGCAGCCAGACCCTAGGACCAGCAGCCAGCCCCCAGGACCATTATCTGGCCCCCAGGAGCAGTAGCCAGACCTCAGGACCAGCAGCCAGACCCCAGGACCAGCAGCCAGATCCCAGGGTCCAGCAGCCAGATCCAAGGCCCTAGCAGCCAGACTCTTGACTCCAGCAGCCAGACCCTAGTACCAGCAGCCAGGCTCCAGCAGCCAGACCCCAGAGCCTAGCAGCCAGGCCCCAGCAGCCAGACCCCAGGACCAGCAGCCCAGCCCCAGCAGCCTAACCCCAGGCCCCAGCAGCCAGGCCCCATGACCAGCAGCCCAATGGACTCTCCAATGGTCACAGAGAGGACCTCTGTTAAATAGACCGACCTCCAGGTCCCATTAGACTCTGTTGTAGTCTCCAATGGGGCCTGGTGGGGGCTCTTTCCATTAGGATCCATTAGACCTCATTATAGTCTCTAATGGGGCATGAAGGAGGCTCTAACAGACTCTCTAATGGACACCAAGAGGGCCTTTGTTAGAGAGACCCCCCTCCAGGCCCCATTAGACCCTGTTGTAGTCTCTAATAGGGCCTGGTGGGGTCTCTTTCTAGCAGACTCTCTAACTCTGTGTTCATGAGAGAGACCCCCCTCCGGGTCCCATTAGAGGAATTTGCTTCTTTGTTTATTGTTAAGAGATTATGGGAGGATCCCAGGATATCAAAGACTCCTTAGGGGAGGGGAGGAGTTAGTAAGATGACCACGGCCATGTTGGGGCATCTGTGGCGGGGGGCGCATTTTGCCATCTTCGCCCTGGGCACCAAATTACCTTGTCCCTGCCCTGTTGCTAGGCAGTGGGGCTAATGTACAAGGTAGACAGTTGAAGAAAAGATGGGCGCCAGTCACTTTTATGCTGAACGAAGGTGAGTTTTTTGCTCATGATAACAAACAATTCAGGGAGAGAGAATTAGGGCACAGGACGCCCTTAGTCAAATAGACTAGCAGACTAGCAGATCGACAGACTCCTTAGACAAAAACTAGAAAAGTAGACAGCAGTATAAAAAAAAAAGCCTTTAAGCTGTAACCAGCAATCTGTACTTTTGTAGCAACAGCTGTCTCCTATGGCAACTGTAAAATAACTTAGGAAGTGCAGAAATTTTCGAGATTATTGACACTTTCCCAGGCTCTCCACGGTTCCCTGGTCCGTGGCAGAGTAACTTCTGGTACTTCATCTCAGGTCTCCATCCTTTCCTTCATGCTTCCAGGCAGCAAACAGGCCCACTCTGGTACAGCCTCGAGCATATGGCTAGGCCATAGGCTTCAGGCCTAACCCAATGCAGCTGTTCCTCACACATCCACACCAGAATGTGGTCTGGGTGGGAGGACCCTGATCACTTGACCTCCCCGAATATGTATACCATTTGTATACCATTTCCGAGCATGTTCAGTGGCCAGAGAAACTCCTACTGATTGGCTGAGAAAAGTATGCATAGTCATATCTCAGTTTCACTGCAGCTCATCATACTAATGCCAAAGGTAACAATGCCACCTATTGACAAAAGATAGGTAAGCTAAACTAAGCTTAGGGGAAAACCCAAATGATCATAAATACTATAAATGAGCCAGGCTAATTAGCACCTAGCACAACTAAACTTACTAGTAGCCCTGTTTAAGACAAGGGTTCTACATGTGTATGGAGCCATGGCCCCAACCCCTAGAGGTCCAATGATGACCTCTAGAGCCAGGGACAGCTGACATTCCATCTTCATAGGGAGGGTTGCTAGGCATGGTGGGTGTAGATAGAAGACTTGAGTTGGGCGCCAGACACTTTGATGATGCAGAACAAACTAGATGTATTTTCTCTTAAAGAACTGGGGAGAGAGGGTTAGGGCCAGGACACCCTTTAAGTGGGTGCAAAGGCACTACGCAGACTCCGAGACTCACAAAAATAGGACAATAGGGCAGTTGTATAGTCCCACAGGCCTTCAAACTGAACCGTGCTTGACGAGAACCATTTCCTTTGGTACTGAACTTGTACTTTTGACTTCAACACAGATCGGTACACATACCAAACTTGGTAACCCCATTGTGTAGACCTGGCCTCCATTTCACAGCCTCATGCTGTAGCTTCGTGAACTTGAACTCACAGTCTCTTAACAAGACTTTTTGGTCTCCCACTGCCACTGGGTCCCTTGAACGTCACACAGCCAACCGCTGTATCTTCCGAGTGTCCCCATGCTGACCTGCTCGGTCCCTAGCTTGACTTCCGCTGAGACTTTCCCAACTTCTCCACTGTCCCAGGTTAGTGAAAAAGGCTGCTCTGGTACTCTCTCAGACTCTGAACTCTGGCCTCTGATAACAGGAGCGTTGTTCCTTGAGGGCGACAGTTTCCCCTTTACCTCTGACCCTGGTTCACACTTTGCCTCTGGCGACAGGAATAGTTGTCCTATGTTAGCAACTCTGTCCCTTGACCCCTGACAAAGAGGGGTTCTCCAGCCGGCAGAACCCATGAAACTTGGTTAGGCTTCTGACATGTAGCCCCAACCTCACACTGTTGCTTCTTGTCCTAGGCCCCAGGCATCTGGTCTAACAGCCGGGAGTTTTTAACACACATCCACCCAGACAGCCGTCCACATGGCACAGAACACCGATCACCTGACTCCTCCCACTTAAATAGTCTCTCCCAGCCTGCCAATTGGCTAGAGCAACCTATCCATTCATATTCCATGTTCATATGCACCTTATCATTCCAATGCCATAATTAACAATGCCACCCAGTGGCAGAGGATTGAGGTGCATCAAACTCAGAGTTAGGAAAAGAACCAGGAGATCCCCTAACAATTGGCCAGGCTAGTTACCACCCAGCAAACTAGATTTGACAGCATACCTGTTCAAGACCAGGGTGCTACACTTATATCGCAGATATGGTATTAATCATTTGCTACGCTATAGCAGGGGAATATTTCAAATGTGCAGTAAAGTTGTCTTTATTTCTGGAAAAGGCCATAAAGTTTAGCTGAAGCAAGGACACCTACAATAAACCAATCAATCTGCTGCTTCTCTGTTTTGACAAGGCTGTGTTATCAATTCTGAATTTTGCTCTGCTTCTTGAGAAATAGAAGACAGGCACACTGGGCTTATCTAACATTTTGAAAAAAACAATAGAAAATAACTGGGATGCAATAGAAAGATACAATCTCAGACAGTCAGGTCTTTGTTTAAACATGAAAGCAATTTAGCGTTTCCAAGTAAACCATTGCAACTGCCCTGAAATGTATATAGTGTATGTACACTAAAACGTGGCTGCATCTTTTTTTTCAGAAAACAATATTTGCCACAAAATATCAAGTAATTATTTGAATTTGCAAAATTTAGCAGGGAATTTTATTCCATCTATGGCCATTCCTACTCAACAGAAGTCAATTGACTTCTGGCAAACGAGAATGTTGGAAATTTTTCATTTTCTCATTTGAACACCGGCTGCAGCCAATTGGCTGCAGAGCTGATCGAGCAGTCGAAAAGCAGAGGAGCCCCTGCTGCCAAAATACAATAGAACCACGGGGAGGATTCCTCTATCAACCTCAGTTGTGTGGATGGGAGAATCTGTTCTTTTCTTTTTTTTTCAATCAGCTGGCAGCCATAGACCAGCCATACAGGGCTGGAATCTCAACCTGTTCATCAGGAACCAGCTGAGATTCAAAACATTAATGTGCAAGTTGACTGATCTTGGGTACAACCAGCAGGCCGGATTTGCCTCCATTTATCACAAGCAGCTGCTATAGCCGCTAGTGATAATCACTGTCTTCTGCCAAATGGGCGGCTTCCCCTGCTTGCCCCCCTGCAAGGAGAAGGCAATTATTCAGCAGGAGGGATTCCCCTGACAACATGGTCTGTGTTGATGGGGGAATTGTGTGAATTTCTTTCCTGCAATGTACACCGTCTATGAACTGCTTTAGCGAGCTCCCAGGTAATAAATGGTTCTGGTTGCAAACATAATATCATTCTGCATTTTGTAACTTACTGAAAATATCAACAAAAATATAATCTATCATTTAAAACCATCACTCAATAGATCTGCATGATGATTGATTCTCCGGACATGCAGATATTTGTTCGAATGAACCAGAATCAATTGACAAAATTTGTCACAGCTGAAGATCACTTCAGAATTGAAATCAAAGTTACTTAAAATGAGGGTCTTGTATATTCATATTGATACATGTGTGGCCACCTTTATGCTTCCTTGTGATGTAAAAGCAAACTTCACCCAATTACACAACTTTTGGGAATGAGTTTTGAGTAAACATTGAAAGTCTAACCACTCAGCAACTAGATTACTTTGCCTGAACAAAGGCATCTTCCACTTTGGGACTTGGCTCCAACTCCTCCCTTATCTTGTCAATACATTATTGTTAAGGTCGCATGCACACTGGGAGCTTTGGCCATCTAGACACCTGTCTGACACTTGTAAACGTGTGTAACGTATTTAGGCGCTTCAAGCTCATGGATACTAATTTATTTCATTGGCCAGAATAATAATTTATTCTGGACATTGAAATTAATTAAAGCTTAACTGCTAAACCCGCCTAGTGTTTTACACAGTCCCAGATGCGTTTATACGCGTAAAGCATTTTTTTCTGCCAAAACTACGCTGCTCCTGGATGCACTGACAGTGGGTTTTTTTCTGTCTTTAACCAGTTCCCTACCGAGGCCATAGTAAAATGACGTTGGCAGGAACACTTCCTCGATCCGGGCGGGCGTCTTATGACGTCCGCCGCTACTGTGGGCCCCTGATCGGGAGTAAAGAGCCAATGAAATTGGCTCTTTACCATATGACCGGCTGTGTCCAATTACAGCCGGCCACTTTGTTGATCTACGTGCCCACGGCTCGTGCGCGTCCCCGGGGGGGCGGTGATCAGGAAAAAGGCTTGTCCCTCGGACAAAGCCGGCCCCAATCAGGGTAAAGAGCCAATGAAATTGGCTCTTTACCATGTGACCGGCTGTGTCCAATCAAATCCGGTTATAAATGTAAACAATCCTATTACTGGGCTCTTCTCCTCACACACCGATCCAGTGTGAGGAGGAGAGAACGGAACAGTGAGTTATCAGTTCACCGTATGATTTACTGTGCCCAGATTGTGCCCCACTAAAATAAAGTGTACCTGTCTGAGCTCATCAGACTACCTGTCATCCGATTTGAGTACCTCATCAGAGTACCCTATCATTATATCAGAGTACCTGTCAGTCCATCAGAGTACCTGTCAGTCCATCAGAGTATTTGGGAGTCCATCAGGGTACCTGCCATACCATTGGAGTACCCGCCATACCATCGGAGTACCTGTCATACCATCAGAGTACCCTATCATCACATCAGAGTACCTGTCAGTCCTGTCAGTCCATCAGAGTACCCATCAGTCCATCAGAGTACCCGTCAGTCCATCACAGTACCTGTCAGTCCATCAGAGTTCCTATCCTACCATCAGAGTACCAGTCAGTCCATCAGAGTACCTGCAATACCATCGGAGTACCCAACAATCTATCATAGTACCCGTCAGTCCATCAGAGTACCCATCAGTCCATCAGAGTACCTGGCAGTCCATCAGAGTACCTGGCAGTCCATCGGAGTACCTGTAATACCATCAGAGTACCTGTCACCCTGCCTGAGTACCTGGCAACCCGCCTGAGTACCTGTTACACCATCTGAGTACCTGTCATCCATCTGAGTACCAGTCCTGTGAGCCCATCAGTGCCTGCCATACAACCCAGCAGTACCAGACGTACAGCCAAAAAACCACTTGACGTGCAGCCCATTAGTCCCTGACAAGCAGCCCATTAGTCCCTGACGAGCAGCCCATTAGTCCCTGACAAACAGCCTATTAGTCCCTGACGAGCAGTCCATTGGTGTCACCTGTCATACAGCCACCATGTCCAAAAGGGTATACACTCCAGAAGAGGCATATCAAATTCTAAGCCTGATCGATGAGAGCAGCGGGGAGCTCTCATCGCCCAGTTACACTTCTGATTCCAGCTCTAATTCGGAATACGAGCCCATCGAAGAGAGTATATCATCGTCTGAATTTGAGGAGCAAGTAGTCCGTCCAAAAAGAAGACGGTTTGAAGATGAGGCAGCTACCAGAAGCGCCAGAGACCCCAACGGCCAATCGGCAAATGCCAACGGCACTAGACCCCAGGAGTACAAGCACTGGAATTTCACAGCAAAGAATTAGGGCCCAAACCCAGCTTCCAGATTCCTTGGCAAACCCACTGTGGCTGCCTTCTAGCACAGGGTCAGCCACAATCCCCCCTTTCACAGCACAGTCAGGTGTGCAGGCCAACACGGAAGGTTTTTCAGAAATTCATTTTTTAAATGTATTTTTCCCTAATGAGCTAGTGCAAAGCATCATGGACCAGACAAACCTTTATGCCCAACAACACATTCTGAACAACCCCAACTCATTCTATTCCCGTCCTTTTGAATGGAGACCCCTAACCGTGGAGGAGCTTAAAATGTTTTTAGCCTTACGCTCAACATGGGGCTTACAAAAAAAAAGACAAACTGCGCGCATATTGGTCTACCCACCTCATCCACCATATGGCAATTTTATCATCTGTCATGACCAGGTCCCGTTATGACATGATAATGTGGTTCCTGCATTTCAGGCAGGAAATGCCCCCCCAAATCATCCCGACTTTGATAGATTATATAAAATTTGCCCCCTAATTTATTTTTTTTTCTAAAAGGTTTGCTGAACTTTATATCCCTGACCAGAATATCTCCGCAGACGAATCCCTGCTCCATTTCACAGGCTGCCTGGGAATGAAGCAGTACATCCCCTGTAAGAGGGCCAGGTACTGATTGAAACTCAACAAGCTTTGTGAAAGTTCCACTGGATACGTGCAATTGCTTTCGTGTATATGAAGCCAAAGACTCCCATCTCCAGCCCCCTGACTGTCCGCCGCACATGGGAATAAGCGGGAAAATTGTCTGGGAATTGGCATACCCACTCCTCAAAAAAGGATATCATATTTACATGGACAATTATTATACGAGTTTGCCCCTTTTCCGCCACCTATATTGGAAGGACACATTGGCCTACGGTACAGCAAGAAAAAACAGAAAGGGCTTCCCACATAGTCTATTCACCACAAATCTACAAAAGGGGGAATCAGCAAGCCTCAGGAACGAGGAAGTGTTGGCCGCAAAGTGAAGGGATAGGAAAGACGTGTACATCATGTCCACAATCCATGATGACAACTCAGTGGAACTTCTCAGAAGACGCTGTCCCATTGAAAAACCTCACTGTATCCACAAATACAATAAATTCATGGGGGGGTTAAATGACCAAATGTTGCAGCCCTATCTATCAACCCGAAAATCCCTCTTCTGGTACAAAAAAGTTGCAATTTACTTTTTTCATATGACCATGTACAATGCATACGTCACCTCCTGGAAATCAACAGAAAGACCCAACCCCTTCCTAAACTTCATTGAAGACATCATTACTGCCCTGATATATCAGCAAGGATCCCCACAGAAAGCATTCGCTCCGATTGTGTCAGCAGACTGCATGAGTGTCATTTTCCTGATCATATTCCCCCCATCAGCAACCAGAAGAAGACGCCAAAAAAATATCGGGTGTGCAGCAAAAGAGGAGTTAGGAAAGACACCAGTTTCTGTTGTCCCCAATGTCCCTCCCAACCTGGCCTTTGCATTGGAGAATGCTTCAAACACTTTCATACTTTTGTAAATTATTAGTCCATATTTCAAATAGACTGCCATTTTCCCATTTTCAATTCCTGTGCTGATTATTTCCCTGGAGCCTCAACCAACCATACCACTGCCTTCCATGTGAACTGACCCTGGCCTGTTTATTGACTATGCCTCTGCCTCCTGGCTGCATTGTTTATCCGCCATGTTTCTGCCTTTCACGTGAACAGACCCTAGACTATATCAACTATGCCTCTGCCTGCATTGTTTATCCGCCATATTTCTGTCTTTCACGTGAACTGACCCTGGACTGTACCGACTATGCCTCTGCCTACCGTCTATTTCTGCCTTTTACCTGCACTGACCTTGTCCTGTTGACCATGTTTTTGCCTGCCCCTTGGACTGATCTTTCTACCTGCTACACAGGAGTCTCACATATGTGAGGGGCTCCAGAATGGTGTTCTGATTTGAGAAAATCAGTTATTGGTTTTCTCTTTGTTTTGTAATTCCCAGAACAGGGTCTGGTGTCCGGAGGCTTCAAAGCGATTGGGGTGGGAGAAGCCTCTACCCCTGTCCCCATTCTTTCCTGACCGAGGCCCTAAGCTTGATGGTCCTGCCTGCTGCCCGGACAAATACTTTGGCTGTACTGACAATATCTCTGCCTGCTGCCTGTACTATGGACAGTATTCCTGCCTGCTGCATGGACGATCCTTTCGCTGCTGTTGACCACATCCCTGCCTGCTACCTGGACCAATGCTTTGGCTGTGCTGCTAATATCTCTACCTGTACTGGCTATGGACTGTATTCCTGCCCGCTGCCTGTTTTGCTGTCGCTGTCCACGTTCCTGCTTGCTGCCTGGACCGATACCCTCCTCTGTTGACCACTGCACTACTAAAACCGCAGGTAATCTTTTCTTTACCCTTTGCTCAGCAGAATGTATTTTGGTTTGTAATTGGTATGTACAGTACATGCTATGTGTTAAAAATATGAAGGGCCTTAAACAATGTGATAGGTTGGCAGGAATTTATGTGTGTGATTTATGTCCCTAGAACACCTGGAGATGGATGTTGGGCCTCTGTATTTGGCTGTGAAAAAGTCTCACACATGTGGTATTACCATACTTAGGAGTAGCAGAATGTACTTTGGGGTGTCATTTTTGCTATGTACATGCTATGTGTTGGAAATATCTTATGAATGGACAACTTTGTGTAAAAAAAAAGAATGCGTTTCCATTTTTTTTCCACATTTTCCAAAAACAATTGGAAAAAAATGAACCATTCAAAAGACTCATTATGCCCCATAGATTATACCTTGGAGTGTTTTCTTTCCAAAATGGGTCATTTTGTGGGCATTTCCATTGTCCTGGTGCTCCAGGGCCTTCAGAATTGTGATAGTTTGTCAGGAAATTATGTGTGTAATTTATGCTTCTAAAACGCCTGAAGGTGCTATATCAATGTTGGGCCTCTGTATGTGGCTAGACTGTGTTTAAATACCACCAAAAGAAAGCTTGATTTGTGATAAAAAAAAATGATACAAATTTTGATTGGGTGCAGTGTAGCATGAGAGAGTAATTGAGATTCAAAGCGTGAGAGCGCTGAAAGCTGAAAATTGGTCTGGGCAGGAAGGGGGTATAAATGTCCTGTATTGAAGTGGTTAAATGCCCCTGTCTCTAAACACCTATCTGACACATAGGCTAACACGCAGGGGCTTTTAGAGGCAGAAAAATAAAAACACCACACGTCCCTAAGAGCAGCATTAAAAACATCCAGTGTGCATGAGGCCTTAATCTTCAGTATAATAATAGTGAATCATTGACCATGGTTATCGAACCCCTGCAAAATGGATGATGGGGGACAGATTAGGCAGATCACCAGAGGACCATACCCTCTTCTTTTTTTCTTCACTGCACATTATATAATCTTTTTACAGAGTGGATTACATGATTTTACAATGACTTTAACTAAGGTTTAGTTTTGGGATTACAGAATTCCCATAATTCTGACTCCTGAGCTGACAGGGGGAGAGGGGAGAAGATAGGGGACACAGGAACTTTTTTATACATACCATAAATAAATAAGACATCCCCTGAAAATAAGCCCTAGTGTTTTTGTAGCCAACATTAAAGCGGATGTAAACCCTCACATATACCCCGTGAAGTGAATGGCCTCAGATGATACACAGAGATGAAACAAACCTCCCTACATAAGTTTTACATACATATCTGCTTTCTTCATCTGTAGATACTGTTTAGAAAGTTACCTTCATGTAAGCAGATTTTCTTTTCCTGGTTAGCATTGCAGAGAAGCCTGGGCACACAGCTAAGACTGCTGATTGGAGGAAAGGCACACACAGGGGTGTAACAATAGGGGTTGCAGGGGTTGCAATTGCAACCGGGCCCCATGGTCCAGGGGGCCCATGTGCCTACCTTGTACACCTGAATAGGAGGGATGGCGGAGGTGGCATTTAGAGGAACCATTCTCCTCCCTTTTCCTCTATCCAGTTTACTTGTCTTCTGCTGTTCCCAAGTCCCTGTGTGCTTCCCTGGCCCCCCACAGAGTTGCTGTCTACCCCCCTCCTCTTTCCTGCCAGCTGCTGTGTCATGATGGAGGGATGGGAACGGGTCTGTAAATTTGTCATTTACCGGCTCCTTCTTTTTCTGAATGAACAGAGTCAGTGATTGGTACCAATTTGTTCATTCATAACGGAAGCATAGTAAACTGTTTTTACTATACTTCAGTTTCTGAATGAATGGGAGGCTTGGTGCACAGCTATTCATGTCCATTCATTCTGTGCAGCTGATGCTACACAGATGGAAATTGAGAGCTGAGGTTTGTTTAGACCCCTGATATCTCATCAAAGCGCCCCAGCAGAGCTCCTAAAAAAAACTGTAAAAACAATGTAAAAATAAAATTGTAAAAGAAATAAAATGAAATGGTAAAAAAATAATAAAATAAAAATTAAAAACTACTGACACCAGTGAGGGAACTATCAGGATTGCAAAGGTTGCAATTGTGACCGGGCCCTGGCATTTCACCACCATGGGGAGGCCCGAAGATGGCAGAAAGGGGGCTTCAGAACTTGTGAAAGGGCCCCGCTGCAGTAGCATAATAAAAGGAACCTGCAATGGGACTAAAGGGCCCCAGGATCATTGGGAAGAGGCAAGGGCCCTGGGCAGAGGTCAGGGGGCCCTTCATAATTTCTTGCACCGGGGCCCTGCAGGTTCTAGTTATGCCTCTGGGCACACACCCCCTCTCCTCTTAGGTAGAGACTCTCAGCTCTCTTCTTTGTATAGTTCAGCACTGTGCTAAACTATTTATAGTTTCCTCCCCAACACAAAACACTGGCCGCTTTTATCATATATTATGGAGAACTTGTCAGGCTAATAACAGAAGAATACAACTACAAGACATGGTGCTTTGGAGAGAGATAACAAAATACTGCAGATATATTTGCCCAGCTCAAATTTCATGAATTGGGTTTACATCCACTTTAAGAGAAGACCTGGTCTTATTTTCGGGGAAGGGCGGAAGAAGGTTTCTGCTCTTTTTTTCATACAGGCCTGTGTATAAGAGTCCCACTACAGCAAAAAAATTGAAGCCATACCTATTCTTCTCTGTCCAACACTGATCAGTCTGTGAGAAAGGATTCCTCCATCATGCCTGATGTTAGAACTCGCTGGTTTGCGCTAAAATACAATGTAAATATATAAATTAGACACAACATAATCTAAATAATAAACCTCCTTTCCAGTTTTTTTTTGTTAAAATCTATCATAGTCATAGCTTATAAAGACAGTGCAAAATGTACTTGTGTGCATTATCCAGTTTTCAGTCCCAGCTCATTTCCTGTCCCTGTGAATAGCTGCATCCAAAAAGCCCTTGATAGAGGTGTTTGGTGCTGATTGATTTCCTCCATCAGGTAGAGAGGCTACATCCTACTCTACTGAGCAAGTGAAACTGCTGCTTATTTGCACGTCTTTATTGCCCAATACAAGACAACCTAAAGATTTGTGCAAAACCTTAAAGCTTCAGTTGCCCAGTATCATCAGTCCTTATAGCACTGTTCTTTCTCCCAGCGCCAACCGCAAAACCGTACAACAGGCTGCACAGAAATCCATCATGTCAGCACTAGGGATGAGCTGGGGTTTGGTCCAAACCGGGAAGTTAGCAGTAATTGCTGGGATTATGCAGATGGAAGTTCAAATTTGGTTGGACACTACTGAACTGGACAAATTTCAATTCAAGTATGGCTGTCTTAAGCCCATATTAACCACTTGCCGACCGCCGATCGGCATTTGACGGCGGCAAAGTGGCTCTGTAAGGCGAATCGCCGTCATATGACGGCGGCCGCCAGATCGTGCACAGTGAGCGCGCCCGTGCCCGCGATGCCCCCCCCGGGGTGCAAGAACGGAGGTCTGTGTAAGTAAACACGGACCTCCGTTCTGTGAAGGGGGAAGGGCTGTGATCACAGCCTTCCTGTACATGGAGGCTGTGACCACTTCCCTTCCCCAGCTAGGGCAGTCCCCCCACAGTTAGAACACGCCCAGGGAACACAGTTAACCTTTAGAGCGCCCCCTGCAGGTTAACCCCTTCACTGCCAATGGCATTTACACAGTAATCAGTGCATTTTTATAGCACTGATCGCTGTATAAATGCCAATGGTCCCAAAAAAGTGTCAAAATGGTCCGACATGTCCGCTGAAATATCGCAGTACCGCTAAAAATCGCAGATCGCCGCCATTAGTAGTAAAAAATAAAAGAAAAATAAAAACCCCAAAAATGAATTCTCATCATCCGTAAACGCGACCACTTTTGCGCAAACCAATCAATAAACGCCGATTGCGATTTTTTTTTTTATCACAAATATGAGGAAGAATATAAATCGGCCAAAACCGATGAAAAAAAATGTTTTTGTATATTTTTTTCTTGGATTTGTATTTTAGCAAAAAGTAAGAAATTTGTTTTTTTTTTTGCAAAATTGTCGCTCTTCTTTTGTTTATAGCGGCGATCAGAAATGACGCAGCGGTGATCAAACTCGATGGACTACTCAGTCTTTTTCTGCCATCACTTTTCTATGTTTCTATGTTAACATGCAGACATCACATCGCTAGAGGTGAGCATTTGTAAATTCTAGCTCCTAAGCCCAACCAAATTGTTTCTTATAACTGGCAACAAAAACTCATTAGATCCTCAGTCAAGTTGTATTGTTGTGTGTCCTGGTGACCCCCTTCTCTCTTACAGGGGTGTCACTGAGTGGAAATTTATAGTGTAACATAAAAATAAAATTCTAGCTGAAAAAAACATCAATTTAATATTTTTAACAGTATAGACTTCTTTTTTTTTCAGGCTGCAGCAGTTTTATAGTAAGTTTCCATTTCCCAGACAAACAGTTATTTTGTCATTTAAAAAAATATTTTATCACTTCAAGTGCATTACTTATTCTCCATATGTAGCAGAATTTTTTGGAAAGCAGAAATATAATTCAGGCAGGATTCTGGAAGAGCTAAACAATACCCTTGTGGTTGGATGCCATAGATCATCATATTTTTCCTATGAAGTTCTACAGAAGTAGAACGAGAAAATCATTTAATCACTCAGTGGGATGAAGAGTAAACGTGAGTTTCATTGGGTCACTGTTTAGACTGTTACGTACAGTAGAACTAAAGGCAAAACTCCCACCCCCCTTCTTGGATAGAGTAGGAGAGGGTTATTACCCTGGTCAGTTTTATTTTTTCCTATTGGATCCTATCCCCTTCACTTCCTGTCCTATTGCCGAAACAGAAAGTTTCTATGTCTATTCCTGTTCTGGTAAAACCCCAAATCTGGAATTTTTTTTCTGACGGACAGCCTGGGATCCAGCCTGGGTGCCTCCGTCAAAATACAGCTTACTCAACTCTGAAACCAGGAGCCAGGTATTATAGCTGAATAGTGCACCCAAGAACTAGAAGATACTAGCTTAATTGAAAACTGGAACTGACTTTATTGTAAATTCGCACAAAATATATACCACACAAGATCATGTAAGAAATTGATCACATTATCCTAAACAATGCAAACTGTAAACAGTACATCTAATGAACAGCTAACACAAACATAAACAGTAATCTAATTAAACAAACATATAACATGCGGGCTCCTGTGTCCTCTCTGCATCTTCTGCAGTGTGGCTCCTCCTACTAGGCATCCAATAGGATTGCCTGTCCTTTCAGCCAATTGGGTGACAGGGCTCAAGGCCCGCTTCCTGATTGGCTTGGAGCAGGCTCAGTGTGGCAATAGTGAATGTTCATTTGCTGTTGTCAAACACCTGGGTGGGATCACTGCGCCCGAGCCCACTCTTTTTTGAAGCCTATAAAAGCACACCCCCGTTGTGACGAACGCGAGTATCAGATTGCTGCTCTCCTCACCGACAGGTGACCGAGGACCCCCCTGATCTCACACCGCACTTATCACTAACGCAACAATACCATTCTCAGCTGCTTCCAGCACAAAGATTTCCCAGCTTGCGGGAGCACCGTCTAAGTGCCAGCCACCTGAGAGTGATTGTTACTGGGCTAATTCAAACAATTAACCCTTTCGGTGCCACCACTAACCTTTGACCCGGAGTGTTAGGTCTCCAACAATTAGCAATACCAATATGGTTTTAGAATAACCACCTGTAACACACGCTGTCACCGCAGACAGTAATATTCAGATGAGTTATTTTAAACAGTAGCGCTCTTCAAAGGAACAGATTCGTGATAGCTTGCATTAAGAGCTTTAGGGACAAGATTAACACTTTTCAGAATAAGGTTTAATAATGAAAAGGTCAAGTTTGGGTGCAGTAAAATATTTACAGAAAAATTATGTTACAAAGCAATAAGAGACATAATATACAGCAGCAGAGAAATGAGACAGAAAAGCACTTGCTTTTAAATGTCCGTGATCAATCAGAGATTCCATGATAAGTCCATGGGTTCTCGGATGTTCGTTCTTTGATGGTAAGGTGAGAACTCGGAGCTGACCTTCGCATTCCCTTTTTCTGTGGGTGGTAAGGGGCCGTATGCCCCTGGCCACTCACATGGGTAAGGAGGGCCCG
The DNA here is from genome assembly GCA_018402905.1 of Glandirana rugosa. Lineage (NCBI taxonomy): Eukaryota > Metazoa > Chordata > Amphibia > Anura > Ranidae > Glandirana > Glandirana rugosa. The sequence continues at coordinate 548,143 of BLSH010477607.1, forward strand.
TGGGCTGTCCAGGGCGGACCGTGGAATACAATCTTCCCTAATTCACAATTTCTGTACCGAGATTTATATTTGCCAAGATGTACATGGTGCATTCCTGAAACTGATCAATTATAATCCAGTATGAATTTTGCATTCCGACAAGTCTAAACATGACAGCCTTGTCACTTTCTGTGACCCTGGGAAGAGGATAAACTATCCGTGGGTTCCCTTATAAGTGAATACTTTGATGTTTGGGTTCGTTTAAAACAGGATGCCTTCCCGCATACAGATATACACGTGTTATTAATATGTCACGCTCCTAACTGGAGTTATAAACTGTGGGTATTTTCTTTAAGTTTTAGGCATGAGGTGGGGGTCGCTGGGAGGTCATGGTGCTCTGTGTCCCTGTTTACGACCCTCGTAAATTCTGAGCCTCTTTTGAGCAGAACACACATCCTGCTCATGTAGCTAAGATCATTTCTTTTTAAAGTGGCTTTTTGAAATTTCCACATGGAACAGGGAGAGGAGGTGTGTGAGGTATTCTGTACTGGGTGATTGTTAGGCTAAAACTGACATGGCGTTGTCTGAACATAATGATGCTAGTTTGGTGCGTCTCGCACGTGATATCATCACACCCGCTATTGGAATCCATAGTTCAGCGCCCTGTATGTAGATCAGAGGGCTGGAGACATGGATGGGGGAGCAGCGCCCATGCACCCCAAATGGTCGGGCCGCTGCTGGTGAAACCCGATAACTAGAAAACAGACAGCAATTACAATAAAACCTGACAGATGTTCTAATCTTTCGCCATCCTATCCAAGACTAAAAATAAAATTTTTGCTTAACAACAACAAAAAAAGTTAAGTGTCCATGCTGTTACTTTTGTAAATGAAAAATAAAATGAACATTTATCTAGAAATGTTATATAACAGAAACAAATATTGAAGATATTTAAGGACGGCTATACAGCTGAGTGGATGCTGTACAACAAGCAAGGACATAGAAGTGTGTACATAACAAGGTTAGTACAGCTGCAGCATTGTCCCTCACAAGTTGAGTGGCTATGCACGTAAGCATGGGTATAGAGTGTTTGAACTTAAATGTCCTCAATGTGTCAACTTTTTTTCATTATACGGATTCTGCAGACAGGTAAAGTGTACCTGTCCTCCATACAAAGTAGTCATTTTATTTGGTGAGCCCATCTTCGGTACTTTAGGAACCAGTGACATAAATGTGAAATAATGGCCTCCTTACATCCTGCACTGTCCTGCAGTATAACATTTTGTAGCCAAGTGCAGAAGGAGACATTGCCTTTTACTCTTCTCTCCCACTACTTAGATACTGATGTTATGCTGCACCATTCTCCTCCAGCCACCAGAGGGAAAGCTAAAGCCAAGCAAGCCCATAGACTTCTATGCAGAGCACTGAGAATCTGGGGAGGTAATGTTGGAGATGCCAGCTATATAATGAGACAAAGACTCCTTGCGCTACAGATTCCAATAGGCACTGTGTAGTACAAAGAGTGCAGAGATAATTTTTATTAAACTGCTCAGGAAAGTTCTTCCACTGGGTACAGAGGGAGATAGAGAGATGGCATCGTTGTCTGCATGTTTGCGTGCCAGTGGGAGACCACTCCAACAGAGTTCTGAAACTTGGAGTGAGGACACCCAGGCGCAGTGCAGCACTGCCCACATCACAGCTCCTGCACCGCTGCCACAGGGAGACTAAGGCATCCACTTACCCTCTGCTTCCCACTGTTGATCACTGGAGACTTTCAGGGAGAGACAGAGCCCCCCCTTTTTACAGCGAGAGGTCATCGCAGCATCCCTGATGAGAGGGTAGGGTAATTTGCCCATTGCTGATACTGCTAGCAGGGACTGAGCCATTGAGAGCAGGACACCAAGTGTACCCATACTGCACTCTATACTGCACTTATTCCAAACCTAGGATGCACCTATACCAACCCTATACATATCATACTAAATCTTTACCGCATCTAAACCACATCTACCTTGCACCTGTGCAGAGACTATACCATTCCTATACTTTATCTATACTGCATTCAGGTTAACTGGGACTGCCGGTATGTGCACCAACGCTCTTAAAGGGCCTCAACGATAGCCAGCAGAACATCTAAAAAGGACTGCCCTTCCCGTAATTATTATTCTGCAAGCCCCTTTGTTCCCCTGCTCCCTTCATCTACCATCCTCCATTTCTTTTTGGACAGTGCATAGCCAGCTGGTCTAGAACTAGCATCACCACCATAAATGCACTGTGGCAGTATAGTTCCAGCACTCGGTAGAATAAACTGTACTACTGCTCACTGCTGCACTTGAGGTGAACTTGCTACTGTTGATGCTGATCTGGACGCCAAATGTCATCTTATGCCTAGTCCTTACTGTTAATCACTTTGTATGCTAAATTGTGTTATTACCATTGTTGATCCATTTTATACTTGTCTAATTACCAACCGTATTGGGTGACAATATATTAAGTATACCTTTACTACCTGGTTTGATATAGCACTATTATTGGATACTAAGTCTTACTTTCAGTGAATTCCTGTGGCATTGTATGTTTGTACACTCAACCTGGTGTGTCAGAGGGACTGAGGTTCTTGAGAAGGTGGAGACAAAAACAGAGGACCAATCCTATCCAGCGGCTCCTACTGGGGTAGCGCTGCAATTCCATTCTTTTCTATATGGTCTGTTCATAATTTTGCACTTCCACATGTAGAAAAAAAATCTGATCTGCAGTGTTTTGGCCAACAAAAATAGTAAACACACCTGAACAATTATGTTGTATGCTTTTAACCATTTGCGGAATGAACATTCTCTATTCTTGAATGCTAATACTTTGGCTGTGCTGTATATGTGGATAACTGTGTGCCCCAGTATCAGAATATACAGCCATATACAGTGCAGCCACAGAATAAGCATATGCAGTACTGCCACAGTATCAACATATACAGCACAGCCATGATATAAGTATATACAGCCATATACAATACAGCCACAGATTCACCATATACAGTCACATACAACAAAGCCAAAGAATCAGCATATACAGCACAGCCACAGCAATCAGAATATAAAGTAAAGCCACAGTATCAACATATACAGCCATATAAAGTGCAGACACACTCGGATATGCTGATACTGTGGCTGTACTGTGTAATTGTACCTTCCATGCCATGCTGCCTGCCTGCCACTGGAATTCTACACCTGCACCCGCAGCTGCCTCACTCCCACCCAGACTGTTCTCAGTATCATTCCGCCTAGGAAAGGCTGTGGGCTGCTGCAGCCGGCAGCAGCATTTATTTTAGTATCAGGTCCTGCAGCGCCAGCTTTATCTGCCTGAATGCCAAAATTACAGAAAAAGTCCTCTCACCTCCTAGGCCCCTCTGTCGAATTGACGGGGCCCAGGTAAAATTAATTTAAGTCCTCAAGCCTAGTAGGAGCTGTGGTGATGCTGCTCTGCGCTGCTGCACCAAACGTTAATATGTAAGCAAAGCTGCACGGGCCCCCCTGTAGAGCTGATGGGGACCAGGCCCGGTACTGAAGGTCCAGTTGTACTGTCTTATCAGCGGCCCTGTGTGTCCCTGTGCCTTTATGGAGAATTATGCTCCCTCTAGGCATACCTGCCTTTATTTTATCCACTGCCATATTTGCTACAACTTGGAGCCTCAAAAATAAGAGTTAGGACTGCAGTATATAGAGGAGCCTTGACGAGGCACTGCCTCGTCAAGGCTCCTCTCTAACAAACTTGCCTCTGTCAATGACCTTTTACTCTCCAACTCCCTCAATCTACTTGCTATTACCGAAACCTGGCTCCATAAATCCGACACTGCCTCTTCAGCTGCCTTCTCCCACAGTGGCTTCCTCTGGACTTACTAATCCAGACCCAGTGGACAAAAAAAGAGACAGAGTTGGACTTCTCCTCTCCCCTCAAAGCACCTTCCAGGTTCTTGCTATACCTCCCTCTCTTTCCCTCTGTTCTTTTGACGTGCACTGCGTTTGTCTTTTTTCTCTTTGTCTGAGGATTGCAGTAATTTACTGGCCTCCCAGTCCAGTGTCATATTTTCTCAACAACTTCTCAGTATGGCTACCCTATTTTCTCTCCTCTGAAGTATCAGCCATCATCCTCAGTGACTTTAACATTCCAATCTGTGTTAAGACCTCAGCCA
>BLSH010477607.1:556029-569436 GCA_018402905.1 Glandirana rugosa
AATGACGAGAAACCGGTGGGTGGATTTCAGATTTCTATGTCGTCCTCCTCTGTCTTAATTGCACCGTACAGCTCAACTGTCCTCCGTCGTGCACAGCCTGAGCCCGTAAGTTCAGTTATCCCTATTCGGAGTTAGCGTCACGTAATCGAAGTAATATTTGACGACAAGACGTTTTGGTTTTTTTTTTTTTAATTTTTTATCCGTAAGTCCTCCGTATCCCTAGTGGAGGACTTTCAGATTGTCGTCGTGAGTTTTTTCGATAAATGGTGTCTAACGAAAAGTCTCATAACCTAATACAAATAGGAATTGTCAGGCAGTTGGGCCTTCTGTCCAATATCTTGTCCTCTTGGACACAATCAAACAGCAGTAATTCAATCAGTAACTGCTTCTCTTACCTTCACTTTCACCTGAATGTTAACCCATCCTCCTCAATCCTGAGAATGGCTATGCTGGAGATTGTAGACAAATAACTAGATCCGCATTAGCCAATACTCTGAAAAGCAATCTGTGGTAAATAGCTTTTTTGAGTGCTGCTGTTAGACTTTCAGGAGGTGATCCCTATGCCTCCTGAATGCCTATTTTTTAATTTTTTTTTTTTTGGTTTTGCAGAACAGCAGTTTATAATGAAGCTAATGCACTGCGATTGAGGCTTATCCCTATTGACTTGAATGCCCGAGTCCGACACGTGCTGCCTCCTGTCAACTCGACATGCCACGTTAATTCTGTCTCCTCCTGCTGTATCTTTAGACTTTAGGTGGGTGGCCAAAGAGCAGTAAAAATGTGGCTTGGCTACTCGCATGAATGATGCCATAAAGGGAATAATCAACTACTTATATGTTGTATTAGCTGTGTTTAAAATATATACAGTATCTCACAAAAGTCAGTACACCCCTCACATTTTTGGAAATATTTTATTAAATGTCCAAACTGGACCCAATTAGCCATTTCCCTCGATGGTTTCATGTGACTCGTTAGTGTTACAAGTAGGGTTGTCCTGATACCACTTTTTTAAGACCGAGTACAAGTATCGATACTTTTTTTCAAGTACTCACCGATACCGATTACCGATACTTTTTTTAATGTCATGTGACAGTGGTACTAATATGCAGCACTGATGGGCATTGATAGGTGGCGCTGATGAGGCGTGTCAGTAGTTTTTAATTTTAATTTTTTTTTCACTATTTTCATTTTTACAATTCATTTTCTTATTATTTTTTACAATTTATATTTTTTTTACAATGCTTTCTTTTTTTTGGGGGGGTGGTGGGGAAGTGGACGATGCCATTGCTTTTGTGAGATAATATATATATATAAAAATAAAAGTCCAGGATTGCTGCACACAACTTCTTTAATATTTCAAAGTATCAAAATACAAGCATTGTTCAAGAATTTTCTTCAAATAGTTACATACTGATCATAAAAAGATCATGTAAATCAAACAAAGTCCATAACAAGACAATGATCTTGCTCCATATTTACCGGCATGGATACCTTGCTCTTGTTTCATTCATGTATTCATTTGTTACTTCCAGGATTGGAATTTAGTATCAATTTTGGTGATAGGAGTTTGCCCTTCTTGGATATTATGGTAATGCTGGAGGCAGGTAGATTGGAAAGTGATTTGTATGTGAAACCTGTGGACCACAATCAATTGTTACACCAGAAAAGCTTCCACCCACCGTGTGTATTTAAATCAGTGCCGAAGAGTCAGTTTTCATGTATTAGACGCATTGTGAGTGACCCCTGAATTAGGGAAGAACGTCTTGATGAGGTAGAAAAGAGAGGTTAAAAAAAGAGAGGAATTAAATAAGATGAGGACAGAAGCAGAGAAAACAACAAAAAAATACAGAGGTCAAAGGAGGTTACCGTTTGTGACACAATTCCACCCATACTCAAAGAGAGTTTTTAATATCATTAAAAAACATTGGACAATTCTGCGGGACAATTATCCATCCATTGAGGAATTTCAATATGTCCCAATGTCGGCCTATCGCAAGGGGCGTACAGTTTACTCCCGGGTGGTCAGGTCGGACGTTGGCAGGATCAAAAAAACTAATATTGGTAGAACCTTTTTGGGTACCCCTAATTATGGTTCCTGTCCGTGTCTAAGCTGTATCCAGTGCAACAGCATGATTAAAGGGAAAACGTTTAATCACCCACATACTGGGGAAACTTTGGAAATTAGGGGATACCACACGTGCCAATCGGCATTTGTGGTATACCTTATTAAATGTCCCTGTGGTCTCCTCTATATAGGGGACACCACTCAGAAGGTAAAAGATAGGATAGCGAGACATAAATATGCAATAAGAGATAAATTAACAAAATTACCTTTGGTTAAACATTTTGTAGATATGGGACATACGGTGTCCCAGTTACGGTTTATGGTAATAGAATCTGTGACACAAGATAGGAGGGGAGGTGATAGAGAAACTAAATTAAGAAAGAGAGAGGTTTTCTGGATAAACCGTTTGGATACCCTTTTTCCTAAAGGGTAAGGCTTGGTTCACACTGCTGCGAACTGTACTGCGAATAGCTTGCGTTGCGATAGATTAAATTCGCAAGTCGTCTCCAATAACATAGTGTTCTACCAGTGCAGTTCACACAGATGCGTTGCGAATCTAATCCGTGAAGAAAAAGGGTCCTGTGCGAGTTTGATCCGTGTGCGATGCTGTGCGTTGCGAATTCAGCTCCATAGACTACAATAGAACACGAATTGAAAACGCAATCTCCCATTCACATCACTGCGATAGCTTCCCCCTCCAACTCCAGCTACAGCTTTGCAGTAGATTCGCACCAACACATGTAGAAATCGCACTTGTGTCTGTACTGAAAAAACTCGCATCGCAATCGTATTCAGATCGCAGAAAATTCACACCGCAGCAGTGTGAACCAGGCCTTAAATATAGATTTTGATCTGCATCTATTCCTATAGGGGTCTAAGCTTTAAAATAAGGATCTGACCTAATTGGTCTGGACCTGGCTCTTTGATTGGTTTGTTTATTTACTTATCTATTTGTTTTTTCACATATACATTTGTCTTTTTATATTAAATTTATGAAACTAATCATGTGTATTTGTATAGGCATGAAAAAATCTGTGTGATAAATTGGAGCTAAGCCATTAGGATCTTTCTGCGTGTAGACGTAGAAAATTGAGTCTAAACATCAGATGTGAATAATTATTGAAGTAATTGTCGTAATTGATTCCTCATCGATTGTGAATAAATAGCACTAATAGAATGTGATTTGATTATTGTTCCATACCTTGAGAAAGGGCGTGAGAGGAGGAAAATAGCCCGAAACCGTTGGTAAATATGGAGCAAGATCATTGTCTTGTTATGGACTTTGTTTGACTTACATGATCTTTTTATGATCAGTATGTTACTATTTGAAGAAAATTCTTGAACGATGCTTGTATTTTGATACTTTGAAATATTAAAGAAGTTGTGTGCAGCAATCCTAGACTTTTATTTTTATATATAGCCTTGGGGTAAGGCTTGATTGCTGGCACCTGAAGAACACTGAAGTGCTGCTCACCTTTCCTAATTGTTATATATATACACACATTTTATTATATTGTTTTTCATACACTTCAGTAGTCATTCCTGTATAGCGCTTTTGGATTGGGCAGTTTTTACATTTCCACTGTAGGCCTATTTATTTGGCAATAATTTTGCATACATACATATTTATGGGGGGGGGGGCTAGGCTTTTTTGCCAATATTGGTTTGTAAATATTCTATTTTCTATGAACTCTATAAACAAAAAATGGAAAATACATTTTTTGACCAGGGTTAGTTTTACTGTAAACAGAAAGCATACACTTTGTTGTAATTTCACCTGTTTAAAATGATTCTAAAATTATGTTTCTTTTACAAGGTGCAGCAAACTTATTTGAAAATAAATAAAAGCTCTTTTTATATAATTTTATGCAATGCTTGTTTTGCGACACTAACAAAAATAACAAACAAAATGAATGAAAACAAATATATATATATATATATATATATATATATATATATATATATATATATATATAAAATTTGTAAAAAAAAATGAAATGATGAAGGATAAGCAGAAAAATAACAGCTAAGGGGACAAAAAATGCAATTACTGTTAAGAAAGGAGAAAGTGGGACTTTAGATAAGGAGTAATAATACATAAAGTATATATATATATATATATATATAATTTGAAATTTATTTTATAACCATTTTTTAAACATTTCATAAAAATACATGGTCATTTTATACTTTAATTACATGCAAAAATTGCTAACATAGTAAAAAACATGAATTCCAGAAATACATGATTGACAAAAAAATTTTATATACTGTATACATAAAATACATACATAAAAACTCTACGCGTTTCATGGCTCTTTAACATTCATCAGGAGTTAGGTGCAAATATAAAGCTATAAATACAGAAAGTGTTTTTGGGTTAATAAATGCTACTCTTTGAAAGGGGAGGAGAAACAATTAGGAAACAGGGGATCTATACTCACAGGTAGACTGTGAACTGAGCCCAGCTGATATCAAGGAGGGAGGGACCCCAGACCAATTATCTGTCCGGGGCTGAGGCGGAGTGCCCCACCCCGACCAAAGAACCCACAGGAAGGCCAGACCGACATGACACAATAACCCAATGGTTCTCAACTCCGGTCCTCGGGACCCACCAACAGGCCAGATTTTAAGTATTACCTTGGGGAGATGCAGACTAGAATACTGCAATCACTGAGCAGCAAATTATATCACCTGTGATGTATTTCAGTTATCCTGTAAACCTGGCCTGTTAGTGGGTCCCAAGGACAGGAGTTGAGAACCACGGCAATAACCATATGTGGAGAGTGTGTGGGCCATAATAATCTAGAAAAAAAGTGTGTGAAAAATGTAAAAAACTGCGTGAGGGGGTATAGGTTTGCACACTTTTTTATAGATTGTTAAAGCCATCTGGCAGTCTCTCCCCTGGTATGCCCCTGGGTATGCTGAGGTACTCACACTGTCCCTTTCTCCTCGCTACACTGGGCAAGAATCCTGTTTAGGCCTCCAACTGATCAGATCTTCACATAGCAGCCCGCATGTCTTCTGCACAAGACTTAAAGGTAATAGACATACTTAGGCTTCCTCTCCTTCCTTTCCTCAGTTCCAGCCTGGAGGGAGAGCCTCCATACCAGGGGTTACCCTTCCAGACCACATGACAGCAACCTCAGCATTCTATCTTCCACCCCACTCTCCTGCTGGCCAGTATGCACCATATTTAACCACTTGCCGACCGCCCGCCGCAGCGTGACGGCTGCAAAGTGGCTCATTATCTAAAACCGCCGTCACGTGACGACGGCTGCGATAACTAGCATTGTGAGAGTGTGCGCCGCCGAAGGCGTGCTCGCACGCTGACTGTGTCCGGGGGGGCCAGGGAGCGGGTAGGGCGGACTCAATCTCCGCCGTCTACCCGCGATGGCCCCCCCGCAGTGAGAGAACGGAGGTCCGTGTATGTAAACACGGATCTCCATTCTCATAGAGAGGGAAAGGCTGTGATCACAGGCTTCCTGTATATGGAAGCCGTGATCACTCCCCTCCCCCTGCCAGCACAGCCCCCATACAGTTAGAACACGCCTAGGGAACACATTTAACCCTTAGAGCGCCCTCTCCAGTTTAACCCCTTCACTGCCAATGGCATTTACACAGTAATCAGTGCATTTTCATAGCAATGATCGCTGTATAAATGCCAATGGTCCCAAAAAAGTGATATGTCCGCCGCAATATCGCAGAACCGCTAAAAATCACAGATCGCTGCCATTACTAGTAAAAAATAAAAACACTATAAATTAATTCTCATCATTCGTAAACGTGGCAACTTTTGCACAAACCAATCAATATACGCAGATTTCGATTTTTTTTTTTTACCAAAAATATGAGGAAGAATATAACTCGGCCAAAACCGATGAAAAAATTGTTTTTGTTTTTTTTTTGGATATGTATTATAACAAAAAGTAAGAAATATTGTTTTTTTTTGCAAAATTGTCGCTATTTTTTTTGTTTATAGCGGCGATCAGAAATGATGCAGAGGGGATCAAATACCACCAAAAGAAAGCTCTGTTTGTGGGGAAAAAAGGACGCAAATTTTGTTTGGGTACAACGTCGCACGACCGCGCAATTGTCAGTTAAAGCGACGCAGTGCCAAATCACAGAAAGTGCTCTGGTCCTAACCTGGGAAATCCTTCCGGGGCTGAAGTGGTTAAAGGGCATTTTAAAAACACACAAGGAAAAAATGGAGTGGGAGTGCAAATTCATAAGAAAATTCTGAACTCTGGAACGTGGACTTAACAGTGACAGGAATTTCATGTGTTACTATGATTTCCTGTAAACCATCATCCCTGCACATCTCCACATCAAACCACTTTACAAGATGCACACCATTCCCACTTCTCATTTAGGTGTGAAGCATGACAGGACGGCTCCTCTGTCTCACAGAAACACTAATCCCTATCTACATTTGTACTGTATATTACTTTTTCAGTTTCCTATGCCACTCATCTTCATCTCTTTGTTGTTTAATATATGGAATGCATGTGTCTACCCCCCAAGTAGCCCACAGAAGAGGCCTGTTGGGTTGATTTACTAAAACTGGAGAGTGCAAAATCTGGTACAACAGTGCATAGTAACCAATCAACTTCTAACTTCAGCTTGTTAAATGAAGCTTTGACAAATACACCAGGAAGCTGATTGGTTTCTATGCAGAGCGGCAAAATATTTTGCACTCTACAGTTATAGTAAATCAACCCCTATGTGGCTCGAAAGCTTGCACTACAACCTGTTTAGTTAGCCAATAAATGTTATCACCCTAGATCCAACATTTCATTCTTGTCAATGGCCAATATCATCCAACAATCTTCATATTCTATATATAAATGAAATCTCAATTATGATGGTTTATTGCATTTATTCGATGACACTTGCAGACTATGTGCAGGTGTCATTTTACATAGGAATGTGTTGACAGCTGGTAATTGGCAGTAATAGTGGCACAGGGGAGCAGCAGCAGGGGAAGAGCAGCTGGACATTAGAGTTGCATTGTAAAAACATGTTGAAGTTTTTTTTGTTTTGTTTTTTTGAAGTTTTTTAAGATATATCTCTAAGGTTATAAATCCTAAACAAATGCAAGACTGAATGAAATGGTGATCTTTGATCAGCCTGGAGTTCATCTTTAACTGGGATGGTGGGGACCTAAAATCACTAAAATCTCATATAATTTGTCTAATTATTTAAAAACAATTTGCAGTCATATTAAATCTTCAGCTTTCAATAAAATAGCACCTGGTGATCATCCCATGGAGGTCCTTGTGCACGCACTTCCTGTTATGGGGTGACAACAGTAGGTCCCTGTCTTCCAATTGTGCTCCTGCATTGTCACCATGTCACATGGGCTTCCCATGGAGACTACAGGCAGTCATCTCTACACACATTACACAATCAAGGTCCACTGTTGTCACTATCAGGCAACCTTTAAGCCTCGTACACACGGTTCGACAGTCGTATGAAAACGGTCGTACGACCGCTCGTTGTATGCTAAATCGACCGTTAGTACATGCGATTAGAACAGCCGTCGTACGACGGTCGTACAACAGAAGTTGTATGAGCAGACTAAAAAACTTGGTAGTACCCACAAGCGGTTGTACGACCGTTGTATTGTGTGTGTACAGAGAAGTTGGTCCAACAAGTTGTATTGTGCAAAACACGCATGCTCAGAAGTCAGGAACGGCTGGACGCTAATTACATGCACCTGAACGTTCTCTTTATACGTTCATAACACGACACTACGTTCAGCTTGGTCGTACGATCGTTTAGTGCATGTCAGTACGCAAGATACAATAGCCAACATGCGATTTGGGCCGTTCGGTCGTACGACCGCTGCACTGTGTGTACGAGGCATAAGGCTTCATGCACACAGGACTTTAAAAAAAACACCCAAAAACGTCAATAGCTAATCAGGGATGTTTTCAGCTTTCACCAGCGTTATTTTACTGCCATTTTTATTCACGTTTTTTCATGTTTTCATGTTTTTAAAGGGCCAGCGTTTTTTTGTTTTGTTTTGTTTTTTTCCATTGGTCTAAAACATCCAAAACGTTGGGAATTGACGTTTTTGAGCGTTTTTGGATGTTTTTAAGCGTTTGAAAGTTTTTACAGCTGAAAAACGTCCAAAAAAACCCTCAGCTCTTGGGGTTTTTTTACAGCTCAAAAATATCACTGCTAAAAACAGCTGATAACAGCCTGTGTGTGCATGAAGACATAGGATAACATGATGGAGGGTTTATTGACTGTAGAAAAAAAACGTCTACAGCTGAAAACAGCTGCTGTAAAACAGTCAAGGAACGTCCTGTGTGCATGAGGCCTTAGGCTTCATGTACACTGCTGCTGATAAACGGACATTTAGGGACAGTTGGGCATTTTTTTCAGCTGCCCCTGAACTCTCCTCTATGTTATTTTATCAGTACAGTACACAGGGTCGTTTATAGTCATTTCTAGGCAGTGGAATTTAGAAGCATTTTTTGGAAAGCAAAAAAAATGCGTTTGGGACGGATGTCCAGAGCCATTAGAAACGGCAAATGCCTGTAACAGCTTGTAAATGCGGTAACTCGTGTTAGGCAGCGTTTCATTTACAGGTGTTTTTCATTGAAAAAAACTCTTCTAGACGCAAACGAGGCATGTAAGCGCGGCAAAACAAACGTTTTTAAACATTGGTTACTATCTGTCAAGTTAAATCATTCAGGGGAGGTTTTAAAACGTCCCATGCACATGAAGCCTTATGCCTCGTACACACGGGACGACGATCGTACGTACGATCGTCTCAAATCGTATGTTGGATAATGTAACTTGCATACTGACTGCACTACACGATCGTACGAGCACAGAAAGAACGTTCAGGTGCATGTAATTAGCATCCGGTCGTTCCTGACTTCGGAGCATGCGTGTTTTGCACAATACAACTTGTTGTACCAACTGCTCTGTACACACGATACAACGGTCGTATGAGCACTTGTTGGTACGACCAAGTTTTTTAGTCTGCTCATACAACTCCCCTTGTACGACCGTCGTATGTCGGCTGTTCTAATCGCGCATACGAACGAACGATTTCGCATACAACGGTCATTCATACGACCTGTTGTATACGATCGTCGTCCCGTGTGTACGAGGCTTTAGAGGCCAGGGGCTGACCCAACCCACCAGGCTCCAGCTAGAACTAAATTCTTGCTTTTGGGTGGACCATTCCTTAAAAAAAAGAGAGCCATGCTGACCCTCCTTAAATACCAGCTTATTTTCTCCAGCACTGTAGGAGGCTAAGTGGTACAAGCGTACAGCGGTTCTGCTATTTCAGCTCGTTCAGTTCACTTGTTGCTGCCAGGTGGGTTGTGACACCTCGTCCCATTAACGCTTCAATGGTACTTTGCATAAAAAGGCAATTGTGTTTAACAGGATAAAGATTTGTATCAAACTACCCGAGAACGTTTGCACAGCTTCTGCAATAACAGATATTGCTTTTCCTGAGTACAATCACTTGCGGTAACATGCTGGGAAAACAAATATTCACAAAATCTCTTCCACATAGTCTGAGCAATTGTTAAAGCTGAGCACCCAGGAAAAGCAAAAATCTTCCCTTGCACTGGGGTTACATTTGCAATGCAAGAGTTAAAGTGTTATGAAAGTTACTTTTTTTTTTAATTAAAATAATAAACCTGTTATACTTATGTAGCACTGCCCCCGCGGAGGCCACTGGTAACTGATTCCCCTACTCCTGCACAGTCAGGCAACACACATTCTCAGGGCCGACTCTACCACTAGGCGGAGTAGGCGGCCGCCTAGGGTGCACTGCTGTCTAGGGCACCTGGCCGCTGTTGATCCATCACTGGCTGCTCTGCATTGATTCATGTCATCAGAGAGGAGAGCTGTAGCTGGCAGCTGTCTCAATCATGTCATCAGGTGAAGCTGTATTTGATGGGCACAGGTGAGGCTGTATTGATTGGTGCTAGTGAAGCTGTATTTGATGGGCACAGGTGAGGCTGTATTGATTGGTGCTAGTGAAGCTGTATTTGATGGGCACAGGTGAGGATGTATTGATTGGCGCTGGAGAGGATGTATTTGATGGGCACAGGTGAGGCTGTATTGATTGGCGCTGGTGAAGCTGTATTTGATGGACGCTGGTGATGCTGCATTTGATTGGCGCTGATCACGCTGGGCAGGGCAAAGGGGGTGGAGTCAGGGGTGGAGCCAAGGGGTGGGCGGCAAAATGAGGTTTCGCCTAGGGTGTCAAAAATCCTTGCACCAGTCCTGCACATTCTCCACTTGCATCCAAACACAAGAAGTCAGTCCATTGGTTTGTTTTGATGTTTTATTGGGGGGAACAACTTGGATGGGGTGAAGGATGGGGATGCCCAACTTTACTTTGCAAAAAAAAAAGTTAGTCTACCATTTAATATTTTATTTAACCACTTCAGCCCCAGAAGGATTTCCCGCGTTAGGACCAGAGCATGTTTTGCGATTCGGCACTGCCTTGTTTTAACTGACAATTGCGCGGTCGTGCGACGTTGTACCCAAACGAAATTTGCATCCTTTTTTCCCACAAATAGAGCTTTCTTTTTGATCGCCTTGGCGTCATTTCTGATCACCACTATAAACAAAAAAAGAGCGACAATTTAGCAAAAAAAATACAATATTTCTTACTTTTTGCTAAAATACAAATAAAAAGAATATTAAAAAAAAACATTTTTTTCTTCAGTTTTATCCGATTTATATTCTTCCTCATATTTTTGGTAAAAAAAAAATCGCAATTGGCGTTGATTGATTGGTTTGCGCAAAAGTTGCTGCATTTACGGATGATGAGAATTCATTTTTGGGGTTTTTATTTATTTTATTTTTTTTACTAGTAATGGCGGCGATCTGCGATTTTTAGTGGTACTGCGATATTGGGGCGGACATGTCGGACCATTTTGCCACTTTTGTGAGACCATTGGCATTTATACAGCGATCAGTGCTATAAAAATGCACTGATTACTGTGTAAATGCCATTGGCAGGGAAGATGTTAACCTGCAGGGGGAGATCTAGGGGTTAACTGTGTTCCCTGGGCGTGTTCTAACTGTATGGGGGCTGGGCTGCTATGGGCATAAGAGATCTAACTGATCCCAGTGACAGGGATCAGTAGACCTCTTATGTCCCCACTGTCAGAATGGGGAACTGCCGTGTTTACATCGGTGATTCCCCGTACTTTGGCTCTTTCAGCTCATCACGGCTCGCCGGCAGACATCGGGTCTGCCTGAGCCATGGGCACACTCCTCCGGAGTGCAGTGGGCACAAGCGCACGCCGCCGCTGGTGCGCTCACACCCCCCTAGTGGCCACTCCGCAAATCCCCGTTTATTTATGGCGATTCACGGTACACGTCCACACTGCCGCAGTAAATATACTGTGCGCGGTGTGGAAGTGCTTAAGAAAAGAACAAGAAAAAGGGGACAACTGCCTTCTTCTGTACAAAAAGATCATGAACTGCTTTCTTTCCTTTCCTCACACAGTATTTAGTAGATCAGTAGCAAAAGTCCACTATAGACTAGGAGCTTTCAGTCCCTCTTGGAAATAACAAAAATGAGGTAAACTGCATGCAGTAGTGTACCCTCTCCTAATCTAGAACTGCTCCCAGCTCCACTGCTTGCAAGCACTAGCAGCCTTCCTGGCTGTTCTGAAGATGCCCCAGGGCAAGGATAAAAGGGTTAAGCACAATGCTGTCCTTTAGAAAGGTTGCTACTTGTGGCAGTCTCTCCCCTTGAAAATCCCTGGGTGTGCTGATATACTCACTCTGTCCTCCTTGCTCCCACTGCTCTCAGGCAAGATTCCATATCAAATTGCTCTGCTGAATGGATCTCCCTAAGCCAGACTGAGCCCAGCCAGGGCTTGGGGTCTCCCCTAGACCTAGGAGAGCCTCCCTAGACCTACGGGAGCCCTCCTAGGCCAGCAACAGCCTCTTCAGAACTCCATCTTCCACCCGACTCCTCTGCTAGCATGACTCATCCATATTTAAGAGCTGGCCTAGCCACCCTGCCAGGACAGTAAGCCTGGAGATTGGCAAATCAACCCTCCTGGCCTCCGCCCACTAACTTCTAGAATTTTCTCCAAACTTCCAGAACCAGGGGGGTGGCACCAGAGACCCACCTCTGTGAGTCATCCAGCCTGACCTGCAGTAAACGCTGACCCAGATTCCAGACTCCAGGTTCTGTGTAAGGGACATCTATGCGGTGGGCCCCCTTGGAGATCTACCTTTTATTCAAGTGTATAAAGGATGGCCCTAGGTGGATGTTGATATGAGTATACTAACATTTTGTGATACATCTTTTAAGCAGGTATGCCTGTCCCTTATATTTTTGCACCTAGGTATCCACCGTGAATTCTACCCTCTGGTGGCAAGAGCCATATTAGCTCATATTTCATTATCTCCATATTAGTATACATATATGTTTATATATTTTCCAGACTACATCCTGAGACAGGATTGGTCCTCGACTATACGGACCTGGCTCCATCTCCCGCTGTATGTTATATACATTCATTTTCCACTCTCATGATTGAGGTGGGTGTTTAAACTTTTACACATACATATTGTATATGCATATTGGGATGATATATATATATTTTATATTATTATCATCTGGGTTATACCCAGAAGCTGTACCAATGGGAATCCTGCATACACATACATATACTTTCTTTTGTTCATTAGTGTATCGCTCCTGGCTCCCACACTCGCCCATGAGATTGCCAGATTTTCTGGCCCCTGGTGTTTCCGGTCCAGACATGGACCTAGGTGAGCGATCTCCTCCTTTGTCTTGGGGGGATGGGGTTTTGGGAAAGTTTCTTGTCATTTTTTTAATTGTTATCAACATTTTGCCTATCCACCCAGCACTTATGTGCCTTCTTTGGGAGGATGGACTTAAATACATTTTGTTAACCACTTCAATACCGGACGTTTATACCCCCTTCCTGCCCAGACCAATTTTCAGCTTTCAGCGCTCTCACACTTTGAATGACAATTACTCTCTCATGCTACACTGCACCCAAACAAAATTTGTATCATTTTTTTCACACAAATAGAGCTTTCTTTTGGTGGTATTTAAGAACCTCTGGGTTTTTTATTTTTTGCGACATAATTGAAAAAAGTGCGAAAATTTTGAAAAAAAAACACTTTTTTTTTAGTTTCTGTGATAAAATTTTGCAAATAAGTAATTTTTGTCCATAAATTTTGGCCAAAACCTATACTGCTACCTATCTTTGGTAAAAATAACCCAAATAAGTGTATATTATTTGGTCTGTGTGAAAGTTATAGAGTCTACAAGCTATGGTGCAAATCATTGAAAATTGATCACA
>BLSH010477607.1:574991-586240 GCA_018402905.1 Glandirana rugosa
TGAAAAACGCTAAGGTGTGACGGAGCGAAATTGACTGTTAACGCGCCAGTAAGCTGCAACATGGGTTTGTTTGTCGAAAGAAAACCACCATAAACTAGTGGAGATGCAGTAAAGACTAGCGGCGATATTTGTTTTTTTCTCGCTGTTAAAACGCTTTTTTTGATATAAAGAATGAAAAACGATATTATGTTTAGGTTTTTTTTTTAAATATATTTTTTTAAAAAAAAAAGTAGCCAAAACCTGCTAAATATAATTGTATCTTTGTATCTTTGTATCTTTTCACTGCCGTCTTTTTCTGACTCATCAGGTAGCTCAGACGGGGAAAAATAAAAAAAAAATAAATAAATAAAAAAAAAATGTAATTGGAACAACAGACTGATACCGGTTGTGAGACAGTCAACAGTAAATGGCTTCAAACATGCTTGGGATAAACATAAATCCATAGTCAGACAACAAGGTTAATGTAAAAAAAAAATAAATAAATAAAAAAAAAATAAAAAGGGGCAGACTCGATGGACTACTCAGTCTTTTTCTGCCGTCACTTTTCTATGTTTCTATGTTTCTATGTTAATATAAATCGTCCAAAACCGATGAAAAAAAAAATTTTTTTATATAAATTTTTTTTTTGGATTTGTATTATAGCAAAAAGTAAGAAATATAGTTTTTTTCGCAAAATTGTCGCTCTTTTTTTGTTTATAGCGGCGATCAGAAATGACGTAGAGGTGATCAAATACCACCAAAAGAAAGCTGTTTGTTTGGGTACAACGTCGAATGACCGCGCAATTGTCAGTTAAAGCGAGGCAGTGTGGAATCGCAAAAAGTGCTCTGGTCCTAAAGTGTGAAATCCTTCCAGGATTGAAGCGGTTAAAGAAACATTACCTTGACTGCTTCACTATAACAGTTGGGCCCCAACGAGCTGGGCAGCAGAAGAAAGCAAAAATAGT
The DNA here is from genome assembly GCA_018402905.1 of Glandirana rugosa. Classification (NCBI taxonomy): domain Eukaryota; kingdom Metazoa; phylum Chordata; class Amphibia; order Anura; family Ranidae; genus Glandirana; species Glandirana rugosa. Next base: position 575,936 of record BLSH010477607.1, read on the forward strand.
ATATTACTGAGTGCTGAACTATTATTGTGTTTATTCACTACAATATATTTTTTATTTTGCTCACCTTATTGCAATATACTTCCTGCTATTACTGCCAATTGTTGTGTCATTCCTGGTGTCTATGCAGACGTGTATATACATATATCTGCAGTAAACATTCCCTACCCAGCCAGATGTGTCAGAGTGTGTGGTGCTACATACAGAGTTGTGGGCACAGGGACAGGGGACCCAGCACATCAAGTGGATCCTTCAGGGGTAAGCACTACATAAAGGAATGGGTATCTTCATATTCAGGCACTTGTTTGTATTACTCTAAAGGTATTTTAGACATTTTTAGAATCTCAATCCTGCTAATAAAAACCCCCGAGGAGTAGCAATCGATTATTAAACAGATTGGACACAAGCCCCCCATTGTGTAGATTACACAAGTAGCATGTAGCCATGAACAATGTTGAATCATTGCACTATTCTCCAATTGTGTGCTATTGATTTCTACAAGATGTAACTGCACACTATTCCATAGGTAGCCATTTTGTCCAACATTTAGAGATTTATTGCTAATGTCCAGTGCAGGGTTCCTAAACTTTTAATCCAAGGACCCAAATAAGAAATTTATTACCAAACTGGGACCCAACCAGAGAAAAAAAAGCTAGTCCTACATACAGTAGCTTGATTGTTTCCATACAAGTATATATTTCAATGTCTTCTAATTTGTAAAGCAGAAAAGTAAAAAGCTAACATATTAATAATACCATAAATATAATGCAAAATAAACAATAGAATCCTGAGAGCCATTCCAGTGTAGATTGTAAGCTCTAACAAACAGGGCCTTCTGATTCCTCCTGTATTTAATTTTATTGTAATTGTACTGTCTGCCTTTACATTGTAAAGCGCTGCACAAACTGTTGGCGCTATATAAATCCTGTATAATAATAATAATAACAATAAATGCTCATACAGATACAAAAACTATTTAAAGTCCAACTATGGGAAACTTTAAAATTATCCCTTTAATTCTTCATTTAAGTCTAGGGGACAAAGAAAAAAAGATTTACCTACCAGATCCTCCACTCCTCCACGTTACTAAACCTGTCCCCACAGCTCATTCTCCCCCTCAATCTAGCCATCTAGGGTCCTGACGTCATGAAGACCAATGCTGACACAATGCTATGGATTATTGTACTCCAACTTCTTCAGTGTGCATCAGCTGGTGGGTCGGTCGGTTAGCAGGCATAGCGGGGGCACAGTGCGTGGACACCTCCTCTCCTCTGGCTCAAGCAGTGACAGCTGATGGGTCGGTTGATAGGGCGTCCCCTGCGTCTCCTCCTCGGCATCAGGGCAGCCGTGCGTCCCCTCCCTCCTCCTCATAGGCCAAAAGGACCACCTCTCCTTTCAGCCATTCGGGAAATGGACGGGCCGCCACTGGTGTGCATTGTGATATACTGCACAAAATTCAGCAAAACCAACATTTTGGGGGGGCAGGGGTTGGTGAGCAAAAATGTACTGCTACTGTGTGACCCTCTGTAGGTGTTGGGGGCCACTCTTGAGGTCTTCTATAATTTTCCAGTTGACCACCATTGCTCTAAAGCATCTTGTGGGGAGCAAGGTAAGACACCTTTATTACAAAAGAGACAAAAAGCAATTAAAATCCTTTCCATTCACATAATTTTTATATACAGGACTAAGTTCAGTTAGTTTTTGATAAAGGGTTTCATTTCTATCCCTACTAGTAACCTAATGCTTGTACTGTCTCATTACTCCATAAGCCCAACTGCTCATACGCCATGGTTCCTGTACTGATGAAAGCTAACAAGCAAGAAACAGGTGTGTGCAGGCTGGACCCCTGGCTCTATATTTAGCTGGTCTCCCTGCTATAAACTTGCAGCAGCTGGGTGATTTGTAGGGCTCTCTCTCTACCTACAGTTCATAAATGATACAAATTCATTTTTTCAACAAAACTAGTAATTCTTGGAAAGTATAACACCCAAACTCTCGATATAATTATATAAAAAAGTCAATAATGTTATTAAAACATTCATTTGGCAAATCTTACTCTTACACACAATGGGTGACCCTTAACAGCAGAAAGGTATTTTAACGCACTATCAGATATAAAAAGTCAATGACCCATACAAGGTCACATCATTAGGATTCATAGAAAAGTGTGGTATTGTGGTATTGTTAGACATTAGAAGCAAATAATGACCGAGCCGTATTGATTCTCTGTGGGCTGAGAAACCTTTTCATGTGTATGAATAATCCCAAACATGATATTGTGCAGATTATACTTGGAAATGTAGGGCAGACATACATAGCTCAACTTTCTCTTGAATCGCTAGTAATAATCAAGCCTGTTAAGGAACAAGCAGCAAAAAGCAGAAAGGTAGCCACGGGGATTTTCAAATAAATACACCATTTCTATTTCCCAGGTAAAAGAATGAGCTTTAACCAAATTACTAACAGCGGATCGGTGGGTGTCTATTTAAAAAATGGTGTTCTGCTTACTACTTAGAGAAAAAAAACAATATCCCCTAATAAAGACGTGACTTTCTAGGCTCAAGTAGTGTGACAAAGCATATGAAGTATAAAAATACAATATTTATTAATATCAAAAACAAAATTTAAAAAAAATGTGTGCACATAAAAATGAAATACATGCACATTAATAGTAAGATAGTAATTATATTAAACCACAATATGGACAAACATTGCTGGAATTATATGTAAATATTGCATAAATAGTGTTATATTACAAGTATATAAAATTCCTCTTGCAGGGGATCCCCTGGTATGTTTGCTGGGGGCCTTAGATGAGGAACTGTTGAAGAGTAGCGGTGATTAGATTATTGTTTGTTGCTCGAAAACTTATTGCTAAATTTTGGATGTCTAATAAAGTACCCACCAAAAAGCTATGGATAGAACAGGTAAACAGTCTGCTAATCAGGGAAAAAGTAACATATATGCATAGGAAGGCACCGGGAAAATTTCCTAAAATGTGGCAACCTTGGCTGGACGTCCCAGGACTGGCTCCGCATCAACTAATAAAAGACAGGCTACTGCAGGGGTAGTAAGCGAGTAAAGGGCAGATATCCATTGATGTAAACACAAAATACATTACTATAAGGATGGTGGTATAATGGTCCAAGTGGACCAGTTTAAGGGGGGACCTTAAATTGACTGTTTTGTTCCTTTTTCTTTTTTTTTTATTTCTTTCTTTCTTTTATTTTTATTTTTTGATGTTTGTGACACAAGATGGAAAACACTTACTTAGGGTAAAGAGCATATGGAAAGTGTGTGTTATAGTAGAACATACGCTATACTAGGCTAACTTGTATAGTAACATATGTTTCTGTTGACTCCTGTAACAGATCTGTAATGTTTTCAAGATATATCTGCATAATATGTATGATCTTGTCTCAATAAAAAGGATTTTTTGATTAAAAATATTGCATAAACCAAGCCGACACGCTTCAGAGTCTTTAAAACTCCTTTCTCAGGGAAAGTTTAGCAATTGTATAAGTCAGGCCTCGACAAACCCCAGGCGCCAGGTCGCCATGGCGACCAGAAATCGCGTCCTGGCGAGTGACTGCCGTTCCTTCTCTTCCCATGTTAAAACAGTGTGTCAGATTCAGCGAAGCTAGAGCCGAGAGTTCTCTGCTTAAACAGCTGTTAAACTTGGCCGGCTGCCCGGCTTCCCGGCTTCCCGGGATATTTGTTTCTACTTAGAATGAAGAAAAGTAACAAACAGGCTGCCTGGATAGTTGTTGATAGTTAGGAGAATAAAGGAACAACAATGTATCTTCTTCTTTCAAAGCAATTATCTCCAGGCTATCAGGAAAGTTTAACCATTTAAAGACTAAACCTTTCACATTAGTGGCTTACAATTAAATATCCAGTGTTTTCTGCTAGAAAATGACTTGGAACCCCCAAACATTATATATTATTTTTTAGCAGAGACCCTAGAGAATAAAATGGCGGTTGCTGCAATATTTTATGTCACATGGTATTTGCGCAGCGGTCTTTCAAGCGCAATTTTTTGGAAAAAAATACACTTTTAATGAATAAAAAAAAACTAAACAGTAAAGTTAGCCCATTATTTTTTTGTATAATATGAAAGATGATGTCACACCGCAAGAAACATGACCTTTACTCTAAGCAACAAAATTGTGATAAAGCCCTGAGTACCATGAACAAATACCACTCTATGTGCAGCTGGGCTCCAGTATTTCATGGTGACCGGAAACCCACCAGAACAATGAAAAGTGACTGTGGGGGACACACATGTAGGCAGGAAGTGGCTGCAAAGAGGCAGCAGAAGATCAGCAGCGCTGGAATACTTTTCACCTTTTTTTTTGTATTTTATTTACAATGTCACTAAGGCTTTGTTTAGATGTGCAAGTTGGGTGGTAATAATGTGCGGTAGAGACATGTTTTTGCCACCCTTAAGCTCCATTAGGCAGGATATGAGGGCGTTTTACATGCCGCAGTCACGATGCATTCGGCATAATAAGGAGTTTCCCCTATAACAGATTTTTTAGTGTCACTCTTTCTGGCCAGCCTATAACCCTGATGTAATGGTGGAGTTATTGACTGGCTGCTCTGCTGTGAGTAAGTTAGGGGCGCAAATTACTTGTCTTACCCCTGGCGCTGACAACCCCACACTACGCTATAAAAAACTGGCTCCTAACTTTTTCAGCCGGCTCCTAGATTCAAGGCAAATTTGTCAAGCCCTGGTATAAGTGGTCTATAGAACAATACATATATTAAAGTATATAACACCATTGATATGCATATAGCTTTCTCCATATATAGAGTGGGAACCACATTAACCACCACATGTGACAGCGGACTCTTTTCGGTGGAATACCGTTGTTATAGTAGCAGATAGCTATCATAACCCGGTATTTTTTTTTTCCAGCCGGCGATTCCGTGTCAGATAAAAGTGGTCTCAGCGGCGGATTCGCCGCAAGATCACTTTTATCAGTGGCGGGAGAGGTGCCCCCCACCCGCCGGTAGCAGCGGAGATGATCGGGTCCGTTCCCCCCCTGCAATGGAAGCCAAGTGAGCGGAAGATGCCACCCACTAGACTCCATAGCATTGCAGGGCGGAAGCGACGTCACAAGTCACTTCCACCCATAGCTCTTAAAGGGGACATTTTTTTTCCCACAGACATTTTTTTTATTATTGCATTTAAGTGTAAATATGAGATTTGAGGTATTTTTGACCCCAGATCTCATATTAACCACTTCAATACTGGGCACTCAAACCCCCCTTCCTTCTCGGACCAATTTTCAACTTTCAGCGCTGTTGCAGTTTGAATGACAATTGCGCGGTCATGCGACACACTACCCATATGAAATTTTTATCATTTTTTTTCACACAAATAGAGCTTTCTTTTGGTGGTATTTAATCACCCCTGGGTTTTTTATTTTTTGCGCTATAATTTTAAAAAACTGAAAATTTTCAAAAACAATGCATTTTTCTTCGTTTCTGTTATAAAATTTTGCAAATAAGTAATTTCTCTTCATAAATTTTGACCAAAAATGATACTGCTACATTTCTTTGGTAAAAACAACCCAAATCGGAGTTTATTTGGTGTTAGCGGACAGTCAGATTTGTTGGGGACTGTGACAGATGTGACGGGGACATACAGATGTTTTGGGGACTGTGACAGATGTTTTGTGTATGGTGACAGATGTGATGGGGGACATACAGATGTTTTGGGGGCTGTTTTATGGGGACACTGATGTGTATGGCGACAGGGGTATCAGTGGTGCTTGGTGCACTGTGTGGGGGGGGGGGATCTGTGAGAGCTCTTTGCATGAAATCATCATTATGCAGAGAGCTGTCACATAGCTGCAGATTCCCCCCTCCCCCCGCACTGAGCTCTCACTGAGCTCGGCGGGGGGAGAACTGTCACAGAGACGTTCATCTCTGTTTACAATGTGACGGCTGTGATTGGACACAGCCGTCACATGATCGGGAGGGCCAATCACTGTGCCTATATCCCGATCTCTGCTCAGCTGGATCCTGTGATCATAATGATCACAGAATCCAGCCGCAGCGCGCCGCGTGGCTGCGCTGCGAGCTCCCGTTCTGCAGGACGTTCATACACGTCCTGTCAGAACGGGGAAGCTCCCACCCGGCCGTATATATACAGTGGCCGGGTGGGAGGTGGTTAAGAGGTCCTGGTATGCTTTTTTCGATTACAAGGAATGTTTAAATGTCTTGTAATAGGAATAAAAGTGATCTAATTTTTTTTTTTTAAAGGACAGTGTAAAAATAAAAAATGAAAAGTAAAATAAATAATTAAAAAAAAATTTAAAGCACCCCATCCTTCTGAGCTCGCACGCAGAAGCGAACGCATACATAAGTCCCACCCACATACGAAAACGGTGCTCAAACCACACATGTGAGGTATCGCCGCGGTCGTTAGAGCAAGAGCAATAATTCCAGCACTAGATCTCCTCTGTAACTCAAAACTGGTAACCTGTAGAAAATTGTAAATGTCGCCAATGGAGATTTTTAAGTTGCAATGTTTGTCGCCATTCCGCGAGCGGGCACAATTTTGAAGCATGATGATGTTGGGTATCAATTTACTCGGCTTAACATTATCTTTCACAAAATGGAAAAAAATGGGCTAACTTTACTGCTGTCTTATTTTTTAACTCAAAAAAGTGATTTTTTTTTTTTAAAAAATCGCGCTTGTAAGACCGCTGCACAATTACGGTGTGACATAAAGTTTTGCAACGACCGCCTTTTTATTCTCTAGGGTGTTAGAAAAAAATATATATAATGTTTGGGGGTTCTAAGTAATTTTATAGCAAAAAAACCTGGTTTTAACTTGTAAACACCGAACCCAAAAAAGAGGCTGGGTCCTTAAGTGGTTAAGGAAAGAATCCAGGCCTTTTTTAAAGCAATCTGCTGTGCTGGCCAGAACCACTTCTGGAGGGAGTCTATTCCACATTTTCACTGCTCTAACTGTGAAGAAACCTTTACATATTTGGAGATTAAATCTTTTTTCCTTTAGATGTAAAGAGTGCCCCCTTGTCCTTTGTGATGACCTTAAACTGAATAACTCAACACCAGGTTCACCAGATGGACCACTTTTGTATTTGTACATGTTGATCAAATCCCCCTTAGTCTCCTCATCTCAAGAGAGAATAAATGCAGTTCCTCTAATCTTTCCTCCTAGCTGAGCTCCTCCATGCCTTTTATTAGTTTGGTTGCCCTTCTCTGCACTTTCTCCAGTTCCCCGATATCCTTTTTTGAGAACTGGTGCCCAAAACTGAGCTGCATATTCCAGATGAGGTCTCACTAATGATTTGTACAGGGTCAAAATGATGTCTCTATCTCTGGAGTCCATACCTCTCTTAATACAAGAAAGTACTTGCTCGCTTTGGAAACCGCAGCTTGGCATTGCATGCCATTGTTAAGCTTATGATCTACCAAAACCCACAGATTCTTCTCTACTATGGATTCCCCCAGTTGTACTCCCCCTAGTATGTACGATGCATACATATTCTTAGCCCCCAAGTGCATAACTTTACATTTATCAACATTAAACCTCATTTGCCACATAGTCGCCCAATAAACAGTGCATTGAGGTTGGCTTGTAAATTGGAGAGGACGTTATTCCACTGCATAGCTTGGTGTCATCTGCAAACACTGAAATGGTACTTTTAATCCCAGACCTGATATCATTTATAAATATATTGAAAAGTAAGGGTCCCAACACTGAACCTTGGGGTACACCACTGATAACCTTAGACCATTCAGAGTAAGAATCATTAACCACTACTCTCTGAATTCGGTCTTTTAGACAGTTTTCTATCCATTTACAAACTGATCTTTCCAAGCCTGTAGACCTTACCTTACACATTAGCTGTGTGTGGGGAACGGTGTCAAATGCTTTTGCAAAATCCAAGTATACCACGTCCACAGCCACCCCTCTGTCTAAGGTTTTACTTACCTCCTCATAAAAAGAAATCAGGTTTGTTTGACAACTACTGTCTTTCATGAATCCATGGTGTCTGTTGCTTAAAACATTTTTTCCAACAAGAACTCATCTATGTGGTCTTTTATTAAACTCTCCAGTATCTTCCAAGCTATAGAAGTTAAAGCGGAGTTCCACCAAGAAATTTTTTATACATCATTCAAGTCCTTTGCCTATATAGACTTACCTTTTGAAGGAAAAACATTTTTTATACTCACCCTAAGTCGCTTGTTGCTAGGTGGTCTCTGTAATCTGCCCCTTTTAGGTCCTAGGCTTTTTTCCTAACTACCAGCTTCCCCTAGCCTCCTGGGAGATGTGACTCATCGTTTCCCAGGAGTCAGTGGCTTCCCTGTACTGTAAAATTGTGTTATTTCCAGACAGGAAATGACGCAATTTAAGGCGGACTGAGATCGAGGAGTGCATGATGGTTACTCACCATGCCCTTCTTTCAGGAAGAGATGCCAGGAGACTACGGATGGGCTTCAGATGCCCTCACCTAAAATGGAAAAGTCCAGCAGTGAGAGAAACGAATTTGTGAGTAAAAAATACATGTAATTACTAGGTGGTTTGAAAGTAAGGAAACAAAAGGTTACATTTATTTAGTATTAAAAGAGTGGATGCAAAAAAAAAAAAAAAAAAAAAATTCTGGGTGTAACTCTCCTTTATACTAACAGGTCTATAGTTACTTGGTAAAGACTTTGATCCCTTTTTAAATATGGGCATCACATTGGCCCTACGCCAAGCCAGTGGTACTATTCCAGTCATTAACAAGTCCCTAAAAATTAGATAAAGTTAGTAAACTCACATTAATCACTATGCCACCCCCTTTATTAGAGCCTGGCATAGCACACTGTGTTCGTTTTTCTTAAAAAAACAAGCAGTTTAACTACCTATTTGGATCTGTCTTCAGGCCGGTCACATGACCTGTGGCCGCTTTTCAGCTCCGATACATGGCTTCTGCAGGAGGGACTAAGATCTCCCTCTGACATCAGCCAGGAGATCACATGGCCGCTCAGCCCCTCCTGCAGTAGCCTTGGAAACTGGCCGAGAGTCATGTGACCGGCCTGAAGATCGAGCTAAAGAAGTATTTACAAAAATTTAAAAAAAAAAACTAACACAGTGTGCTATGCCAAGCTCTAATAGAGAGGCTGACATAGACTTTTTTATTTTTATATTCCACTAATAGCGGCGATAGGCGGGGCGGGGGTCTTTTACAGAGACACAGGCAGGGAGGGGGGGGGTATGTGCTGTTTAATCTGCTTTAACCTGCTTGGCGGTATTCCTGAGTGTGGCTCTGGGTGGATTTTCTGTACCAAGAGCGGTAACCCCGAGCCACACTCGGGATTGCATTGCTGGATCCAGGCAGCGTTACTCACCTTGTCCCCTGGATCCAGCGATGTCCCCCGCCGTGTCTGCGGGCTGTGTCCTCCGCCTGATGCCTCTGTGTGCCCGGCTCCGTTCCCTGTGAGCGTCGCGTCGCACGGGGACGGAGACCGGCGGGAAATTCAAAAAGTGAAACACACACAGCACATACAGTACACTGTATTCTGTAAGATTACATTACTGTATGAAATCATTACACATCCCCTTTGTCCCTAGTGGTTTGCCCAGAGCCCTGCATGCACTTTTATATTATTTATGTCATTCTTTCTGCCTGGAAACATGAGAATGTCCATGGCATCCAAAAAGTGTCCCTTTACGTCAAAAGTGGTTTTTGATCAGCTAGAAAACAGCGATAGTAAATAAGAATCATTTGCAGAATTGAATGATACTGATTTTTGGGGAAATTTATCATCAGACACTGAAAGTGACGACAGCAACAATTCTGCAACTGAGCAAATTTCAGTGTTTCTGATTTAATTACATTATTGAATACATTTTATTACTATTACGTTATTATTTTTGATAATTATTTTTAGTTATTTATTATATTATAATTTATGATTTCATTTTTCAAACTTTATCATACCCGGGATGTCTACTAGACTCTTGTTTGGACAGATTTAAGTGAGTTATTCCTAAGAATTACAGGCCTACAATATAAAACGCCAAATTTCCATGCAAAATAATCGTACCGCTTTCAGCACCAAAAATCTGAAATAATCATACCGCCAGGGAGGTTAATGACCAGGCCATTTTTTGCGATACGGCACTGCATTACTTTAACGGACATTTGTGTAGCCGTGCAACGCTGTACCCAAACAAAGTTGATGTCCTTTTTTCCCCACAAATAGAGCTTTCTTTTGGTGGTATTTGATCACATCTACAGTTTTTATTTTTTTGCACTATAACCAAAAAATTTTAAAAAG
>BLSH010477607.1:586250-606810 GCA_018402905.1 Glandirana rugosa
TGTCACATGACATACAAATGACACACAAAGTGAAAAACTTAAAGGGCGGGCCGAGGCGGGGCGCACGCTACGCTACGAGCGTCCCTTACCTCGGGCCGTGTGTCTCCGTAGCCCGCCTCCTGTGTCGGGCGTCTGTGCCGCCCCCTGTAGCGACCTAGGTCCCCTGTTCCACTCATTGCGACGGACCTAGGTCGTTACGTTAGGGCTCACACCGAGCCCCAATGGCGAGAACCATGTCTTTTAGGTGGGTCTCGGTGTGAGTCCTTATGGCGGTTCGTCCAATTTCGTCTAATTTGTCGTGCATTGCTGGATCCAGGCAGCGTTACTCACCTTGTCCCCTGGATCCAGCGATGTCCCCCGCCGTGTCTGCGGGCTGTGTCCTCCGCCCGATGCCTCTGTGTGCCGGGCTCCATTCCCTGCGAGCATCGCATCGCACGCGGGGCGGAGCCGGGCGGGAAATTCAAAAAGTGAAACACACAGTAAACATACAGTACACTGTAATCTGTAAGATTACATTACTGTATGAAATCATTTCACATCCCCTTTGTCCCTAGTGGTTTGTCCAGTGCCCTGCATGCACTTTTATATTATATATGCCATTCTTTCTGCCTGGAAACTTGAGAATGTCCATGGCAACCAAAAAGTGTCCCTTTACGTCAAAAGCGGTTTTTGACCAGCTAGAAAACACCGATAGTAAATAAGAATCATTTGCAGAATTGAGTGATACTGATTTTTGTGGAAATTTATCATCAGACACTGAAAGTGACGACAGCGACAATTCTGCAACTGAGCAAATTTCAGTGTTTTTGATTTGATTACATTATTGAATACATTTTATTACTATTACGTTATTATTTTTGATAATTATTTTTAGTTATTTATTATATTATAATTTATGATTTCATGTTTCAAACTTTTTTTATACCCGGGATGTCTACTAGACTCTTGTTTGGACAGATTTAAGTGAGTTATTCCTAAGAATTACAGGCCTACAATATAAAACGACAAATTTCCATGCAAAATAATTGTACTGCTTTCAGCACCAAAAATCTAAAACAATCGTACCGCCAGGGAGGTTAAGGGTTCAGGATCTGTATTTTTTTATTTTATTTTTTATTTTTTTGTTAAACACTTTAAACATACTCCAGTTTTCAACAAATTATGTCTAAAATATCTAATTTTCCTAATAACCGGGGAGCCTGCAGCCATATATTCCAATAAGAGCAAAACACATCACTGTGTGGAATTACTAAACCGGAAGCATGATTCTAGTACCTAGATAAATTTATAATGTATACAGGTTTTTAAAACATCATTAAAAACCTTAAAGGCCAATTTACTTCTCTGAATTACTGAAACACATGTTACATGTGTAGACATATTACATTGCCATTTATTTTGAATAGCACCCCAAAGCACATACAGTACATTGCAATGCACCATAGTTTGTTGCAGCAAAAAATTAGTGTCATGTCAGGACATTTTTGCATGTTGGAAGCCCATTGATGGGGCTATCTTAATACAATGCACAGTAATGCATGAGTTAACCCAGTGCAATAATGCACCTCACAGTATAATGCACCTCACAGATGTATATGGGCCCTAACACTTATTAGTTGCATTATTCATCATGTTCGCATACATATTTAAGTGTAAAAACTTGAAAATACTATATTAAGCGGCAAAAGGTTAGCTGACAAATCTTTTGGCTGTAAAATAAAACATTTACCAGATATTAAGAGTACAAACTCTGCAGTGTTTGGCAGTCATTTACAACTGCACCACTAGATTTGTCCAGTAGATGGCGCCACTTCAGTAGTGATCCAGCCTCCTCAATAAGATCACAACATTTCCTTATCTCAAGCCAAAACTTTTCTTTTAGTTTTTGGAAATAGTGAGTAAAGCATACTGTACACTGAGCAAATTTCCTCTGGTTCCTAATAAACTGGCCAAAATGCAATCCGTGGAACAGTTTCCGAATACAATAGCCACAAATGGAGATTTGACCATCCATTCTGTTTAGTGGCGCACACTAGCACATTATGGCATTTAATTGCAGGAGGACTGTATTTTTTATAGACTTTATTACTGCTTTAAGAGTTACTCCACTTTTGTGGAAAAAATATAGCGAATATAAAAAATAGTATAGCAAATGCAATTGTTACACAAGCCATGTTGTAATGTAATGTTATAAAAATGTACCTTTCCTTTTCAGTCTGCAGTGCTGTAATTTTCTTTAGAATTGAATACAGTATGGCAACTTAGAGGTGTTCAGTACACCGTTACTGTACAGAACCTCCCTAGTGATGTGATTTCCTGCTTGTGTGATTGGCTCACTAATTTTCCCAGAAGTCTACACTAATATACAAGTCAGATTTTAGGCATCCCCTGCAATAGGAGATTCAGTTTTAGTGAGATATTCTTCAAGGGTTAAACATTTCTGAAGCTATGCAGACCCTTTCTCATTAAAACACTGAAAGTGTACCAGGTGATTATAATAAACCAGACCCCTCAATTCAGATTAAGTCCCGGTTCACAATGATGCGAACTCTATGCAGATTAGATCTGATCCAAAAGGCCTAGATTTGCATTGAAAAAACATTGTTTGCTATGAAAGCCTAAGCGGTGCGATTCTGATCCAGTTAAAAAATGGGTCCTGTGCAAGTTTAGTGCAGATTCTGTGCAAATTTTATCTCCAGCTATGTCAAATCCTCTTAGAAATTGCATTAATTTGCATTAGAATCGCACCTGTCACAGACAGAAACAGACATCGCACTGTAAAATCACATCAGATTCGCACTGCATTATTGTGAGCCGAGTCTGCAAAATCCATGGTGAAACAAGGAGTTATTTCAGAGCAAAAAAAGGTAGGAATCTGCTACACAGTTTGTTAATCCCTTCCATACCAGGGGGGCGTCCATGGACGTCCTCCCATGCTCGCGCAGCCCACTGCAGTGTGCGCGCAGCCCGCTCTGTGATCACTGAGTCCTTTGGACCCGGCTGATCACAGAGCAGGGTAAAGGACCAATCACTGTGGCCCTTTACCACGTGATCAGCTGTCAGCCGATGACAGCTGATCACAGAAGTAAACAGAAAGCCGTTAACTGGCATCTGATACAGAGACATCAGTCCCCTCAATGCCCACTAGTGCTGCTAATCAGTGCCGACCAGTGCTGCTAATCAGTGCCAACCAGTGCCACCTATCAATGCTCATCAGTGCTGCCAATCAGTGCCTCATCATCAGTGTTGCTTAGTGCTGCCTATGAGTGCCCATCAGTGCCACCTCTCAGTGCCCTTCAGTATCACCTATTAGTGCCCATCAGTGTCACTTATCAGTGCCACCAATCAGTGCAGCTTCATCATTGCCTCTTGATCAGTGCCCACCAGTGCTGCCTCATAAGTGCCCATCAGTGCCACCTATCAGTGCTCATCAGTGTTGCCTCATCAGTGCCCATCGCTGAAGGATAAAAATTTCCTGTTTGCAAAATTTTATAACACACTATAAAAACATTTTGGGTTTTTTTTCAAAATGTTTGGGGTTTTTTTAGCAAAAAAAAAACCCAGTGGCGATTAGGTTTCAACAAAAGAAAGCTCTATTTGTGTGGAAAAAAAATTATGAAAATGTTCACATGTGTACAGCATTGAATGACGTCATTCAAAGTGCGACAGCGCTGACAGCTGAAAATTGGCATGGGCAGGAAGGGGATAAAAGTGCCTAGCAGGCAAGTGGTTAAAATCCCTGCAATGTACATTGATCACCCAGAGGGGATTTTTTTTTTTCACAATAAAAGTGGGGTTACTCTTTGGGTTTTATGAAGCTGGGTAAAGAGGCAATGAAATAGAATTATTTATATAGACTCTCAAACTAACTGGACCACAGAGCAGCAATCATTTCTTCTGTGAGTTTGATGGGTTTATTTGGAACAACACATACGACTTTAATTACTAAAAAAGGCCCTCCAACATGACTCGTGTGAGAAGGTACAGGATATTCTGCTACTGGGCTTTTCTTTACCTTTTTTTGGTATTCATCAGTTGAGGGTTAGAGCTTGGGTCTGTTGGTATTTGTTATGTCAGAACTGCCATCTTCCTCATACAAGTCAATAGGAATGTAAAATCAATTTGACACAGGTCAGAAAGAGATGAAAAACCTCAGGGAAACCTCTGAAGCTCATCAAACTGATCCCAAGTGAAAAGTGAACACAGCTGCATTTGGCCATCAACACAAACCAATATATGAGTAGGAGTTCACTGAGATGTTCAATCAGCAAACAGTTACATGGACTCCTTTCAAAATTTCAGGGGCCAGATCCATTACAACCTGATTTTACACTCTCCATTATATTTACCAACAGTAGAGGGCCTTCTATACTTCCGAAATGGCAGGCTTTATGGAGTGGGTATTGTTAGAGGGTTCAAATGGTGCCAGTTGTGTTTATCGTAAAGCTATTGCCAACAACCATTATTTTTATTTTTCAGCCAGTAATTAACCAGCACAGGCTGGGTTCTATTGTCTCGTATTCAGTTTTAAAAGTTTTTGTTTTTTTAAGAATAATAATTTATTGATTTTTTTAGAGTAGTTACAGAAAAGTGTTCCATTAATCAACACATTGTAAGAGATAAAGCGGAGACACAATGGCATCAAACAATACATCTGTCAACATCATCAGCTTCATGTGATAAGATAGCGTGGACAGGTGTCGCCCTCGAGATCGCCACAATAATGCACAAGTACATCTCATTCAAGTTACTAGATAAGTCAAATGTTTGGGGACTTGGAGCCCTTATACAAACCCATCTGCCGACCCTGTGCAGTGATGGAAGGAAGGGGAAGGAGAGATAAAGAAAAAAGAGAGTTCAGGAGGGGAGAGGGAGCCATGAGGGTCAGAGAGAAAGGCAAGCATGGGTGAGATGTTGGGTGATGGGGTCAGAGAGGCGCACCACCATTTTCCAAGTTTAGTTTAGAGCAGACTGGCTTTGAATTTTTCTGACCCCCAAGAAGACAATCCAGATAGTCCAGGTGGCAATGTAGGCAGACTGTCTCTCGTGGTGTTGTGTCGTCATGTCCTCCAGGCCAGTGGTTCTCAGTCCTCAAGTACCCCCAACGGGCCATGTTTTCAGGTTTTTCTTTACTTTGCACAGCTGCTTTAAATCAATATCAATTACATGGTATTGATAAGAGCTATTTTATGTAAAGGAAGTTCCTAAAACATGGCTTGTTGGGGGTACTTGAGGATTGAGGTTGAGAACCACTTTTTTAGTTATTGCAAACAGTTGAATTCAACACTCCACTCCTTCATTGTAGGAGGAGTTCAAACGATTTTTGCTATTTCTTATGGCTTGCATACAGATCAGCAAAGCAGGACAAGGAGGGTAGCTGCCCAGGGAACAAAAATTATGGGGTAGGGCACTCTGTGACCTGCCATCACTGACAGACATTGCTATTCTGAACACTTGAAGTTTAGCGCCGGGCTTATACCGTATATATGCCAGGGTGGCATCAGGTTACTGACTGCTGGGACATTTTCTGCATTCCTGCACCTGGCACTAGAATGAAGCCACACTACTGTCAGTGGTGTGATCTCTTCCAGATAGTAGAAGCATTTTCCCAGCTCTTATGATGTCATCAGAGAGAGGGATTGGCATCCTTCTGGAGTGGGTTAGCAGTTAAATAAATACCGCTAAGCCAGGTTTTTATATCACTTACAGAGCGTCTAAGAGCATCATTACCTGGTGTGTGGCCAGTGCAACTCAGATGAGGGGGTCACAAGCTGAATCTGTCCAGATGCTTTTGGTTGCACCACCATGTGGGGGTTGGTTGCTAAAATACTTTGCAGTATATTGCAAAAAATGCAGAAGGACCAGAATTTCCAGCATATTACAGCCCATTCATTTTTAATAGGCTGCCTAACTAATATAGCACGGCCCCCATAGGACTTGCTGAGTGTTGACTTCTTAGGCCTCTCTCTCTGATTACCTGCAGACAGTTGCTAGGGGTTTTCTCTAATCCCCCCTTACCCCCCGCCCTTACTCCCACTTGCTTGTTACTCATTGACTAGTCCAGGGTATTTGCAGTTTGTATATTTATTGTGGAACTTGGATGGGAGAAGGGATTAGTAGGATACTCCAACTTGAACTATTCACAATCAATAAGGACATCTCTCACTTGGCCTCCCCGGAAGATTTGTGGAAGTAGTCACACTGCTTTTACCATGCTGCCACATGTATGGAAGAATCAAGTCTTCTCACTAGCAGCAGACTTGAAGTGACTACCTTATCTTCAGGATACTCTCTAGCATCCCCTTAACTGACACCCATCCACTAACTCTTCTAGCTGAAGGGGTGGCCCTTACAGGACAGGCCCAAAGACACCGATCTGTACTCACTGTAGTCAGAATCAGATCCTTCCCGTTGTCCCCCTTCCAGTTAGCTCTGCAGGACCTCTGGATTCAGCTCCTCTTTGACTTCAGGCCCTTGGATCGATCACCCAAGGCCGCATAACAACTCCTATATAGGCCACCCCCTTCCCTCCGGGACCCCGCTCTCCAGCTGCAAGACCAAGCGCACATGTGTCTTGGCATTTATACAGTATCCCAGCATGCAATGCAGCACTTTCCTCTGCCAATAGCCAGGGCTGTAACAATGCCTGTACCTACATGTTGCGCCCTCTACCTTAGGTAGGTGCTAGAGAGATTTTTGCTAGGTGAGGCAAATTTTGATTCTGGGCTGGGAGTGGCTCAGGGAGTGGTTGGTGACTCACAGATGGTAACACCTCTCGGTTACCTCCCCTTTCTGCTTCTAGAGGGTTCTAGAAGAAAGGGTGTGTAAGAGGGGTGGAACTGCCTGAGGTTTTTGGGAAGCCCTGACCAATCCCATATCTGGATTGGCAGGGGGCAGGCCTTCTCAAAAACCTGGGGTCAGCCCAGGCAGGGAGGAGAGTTTGAGTGTAAGAGATGGAGTAGTACAGAGGCTGTCTAGGGTCCGTGGGGAAGCCCCCAGCCTGGGGGGGTGACTTTGGCCTGGGGCTCGGGTGCATCCAGGAGGAGTGTGAGATCTGGTACAGAGGCACAAGTGAGTGAGCAAGAGAAGGACAATGGGAGAGAGTACTGCCAGAGAGATCTCCAGTAGGGGAACTACAAGTGTCAGGTGTCGATGAGTGATACACACCCTGGGAAGCTGGAAGAGGCACACCGGAGAAGATTGGGGTGAGAGACAGTCTGAGAAAGGTGCAAGAGCCAGTTGGGACTGCAATGTCATGGTGGCAATGGAGAGGGCCTATGCAGCCAGGTGGCCTGGCAGGGCCTGGAAGAGGGTGGGCTGGAGCAGTAGCCCATCATGGCTAGCTAGCATTATAACTAACTTTTCCTACACTATAGAGGCCCGCGGTCTCTGCCGGCAATGGGCGGTTCTGAGGTTGTGCTAAAGTAACAGCAGGCCTCACCATGTGCTAGCTAGGCTGAAGAAGTTTGTGTAGGAGAGAGCAAGAGGAAGTAACTGAGAAGCAAGATTGTGCTGGAGGAAGAGAAGGAGTGTATATACTGAAGTGTATATAGAAGGTCCTGTGAAAGAAATGTTAATCAGTGGGCATCCCATAATTACCCCTTTCCCCATCCAAGTTTAATCCCCTAATAAAACAACAAAACAAAGTACCGGCCTGTTCTTGTGACTCTGGATATGTGGAAAAAGGTCATTGAGGGCAGTGTGACAGGTGGAACCATTATTTTCAGCAACCCCCAAGGGGGCAATGGCTACATACACTTGTCAGGTCCCCTCCAACTGTCCAATATGCCTCCCTATTGGACCAGTGTTGGCCATTTAGACAAGTTGAGCAGCACATGAGCAGATCTAACCAATAGATCCGGTTCCCTTGTAGGCAGAGAGCACTCTAAGTGTACCTCATCATCTTCCTGGTAAGCAGAAAGACCAAAAACTATACTCTCTTCTAGCACCTTACTAGGAGGGTGCTACATTCTCATTGACCACCAGTGCTCTAAATGTTCAGTTGTTTTGTGCTCTAGTGAAACAACATTGTTTTTCTGCCTTTTCCATCCTCCTGGATTCCATCTGCAGAAATTAAACTGGGATGGGGCAGTATGCAGTTTGGCATCTTCACCCTGGGCACTAGGTGACCCCATCCTGACACTGGTGGTCAGACCATGTTGGGTGTATGGTAGTCTATTCCATTATAGAATATATATTAGAACTGTATTTTGATGTCCTGTCCTAAGCTCATGTTGGAGCTTTAGTGTTCTTTAATGACAGTACATATCATGAATATGCTTTTGCTGGAAGGTGCAATGTCAATACAGAATATGATAGAATTCTATTAGGATCATGTCTAGTTCATGTTGGGAGGCCAACCGTCCATGTAAATATAAAACATGATAGAACCGTATAATGTTCACATCAAGCAATCAGGCGTGTTGCAGTGATGAGCAAATTTGGCTTTACAACCAGGCATCATGGATTTATTTATTTTCTAATATATATTCATGGATATTTGTCCATCCTGCAGTGATGCAGATCACAATTGCCTGGATTCATACATTGGGAATCTTTGCAGAATGTACAGATATACATACTACTACTAGGTAGAATATAAATGTAAATCAATGATTCTCCTAATTCAGTCATCCCAAGTATAAAATTCTGTATCTGTGTGAATTGTAATAGTACTATGGCTGTGTCCTGGGTCAGGTCATGTTGGGGGTTGTAGAGTTCAGTGCATGTATAAGGGGTGACAGATTATATTGGGTTTTATAGTGTTCTATGTCTTTATGTAGTATAATAGAATTGTACTTTAATCAAGGCTAGCAACCAGGTCACGTTAGATGATGTACACATCTATGAATTTATGAATTATAAATTAAATACATTGAATAAATTAGATTATCATGCAAGTGTGTACTCATAGCCATAGATAGAAGACCATGATATTGCATAGGGCTTTGAAGCAAATGTTTTCTGTGTTGTATTGAACTGCTTCAGGGTATTATATTGTTTTGTAGTATGCTGACATCTAGTGGTGGTTTTGTGCCACTGCATCTTGTTTACTGTGTCATTTTGGTTATCATCGTCTGTCCTCCCCTCCTGTTTAATTAAATGTAGAACTATGGGCGCTTTATAAAAAAAAAAAATTGGATAGAACAAGTGAGGGTTATAACACGTATGAGATTTTTTTTTGCTATCTGTGTTCCATTGTGGAGATTTCCCTTTTCTTCCTGTTCCATGGCCAAACAGGAAGTGAGAGGAAATGCCTGCAAATTAAGGGAATCCCTTGGGGACCCCCTGGTCACCAGAACTAGTGTCCCCATTGGAAGATTTTCCTTTTATTACTTTTCTGGGAACAACACAAAATTTGGGATTTTCTTTACTTTCACTTTCAATGATCATGGTAAACAGGACAAATAGAGAGGGGGAATCTCCCCAACGGGGACACAGACAGCAATAAAAACTGACCAGTGTCCTAGTCTCTCTCCACTCTATGCAAAACTAAAAAAACAGCTTTGCCTTTACAGTATATATACTTAGAGTTAGTTTAGTCCTAGCTAGACCCTCCCTGTTTTTTCCATGTTCCCTCAGTCAGTGGTAAGCAGGCCATGGATCGAACCTCGGTCAGTTCAGCAGGGAGCAGCCGAGATTCAATCCATCTATGCACAGGATGGTTGTAATGAAGTTGATCCATCGATCGACTAGGGTTGCCACATCATCCCTTTAATCCAGGACACATATGAATTGCACAGGTTCTGAGGCTAATTTAATGCAGATAAGGTACCAAGCAGTGTTACCAACCTCCCGCAGCGTTTTTTACTGGCAAAACATAGAAAATTTACTGGCGGAGCACATTTTTTACTGGCAACTTGAAAAATAATAGAACTCCTATTAAAAACGAAGACAACTGATATTAAAACACAACTTGGAAATACTGACAATACCCATATCAAGTCATTTGCCTGATTTACACTTAAAAAGTCAGCACAGCATGACAAATTATCAGACCCTGATATTTATAGACAGTTGTAAAAAATCACTGATTTTTACAAACTGTCAGTAAATTTAATGGCAGTTGGCAACCCTGATGCGTGACTCAATGGTCACAGTAGTTCAGTAAATAGGGTGGTGAGTAGCTCATTGTCATGGTAGCCTAGTATATAATTTAGTGAGTAACTCAGTGGGCATAGCAACTCATAATATACAGTACCAAGTAGCACAGTGGTCAGGGCCGGCTCTACCACTAGGCGGAGTAGGCGGCCGCCTAGGGCGCCCTGATGCCTAGGGGCGCCTGGCCACTGTTAATCTGTCACTGGCTGCTCTGCATTGATTTATGTAAAAACTGACACTGTCTGACTGAGTTAATGAGATTGTATTATTGCATGCCATTTGCAAATGTATATAGAAATAGTTACTGATCTGCCATATACCCCCCTCCGCCCCCACCCCCCGTGAGGCTGTATTTGATGGGCACAGGCGAAGCTGTATTTGATGGGCACAGGTGAAGCTGTATTCGATGGGTACAGGTGAAGCTGTATTTGATAGGCACAGGTGAGGCTGTATTGATTGGCGCTGGTGAAGCTGTATACGATGGGCACAGGTGAGACTGCATTGTTTGGCGCTGGTGAAGCTGTATTTGATGGGCACAGGTGAAGCTGTATTGGTTGGCGCTGGTGAAGTTGTATTTGATGGGCACAGGTGAGGCTGTATTGATTGATGCTGGTGAAGCTGTATTTGATGGGCACAGGTGAGGCTGTATTGATTGGCGCTGGTGAAGCTGTATTTGATGGGCACAGGTGAGGCTGTATTGATTGTCGCTGGTGAAGCTGTATTTCATTGGGCACAGGTGAGGCTTTATTGATTGGCGCCGATCAGGCTGCAATTCATTGGCGCTGATCAGGCTGGGCAGGGAAAAGGAGGTGGAGTCAGGGGTGGAGCCAAGGGGGCGGCAAAATGAAGTTTCGCCTAGGGTGTCAAAAATCCTTGCACCAGCCCTGACAGTGGTCACAGCAGCCCAGTTTATAGGGTAGTGAGTAGCTCAGTAGTCTTAAAGTAGTGAGCAGCTCCATAGCACAGTGGTCACATAGAGCAGCCCAGTACAAAGAGCAGTGTGTAGCCCAGTATATAGCATAGTTAGTAGCTCACTTGATACCATGTATAATCTGAGTCATTGCAGCATTGCACCATGCAACACCTCAGCTTGTGCAGCCACGACTCCGGTCTTACCCATGATGTGACGACTCCAAGGCGTGCACCGCCACCAACGACAAGACCGAGTGCCTTACATTTAAAAATGGCACCGAGCAGCGCCATTGCATCAGTGCGCATGCGTGCGCCTTGCCGAAAATCGACGAGCGTGAACGGGCTCTCCCGAGCCTGGCAAGCTTCGGAACGGCACATGCGCAGATGCCATGTTGGCCCGCGGCCATATTTTTACGGGCATTTACGGACACCCAAAAATAGCCTCAAATTTACTGGCTGTCCGTAAATTAACTGATGGTTGGCAACACTGGTATCAAGTGAGTTTAATTACCACCTTAATCAGCCACAGGACCTGTGTAATTAATGTGTGTCCTGGATTAAAGGGATGAGGTGGCAACCCTACGATCAACTTCAGTACATCCACCTGTGCTGGAAGGAAAGAAAATTGCATAATCTATGGGCTGCTTCAGTTGAAGAATGCAAAAAAAATGCTCTGTACTGCAAATGACTGAAGTAAAATCGTGTTGGATACAACTTCTGTTTCTTATTGAAGAGTTAAGCGGCGGTCGTATGAAAGCGGTCATACAACTGTTCGTTGTACGATCATCCGACCGTTAGTACGCGTGATTAGAACAGCCGATGTTTGACGGTCGTACAACAGAAGTTGGATGAGCAAACTAGAAAACTTTTGTTGTACAAGCGGTCGTACGACTGTTGTATCGTGTGTAAAGAGAAGTTGGTCCAACAAGTTGTATTGTGCAAAACACGCATGCTCAGAAGTCAGTAATGCTCGGAAGTGTCCGTGTAAACCTATGTTCCTAATTCACAAATCACATGCACATCAACTTCTTCTTTACACGTTCGTAACACGTTACCATGTTAGGCTTGGTTGTACGATCGCTTAGTGCAAGTCAGTACGCAAGATACATCGCCCACAAAAGATTTAGTCCGTTTGGTCGTACGACCGTTGCACTGTGTGTATGAGGCTTTAGGCTAGCCATACATTATACAATTTTCTTTCCTTTAACCGCAGAGCAATTATTGTATTCTATTCTATTGTGTTCTGCTGGCGGGGAGCGCAGTGAGCATAGCTCCCACCTGTCCCTGATTTCGAGGGACTGTTCCTGATTTGGAACAAAGTCCCTCTGTCCCTCTTTCCTCCTCATTTGTCCCACATTTTAGTCAGATCTATATAGTTGTATATAAACACACTTTATCTTTCAAAAAGTGTTTCCTAGAGTTAAACCTTTCCAATTTAAAAAAAATGGCATTTGTAAATTTCAAAAGCCAGTATAAAGGAATAGTAGTGGTAAAAAAGTACTTGTGAGTTTAACTAACAGTTTCTTTGGTAGAATTTTCCTTTAAGGGGGTATGGTGGGGAGAAGGGGGAGGTTGGGGTGTCATATGCCTACATACTTTTGATAATTGGTGTCCCTTGTTCCAATCTCAAAAAATTGGGAGGTATGGCAGGGAGGTCTCTCCACTGTCACGATACAATACCACCAGAATACAATGATCACTGCAGGTTGTACTGAATTCAATTAATAGATCAACAGAGGAATTCAATAAATCTCTACCAACAGTTTTTGATGCTATGGCCCTTTATGTAATATAATAATATTCAATGATTAGGACATGTTAGAAGGGGTTGATTTACTAAAGGCAAATTGACTTTGCACTTTTCCCCAGAGCTTATTGAATGTGGTAAAGCTCTGCTGATTTGCATCATCTAATCATGTGCAAGCTAAAAAATTTTTTTTTTACATTTTCTTGCACCTGATTGGGTATTCTTTGGGAAGTGAAGTGCATAGTCGTGCCTTTACTAAATCAACTCCATAGTGTTCTAGATGTATCTTTTAGATGTTCTAGATGTATATAGAGTGTAATATAATTATGGCCATCAATTAGGACATGTTGAGAGGTATAATGTTCTAGGTGTTTGTAGAATGTTATATAATATTGTCCGTTGATTAGGACATGCTGGTAGGTATAGTTTTCTAGATGTATGTAGAATGTAATATGCTTAGGTCCAGTGATTAGGACATGTTGGAAGGTATAGTGTTCTAGGTGCATGTAGAATGTAATATAATTATGTCTGGCGATTGGGACATGGAAGGTATAGTGTTCTAGGTGTATGTAGAATGTAATATAATTATGTCCAGTGATAGGACATGTTGGGACATGAAGTGTTTTAAAGTGGTTGTAAAGGCAGAAGGTTTTTGTTTTATGTTAATAAATTATATGCATTAATATAAAATCCTTCTGTGTGCAGAAGCCTCCCTCAGCCCCCCTAATACCTACCTGAACCCCATCTCAATCCAGCGATGTTTCACAAGAGTCTCAGCTGTCCCTCCTCATTGGCTGAGACAGCAGCGGACCGCCATTGGCTCCCGTTGCTGTCAAAGTCAATGAGCCAATGAGGAGAGAGAGGGGCAGGGCTGGGCCGCAGCTTGGTCTCTGAATGGACACAGGGAGCTGCAGCTTGGCTCGGGTGCCCCCATAACAAGCTGTTTGCTGTGGGGGCACTCAACAGTAGGGAGTGGCCAGAAGCGCCGAAGAGGGACCCGAGAAGAGGAGGATCCGGGCTGCTCTGTGCAAATCCAACTGCACAGAGGAGGTAAGTATAACATATTTGTTATTTTTAAAGAACAAAAAAACAAGACTTTAGTATAATTTAAATGTATATGGAATATAATAAAGTTATGTTCAGTGATTAGGGCATGTTGGTAGGTATGGTGTTCCATGTGTATATAGAATGTAATATAAATTTGTCCAGTGATTAGGAAATGTTGGAAAGTATATAGAGTGTATTATGTCCAGTGTTTAGGCAATACTGTGTTCTAGGTATAGATGAAGTGTAATATAATTATGTCCAGTGATTACGACATGTTGGGTTCTATCATGTTCTAGGTGTATGTACAGTGTAATATAATTGTAATGGTTGTAATTAATGGTCATAGTAAAATGCCTATTTCAACGGTGTCACATGCATGCTTTATACACATTTATGCTATTAGCTTATTATATACATATATTCCTTACTCAGACATGCTCGTCAGATTACTTTTATACTTTCTTGGTTTGCTACTAACAAACAATAAGGAAGAAACAGATGATTCCTAAGATGGCGCCTCCAGGAAGAAACTACACCCAAGACAGAAGATTATCAAATCCTGGAAGAAACTTATACTCACATAGATACATCCAATCATGAACTTATATGTTCTGTTGCTTAATGTCCATTTGTGCTGCGTCTATCAGACATTTCCTGCAACGCCTTGCAAAGTCTTTATAAGCTTAAAAAGAGGAACAAATAAAGCAGAAATATCTTGATTCTGAACTCGTGTCAGCGTCTGTGATTTCTCTCGTGTGTACACACATTGTATTGAAATTAGGCCAGGGACAGATATAATTCTGACGGTACTGATCCGGTCCAAAACATAATTATCTCCAGTGATTAGGAAATGTTGGACAGTGTAGTGTTCTAGGTGTATAAAGTGTGTAATACAATTATCAAGTAAAGTCTGAGAGGAACTAAAAGTATCTTAACCACTTGCCGACCGGCGTCTGACGGCGACAAAGTGGCTCGATATCGCAAACCGCCATCATATGATGGCGGCTGAGATATCACTCACTGTGAGCGCCACCGGAGGCACGCTCACTGTGTTCGGGGGGGCAAGGGGGTGGGTAGGGAGGATTCGATCGCCACCGGCTACCCGCGATGCCCCCCCGGCAGTAAAAGAACGGAGGTCCGTGTAAGTAAACACGGATCTCCGTTCTGTTAGAGGGGGCAGGGCGATGATCACAGGCTTCCTGTATATGGAAGCCGTGATCATCCCCTTTCCCCAGCCAGGCCAGGACACACACAGTTAGAACACGCCCAAGGAACACAGTTAATCCTTAGAGCGCCCCCTGCAGGTTAACCCCTTCACTGCCAATGGCATTTACACAGTAATGCATTTTTAATGCATATATGGTCCCAAAAAAGTGTCAAAATGGTCCGACATGTCCGCCCCAATATTGCAGTACCGCTAAAAATCGCAGATCGCCGCCATTACGATTTTTTTTTACCAAAAATATGAGGAAGAATATAAATCGGCCAAAACCCATGGAAAAAATGTTTTTTTATATTTTTTTTCTTGGATTTGTATTTTAGCAAAAAGAAAGAAATTTGGGTTTTTTTGCAAAATTATCGCTCTTCTTTTGTTTATAGCGGCGATCAGAAATGACGCAGCAGTGATCAAATACCACCAAAAGAAAGCTCTATTTGTGGGAAAAAAAGAACACAAATTTTGTTAGGGTACAGTGTCGCACGACTGCGCAATTGTCAGTTAAAGCGACGCAGTGCAGAATCGCAAAAAGTCATCTGGTCCTAAAGTGTGAAATCCTTCCGGAGCTGAAGTGGTTAAAAGGATGTTACTAATGTTTCACTGTGTTCTCTGTATCGAAGTATACTATGACTTTTTGTCTCATTTCTGTGCCTGCATTATGGCAACATTGTATTTACCACCTAATCAATCAATTGCTTCAATTTATTATGCAAATTTGTTTTAGGGTGGAGTTTGTACCAGTATAAAATCTTTGCCATTTCTGTTTTAATGATGCTACAACTGAGGCTCTTGTTGAAATGCGTCAGATTTTTTGTTTTATTGTCACTTCTTTGTAACTAGTCACCAATGAATTATTATATGGACTACAGTGTTGCCGGCTCAATCCACCCATTTGTAATATAATTATGTCCAGTGATTAGAACATGTTGGCAGGTACAGGCGGTCCCCTATTTACAAACATCTGACTTACAAACAACTCCTACTTACAAACGGAGGTAGATAACAGGAAATGAGAGGAAATCTCCCCCTAGGAAGGGGAATTCACTGCTGTAAGAGTTATTATGGGAAAAAGGTGTCTCCACTGACGCTTTATCACCGATCCTTGTTTCCACAACAACCCAAAATTTTCAAAATCCAATTATCATTTGGACAGTGAAATCTTCTGAACAGAAACATAGACAGCAAAACAAACATTACAGGGGTGTTAGCCCTTTCCTATGCTATCCATAAAGCTTAAAATGTTTTTTTTTTTTTTGACTGAAGCTACACTTAAAAAAATTTACCTGTCCCGACTTACAAACAAATTCAACTTAAGAACAAACGTACAGACCCTATCTTGTTTGTAACCCGGGGACTGCTTGTACAGTGTTCTAGGTGTATATAGAATTTAATATTATTGTGTCCATTGATTAGAATATGCATTGCTAGGAGGTATAGTGTTCTAGGTATATATATATAGAACATAGCATAACTATGTCCAGTGATTAGGACATGTTGGGAGGTATAATGTTCTAGGTGTGTGTATATATATATATATATATATATATTTCCAGGATCTCCTCATGTCAGCCTACTATGGGTCAGCTCTGCCCCCTCTGACCCCTTCAGGACAACCTCTTTCCCAGCCTATAAGAGGCGGCTGTCTGCCCATATGCAGTGTTCTTTTTTCGTCCTCGCTCTGGACGCCTCTTAAGAAAAATATATATATATATTCATACGCACACGCAAGAAGAAGCACGGTAGGAGACTTTCTGCGAAACCTTGTAATGTCCATGCAATCCTGCTCAGGTTCATGCACTCTCCTGAGTTCAGTAGACCCCCTGTCTGGGCTGTAAATCTCCCTTTGTGGGGTACCCTTGGTGCTGGGTCTAGGGTTGCCACCTTTTCTTCAAGCCAAACCCGAACACTTTAGCGGTGCATGCCAATTTATTTTTATGGGGGACCACTGTGGACTCTGGGGGGTGTAAGGGGGTTTCTTCTCACCAACGCTCCCACTTATTTTAGAGTTCCCAGCATTTTCCCTTAAATCAGGGTTCTCAAAGCCCCCCTTACATCAGAGTCCACAGGGCACTCCTTATATATAAGTCCCCCTTATCTTAATGTGCTCACTTGCTCAGTGGCAGGAGAGGAGGGAGGAAGGGGGGACTTCAGTCATTGGATGGTGAGCTCACTCACCCGAGAATGAAGACTGAAGCACTGACACCTTTCATCCACAATGTATCTACCGGCTGCTGAGCTTCAAATTTCCAGCCCACACATCCCTTTCCTGAGCACGGAATACCAGGGACTAAAGTGTGGGTGGGCAGACAGAGGGGTAAGCGCAGGAGGAGATCAAACCCTCTCTCCTCTCCTGTCCATGTATGGGGGTAGGGCCTGTGCACACACCTATGTACTTCTCAATAATGTGTCCGGGTTTCAGGAGGTCTGAAACCCGGACACACAATTCCAAACCCGAACTGTCCGGGTGAATCCTGGACAGGTGGCAACCCTAGCTGGGTCTTAGTTAGCAGTATAAATTACTGCATGTGTACACCGGCCTCTAGAGAGTGGTTAAATACTGCTGGTTTGGGCTGTGTGGAGAATTGATGAAACAGCAGGCAGGCTGAGGCTTGTAGTTCCATGGGAACTCTCAGGAGGTTGCTGAGAGTGGCCACTTCCTGGTATGATAGGAATGCCCTCTCCCATGCTCGGGTTCCTGCTTCCCTGCTGTGATTACAGCACCTGTGGCCCCAGCTTGTCTCATAATCACTGCCTCTGTGCTGAGTGATGTGGGATCTCAACATGGCTGCTGCCTTGAGTTGCTGGATATATCTCTGGCTGTCTGTGTGTTTCCAGGTATCCTGGGCGCTCCTGCCTGCCTCTATAGCACTGAAGAACGCATGAAAAGGTTTGCTATTTTTAATTTTTTTTATTTTGTGTGTTTTTATTTTTGGTTGTTTTTAAAAGAGTGCATTCTTCTTCTCTACACTGAGAGAAGACCCAGATGAGGGATAAACGCCCGCAGGGAAGTAATAAAGAGCCGCATCACCCTCAAAGAAAGAAGCGCTCAAAGCGTGATAAGTCGGGTCAGAGGAGTGGTCGGCGGTGGGATAAAATCCCTGTGCAACACCACTCCAGATCACGCTCACCGGTGTCTCATTGCAGTGCCTTGAACCCAGGCCAATTGCTGTTGCTACACCAGAATGCGACCACTAAGCACTAGCATGTGCATAAACAAAGGCGCAGATCCTCTTCATCTTCTGGAAGGGCCTCGGCCCAGGAAGAGAAGAGGGCCTGCCGGGCATGTGGGGCAAACTCCCTACCAAGGAGGTGTGTATGCTTTACTGGTTTGAAGGAAGCCGCGCGTGATAATGCAAGGGGAAATGCACTTAGTTGTGTTAATGTGAATCTATGCAGCTGTAAGTTCAAATCCCATGGGTGCTGTGCTTGGATTGAATCTACAGGTGACTGACCTGCTGGCTGCAAGAGGTACGTAGTACCCGGCAAAACTTCCATCCTCATCCGCTTCAGAATCAGAGCAGGTGCGACATATCGCTACAGTTCAGATTAACATTCAGAGGATTCTGAGTCAGATCTGTAACCAGACACTCATGCATTTGATTTTTCCGTGATTCCTTCTTTGGGCCTGATTCGCACCCGTGCATTTTTGATCCATCTTGCGGATTTGCATTACAGTCTATTTGGCGTTGTTTCCTATGGAACACGTGTTGTGGTGTGGGTCTGCGGGATGCGGGGGACGCTGGAGATGCATGGGTATGAGTCGGGCCTAAGACCCCTTTCTCTCTGAGGCGCTTTTTAGGCGCTTTCACGCGAAAACCTATTTCTATTAAAATCAATGAATGCTTTCACACTGGGGCCGTGCACTGGCAGGGTGGTGGAAATACACTCCTCTCCATTGAAATGAATGAAAAGCTCTTCAAAAGCGCCTGAAAAGATCTTCAAAAGCGCTCAGTGTTTTGCGGACTTGAAAAGATCACTCCTGTCTTTCCCATTCATTTTTTGAAATACAGGAAATAATGGAAGATGAATGGGCAAAGCACGATCAGATTGAACATCCACAGCAGGGTCTCAAAGTTGTACCCTTTCCGCTCTAAGGATGCAGAGCTTTGGAATTCCACGACTTAGGTGGATGCCTCATTACAGAGACTAGCTCGACATATCTCTTTGCCTCTAGATGACTCAGTATCCTTTAAGATCCGATGGATTGTAGGATAGATACAGATCTCAAAAGAATGTACACAGTAGCAGGAGCAGCCTGCAGGCCGACTATTGCACTTACCTCAGTGGCGGCAGCCTGAAAGGTGTGCATTGCGTGGTTAGAGGCCAGTTCTTTGGGTTAGGTGATGGGAGAAAACGGTTCCTCCCTTTGCAGCCCATTAAGATCACGGTGTATTTTCTAGCAGAAGTAGCCGTGGACCAGGTCAGGATGACAGTTGATGGCTTATTCTGTGACAGCATGCAGAGCCCTAGGGCTGAAGCATTGGTCAGCGGATAGTGCTTCCAAGCACAGCCTTTGCTCAGTCCCTTTTGATGGGAAATTTCTTGGCAAGACCTTGGAGATCTAAAGAGGGTTTCGGGGAAGCTTCCACGTACCAACCGGGGCGACCGTTCTTTAAGCAGTGCAAGGGGCAGGGTCCAGCCTTTCCCAAAGCCAAGGCGAACCAGCCAGCGAAAGCTTCAGACAGGCTCTTCTAAAGGGGCCCCCATCCAGACTTCCCAAGTGGGAGCAGACTGTCTTACTTTGGAGAGGTCTGGGTGGAAGAAGTTCAAGATGCCTGGGTCTTGGACATCATTCAAAGAGGATATCGCCTTGAATTCAAGGAAAGACCTCCCTAGTCTCATTCTGTGGAGACCCGGATTCCTACTTGTCCAGAGAAAAGGGGCTTTATTTATTAATATAGATAAATAATTTATTGGCATCTCAAGCAATCCTGCCAGTTCTGGAGCATGAGAAGGGAGAAGGATTCTATTCTCCTCTGTTCTTGGTAACAAGGAGGATTCAGGCCGGTCCTGTACTTAAAAGCCCTGAATGCCTTCATGAAAGTCCCTCCATTCAGAATGGAGTCCTTGCAAGCCATCATTGTCCATTGTGAAGAAGGGAGATTTGCTAGCGTCAATAGACCTAGCGGATGCCTACCTACATGTGCCCATAAGTGCATCACACCATCGCTTCAATTTCCAATTTTGTTGTCTGCCATTTGGGCTCTGCACAGCTCCAAGAACATTTTCAAAAGTTTTGGCAGTGGTCATCGCTATCTTAAGAATGAGAGGCATTCAAATTCTTCATTATCTGGACGACATTCTCCTCCGGGCCGCATCAAAGTCCCTCCTTCAACAGCACGTGCTGATAACCTACAGCACGATCAGATGTTTTGGTTGGTTAATCAACCATCGCAAGAGTCGGTTGCAACCGGCTCAAGTCCTAGGGTATCTAGGAATGCAATTCGACACTACCCAAGTTCGTGTATTTCTGCCTCTCAGGAAGATTGTGGAAATTCAGACCACATCGCAATTTGGAATGACCAGGCCATTTCTGA
>BLSH010477607.1:606820-659465 GCA_018402905.1 Glandirana rugosa
AAAAAGGTGGTCGAACAAAACACCTGGGCCTTCCATACGACGCAAATCCCCTTTTAGACCGTACGGTGAGACTCGTCACCCTCCGAAGACCACGGGGGAACTCCCGGTGCATCCGATGGTACCAAACAACAGCCCTTCCTGAAGCTGACGAGGGAAATGTTTTAACTAACCTTCCGATGATCTCGCACGGCTTACCGGAGATTAAGATTGTCCAAACTTACGACTCTATCTCTACGGAGACTAAACGGGACATGAACAACCTGATTCCTTACTCGAGGGACCAGATGATCCGACCGTAGACATCAGTCGTGATGTCCTTAGATGACGGAAGGGGAGATTTCAATACAGTTTTCTCCATCAATGGGATCGCCACTCGTTAACCCAGATCTACCATTCAGTACCAATAAAACAGTCTCTGATGTGGTGGAAGTTATCGCAGAATCTATATCGCAGGGTGCCTCTCGACCCTCCAGTTCCTGTAGTGCTGACTACAGATGCCAGCCTAGTAGACCAGGGAGCTCATTCCTTAGTCCAACAAGTACAGGGCAAATCAGAGGCATCTCTATCTCAGCATTCAAACCTGTTAGAATTAGAGGCCATTCGGCACGCTCTAGTAGCCTTCCAATCAATTTTGTAAAGGGAGCAGTCGAAGTCCTTCCCGACAACAAACCATGGTAGCCTACGTGGCCCTCAAGGGGGCACCAGAAGCCTCCCACTGCTCAGAGTGGCATGCCAGATTTTCCCCTAAACGCAGCATACCTTCCGGGTCCACAAAACAAGCTGGTGGAAAAACTGAGTTGGAGATTCTTGGATCTGAATGAACGGGGCTTGAATCCCAGATACCTGTTCAAAATCTACAGGGTCTGGGGGACATCGGTCATAGATTGGGTGGCATTGGAGGAAAAATCTCAGATTACGTGTTGCGTCTCCCGAAGGTGGCACCCGCAAGCTCCAGGCCAGGATGCTCTATCCATTTCATGGGACTTTCCCCAAATCTGTGTTTCCTCCTCTCTCCCTAATCCTCAGAGGTTTAATGAGGATTTAACAGGAGGAGGTGAGGGTAATAGCGGTGTGGCCCTTCTGGCACAGAAGACCATGGTGTTCACTAGCATAGAAAATGAAGATATGTCAGCCCAATTCCTCTACCTTCTCACAAAGGTTTTCTGCTGAAGAACAAGCAGTTTAACCCGAAGCCGGGGAAACTGAAGTTGATGGCGTGGAGGTTGGGAGGAGATCTATAGAGCATTTAGTCGAAAGAAGACTACCAATAATTCTTTTATAGGATATATAAAGCCTGTTGTCACTTCTCTGCAGGGAAGAGCTGGGATCTGAGGTCACCCTCAGTCTCTAACATATTGCAATGTCTCCAGGAAGATCTGGGCAAGGGTTTAGCGTATAGCTCCTTAGAAAGTTCAAGTCTGCCCTGACAGCTATGTTGAACAAAGATGGGCCTTGGATCCTCTAGTGATGCGTTTCTTAAAGGCAGCAATAAAGATCGGAAGAAGATTTATTGCAGACCTGAAGTGGGTCCTGCCTTTAGTTCTAAAAGCCTTAGTAGCACCTCCTATTGGTCCGGTGTCATCATGCGCTTTGTCTGCAATTTTTTGATGACATTTGCATCAGCCAGATGGGTGTCTGAACTGTGTGCTTTCTCAGCCAGGGAGCCATTTTGCCTAATACTCCAAGATGAAATAATACTCAGACCGGTCCCAAACTTTCTTCCAAAAGTAGCTTCAGCTTTGCATATGAATTGGAAATCAGTCTTATCGGCTTTCCCGGGTAGTAACTCGAAGACGAATAGAGCGAACTAAGGATTTCTGGAAATAAGATCAGTGCTTCATCTTTCTCGGGGCCTCCAGGAAAGGCTTGGCAATGCCACCTAGAATGGTGTTTTCATAGATCATAAAAACGATCCAGATGGCATATAGAGAGTCGGGATATCCTCAGCCATTGAAGGTCAAAGCGCATTCTATGAGAGGCAGGGCAGATTCCTGTGCATCATACGCTAAGGTGTCAGCAGAAGCAGCGTGCAGGGCAGCTAGCTGGAGTGCAACTAATACTTTCATTCAGCACTACAGAGTGAAAGTAACTCTGACGGCATTGGAAGCTTTTGGGTCTACTGCTCTGTCGGCGGCTGTCGGCCATTAAAATAATTGATATCTGTTTTATGATTCTGGTTATTTGTGTCTTTCCTTCCCCTTATGTGGTTGATTGCTTAATTACGTCCCATAGTAGGCTGACATGAGGAGGTCCAGGAATAGGGAAAATTGTTTTTATACTTACCGTAATTTTCCTTTACTGGATCCTCCTCATGTCAGCCGAGGAATTCCCACCCAAAGTCTGTCGCGAGGTGGGTAAACTGAACACTGCATATGGGCAGACAGCCGCCTCTTATAGGCTGGGAAAGAGGTTGTCCTGAAGGGGTCAGAGGGGGCGGAGCTGACCCATAGTAGGCTGACATGAGGAGGATCCAGGAAAGGAAAATTACGGTAAGTATGAAAACAATTTTCCCTAATATAACATACCATAACTATGTCCAGTGATTAGAACATGTTGGGAGGTATAATGTTCTAGGTGTGTGTGTGTGTATATATATATATATATATATATATATATATATATATAAAACATACCATAACTATGTCCAGTGATTAGGACATGTTGAGAGGTATAATGTTCTAGGTGTGTCTAGAATCTAGCAGTATTGTATTATGATTGCAGCCATGTGATCAGGACATTTTTGAGGTGTATTGCCCCCTGAATGCATTGTATTATGATCCATTTTGGCCATGTCTGGGAAGCAATCCTCCACTACTATATTTAGATATTTCCAAACACAAACTGCAGAGAAGAGATATAACTCAGCATCTGAAGACTACAAAACAGATACAAAAAATAAATAAAGCAGCAGTAAAGTTATACAGTAGTATAATTCATGGTGTGACTTTTGGCTCTCGCACTATATACAGCGCAGGGCATGACGTACAGCATTACTATTAAAGGAGCAGTGTTCAGGCCGGAGTCTGAAAATCAACTCAAAGGAAAACAGAGTCCAGCAATCAAGCATGAAATTTGTATCACTCCTCTGACAGTTTTGCAGCTCCGGCTTATGTTGCTAAGCGGTAAAAGAAATATTACTTCTGGAAGTCTTGCAGAGCCATAGAAAACAGAGTACATGTACTGTTATTGCTGGCTTCTCACTTTCCAAATGCTAGTTGCCGGACTGCTATGCTTAATCTCTGGCTTCAGCATTTCGAGCCATGGACCCAGAACAATTATATATTTAGGGAGTTCTGACTTTCTTGGTCAGTGACTCAGAAAGCTTTGCAACCAGAGGGTTAGATAATGGCCAGGCAACTTGTATTTTTTGAAGGTCAGCAATGGCTTGTTTCTAATTTCTTGCAAGAAAGGTTTATTTTAACACAAGCAACAGGTTACATAGTTACATACTTGGTAAGGTTGGAAAAAGACACAAGTCCATCCAGTCCAACCTGTGTGTGTGCTTATATGTTAATAGTACATTGTATATCCTTGTATATTGTGGTTGTTAAGGTGCCTTCTAATAATTTTTTGAAATTATCAATGCTAACCGCTGAAACCACTGCTTGTGGAAGGGAATTCCACATCCTTACCACTCTTACAGTAAAGAACCCCCTACGTAGTTTAAGGTTAAATCGCTTTTCTTCTAATTTTAGTGAATGGCTGTGTGTCTTTTTAAATTCCCTTTCATAGAAAAGCTTTTTCCCTATAGGTTCGCTTTAATGCGTTCCCAGCAATACAAAAGCAGCATTCTTTTGTCCTGTTCAGCTGCTCTAGTGCCAGTCTTTATAGGACTGAGGACTCTCTCTGCCGCCATGTGACTTCACCTCGTGGGCAATTACCAAACCCCGGCATTATATGAGAGGAACAGGAGTGAGCTGTATGTGCCTCCATCCCTGAAATTACCACTCCCAGGCAGCAGAAGAGACTTTTGAGGGGGGGGGGGGGGGGGTACTAAAACTGGAGAGTGCAAAATCTGGTGCAGCTCTGCATAGTAGTTAGGGATGTGCAATTTGTTGTGTAACTAAACGAAATTCAGACAAATTTTGCATCTTTTGAACATCCGGATGCATACCCCACAAATAGAGCTTTCTTTTGGTGGTATTTGATCACCTCTGCGGTTTTAATTTTTTGCACTATAAACAAAAAAGAACAACAATTTTGAAAAAAAAAACAATATTTTTTACTTTTTTGCTATAATACATATCAAAAAAAAATGTAAAGAAACAAATTTCTTCATTAGTTTAGGCCAATATGTATTTTACATATTTTTGGTAAAAAAAAATTGCAATAAGTGTATATTGACTGGTTTGCGCAAAAGTTATAGTGTCTACAAAATAGGGAATAGATTTATGGCATTTTTATTTATTTCATTTTTTTTACTAGTAATGGTGGTGATCAGCGATTTTTAGCGGGACTGCTACATTGCAGCGGACAGATCGGACACTTTTGACACTTTTTTGGGACCAGTGACATTTACACAGCGATCAGTGCTATAAAATTGCACTGATTACTGTATAAATGACACTGGCAGGGAAAGGGTTAACACTGTGTGTTTTAACTGTACGGGGAATGGGCTGCCTGGGTAAACACACAGATCTGTCTTCCTGCTTGGCAGAAAGACAGGATCTGTGTGATCTCCCCTGTCAGAATAGAGATCTGCCTTGTTTACACAGGCAGATCCCCATTCTGTCTTTGCGGGGAACGATTGCGGATGGCTGGCGGACATCGAGTCCGCCCCACCCACTGTCTGGCTCCCGTGCTGGCCAGTGGGAGTGCCCGTGCCCACAAACCCATTCCCGCGACTGACATACAGCTACAGCGATTCACAGGAACAAGCTGACCTGCCGCTGTAAAATTACGGCGGCTAGTTGGCAAGTGGTTAAAGGTCTAATGAAACGGCAGGTCAACTCGTAATGGCATAGCAAATGATCTGAATTCAAACTAAAAGAAGGGAGAACTACTAAATCAGACTTTGGAGGCAGATTGGACCAAAATATTATTAAAAAGATTTCAAATTTTATTTATACATGGAAAAAACAAAATACAACGACAGCCTCCCTCAGCACTGCTTCTCCATCTTACACCGAACTCTCCCTGCTAGCATGGCTCATGTCTATTTATGGGTTATCCCAGCTCCCTGCCAGCCCACTTCCAGGGATTGGCTGAGAGCCCATAAATATTCAAGGCAGCCCCTCCTAACCTCCACACTCTAGTTCTAGAATGTTTTCCAACCTTCCAGATACCAGGGGGAGGCACCAGAGAGCTGCCAGGATGAGTCATCCAGCCCTGGCTTCTAGTAACCCTGACCCAATTCAGTGACTGAGGTTTATTCTTGGCCAGAAATGCTTTTACCTACTCTCACTTCTAGTAGCACACACTCAGGCCTGTACTGGCCATCGGGACTACCAGGAGTTTCCCGGTGGGCCGATGGCTTAGTGGGCCGGCCTCGTCCTCACAGGGGTCCCCGCGATCTACCCGTCAATCACCGCCAGTCAGCTGACGCCTGACGGGTAGATCGTGGATTCAACTGCAGAGAAGCGCAGGGAGCGGCTGTGTATGAAGTTCTCATTCATGTGTTACGCTGCTCCCTGGCTTGTGACATCACCTGGAATGGACGAGGAGAGAGGAGGGGGCGGGGCCGCCAGGGAGCAGCGTAACACATGAGAACTTCATACACAGCCGCTCCCTGCACTTCTCTGCAAGAAAAAGACTGGTAACACTTAACTGATGTGCCCTGATGAGCCCCCATGTGCCCTGATGTGCCCCCATGTGCCCTGATGTGCCCCCATGTGCCCTGATGTGCCCCCATGTGCCCTGATGTACCCCCATGTGCCCTGGTGTACCCCATGTGCCCTGATGTACCCTTATGTGCCCCCATGTGCCCTTATGTGCCCCCATGTGCCCTGATGTGCCCCCATGTGCCCTGATGTACCCTTATGTGCCCCCATGTGCCCTGATGTACCCCCATGTGCCCTGATGTGCCCGCATGTGTCCTGATGTGCCCGCATGTGTCCTGATGTACCCCATGTGCCCTGATGTGCCCCCATGTGCCCTGATGTGCCCCCACGTGCCCTGATGTACCCCCATGTGCCCTGATGTACCCCATGTGCCCTGATGTACCCTTATGTGCCCCATGTGCCCCCATGTGCCCTGATGTGCCCCCATGTGCCCTGATGTACGATTATGTGCCCCCATTTGCCCTGATGTGCCCTGATGTGCTCCATGTGCCATGATGGGCCCCCATGTGCCCTGATGTGGCCTGATGTGCCCTAATGTGCCATGATGTCCCATGATGTGCCCTTATGTGCC
Organism: Glandirana rugosa; assembly: GCA_018402905.1. Classification (NCBI taxonomy): domain Eukaryota; kingdom Metazoa; phylum Chordata; class Amphibia; order Anura; family Ranidae; genus Glandirana; species Glandirana rugosa. The sequence goes on from BLSH010477607.1 coordinate 613,172, forward strand.
ATGATGTGCCATGATGTGCCCTAATGTGCCATGATGTGCCCTGATGTGCCCTAATGTGCCATGATGTGCCCTGATGTGGCCTGATGTGCCATGATGTGGCCTGATGTGCCATGATGGGGCCTGATGGGCCCTAATGTGCCATGATGTGCCCTGACGTGCCCTAATGGACCCTAATGTACCCTGATTTGCTCTGATGTGCCCTAATATACTCTGATGTGCCCTGACATACCCTAATGTGTCCTGGTGTGCCCTAATGTGTCTGATGTGCCTTGATGTGCTCCATGTTCCCTGATGGACCCTGATGTGCTCCATGTGCCCTGATGTGCTGTGCCCTGATGTGCGCTGTACTCCGATGTGCGCTGTGCTTTGTACCCTGATGTGTCCTGTGCCCTTTGCCCTGATGTGCACTGTACCCTGATGTGCACTGTACCCTGATGTGCCCTGGGCCAGTCTGGATGAAGTCCAGGGCCAAATTTTTGTCCCAGTCCAGCCCTGCACACACTAGAGGGTGCTACACATCTATACAGAATTATTTTCTGTGCTGAGAGCACACTCACTGCGCACTCCTAGCACACCGTAACTGAAGTGTAAGGGAAAGCTCCTTGCAATCTATACTTGCAATCGGGAGCTTCTGATCATGTGACCGCTGTGACAGCCAATCAAATCAATCACATGATGGGAATTCCCACCTCTACCTTCCCGAACCTAGATGCTCTGAAAGGAGGAAGCTGCGGGAAGGGGTTAACCACTTGTCACAATGTTTATAAATGGTGGCTGTAGCAGCCGGGACTGTGTTTAAATTTGTAGAGAGAGCGATGGGCTTTCAAGGGTAAGTTTACAGCCACCCAACCACTTCCACAGCCTTCCGAAGGTACCAATACCCCACCACCACCCCCTCTCCCCCGCCGGACTGCCACCATCATGTATAGTCGCACACCAAAAGGTTATGGCTTCTGGGGTATGGGGGGGGGGGGTGCTGAAGATTTAAAATTTTAACTAGGAAACTAAAACGGCCAACACCAGCACAATGGACTTTTCTCATTAAATGTAAGTATTGTCCCTTGTGCTGATTTCTATAGTTATTTTTTTTTTCACCGAAACTTAGGCTTTAATTGTTTTTTTTTATAGATGCCTAATCTCAGTTTGCTATTGTTTACCCTTCAGAAGGGTCATGATTGGTCCATATACACAGTTGATTCAGATGAAGTTCCAGGAAAGCAGAGGACTGCTTTTCATTTTTCTCTCCATTCATCATCTCAAACAAGTCGCAGCTGCTGCGATGACGATGACTCCATGTGGGTGTTTTTCATACATTGTTGGAGAAGAACAGATCACAGACGTAGGAAATCTGCTGGCCCGCTCTTCCAGAAATAGAGTTTTTGTTACTTGTTGCATAACAATGTCCTCCTTAGCTCTCCCGATAACATATTTCCCTCCGAAATAGAGAAAAGTTTCCTTCTTGAGATAAAGAATTTATAGTGTCTGCAAAAGCAAGACCTATAAAGTCAGAAGAATGTACATGTGTTTATTTATGTGAATATAGGAGGGGGTCTGAGAAGCAGCTATAGAACTTTTTTTTATATTTATTCTAAAAATCAATACCATACAGACAGCTAAATACATTCCAGCTGTGCTATGTGAGTGTGTAATCTTATTATTAGTATAGGTATTTATATAGCGATGACAATTTACGCAGCACTTTACATATTGTACACAGGGCCTGCAGAGGAGGTGGGCACAACTGGGGAGGTGGAGGAGGTGCCCAGCATGAGGTCAGCAGAGGCGGGCACAGTTGGGGAGGTGGCGCCAGGCATGAGGTCAGTGTAGGAGGCAGGCACATCTGGGGAGGTGTAGGAGGCGCTGGGCATGAGGTCAGCAGAGGAGGCGGGCACAGCTGGGGAGGTGTAGGAGGTGCCGGGCATGAGGTCAGCGGAGGAGGCGTCGGGCATGAGGTCAGCGGAGGAGGTGGGCACAGCTGGGGAGGTGTAGGAGGCGCCGGGCATGAGGTTAGCGGAGAAGGCGCCAGGCATGAGGTCATGGAGGAAGCGAGTACAGCTGGGGAGGAAGAGGAGGCGGGACTCTGAACGTAACGTTCCTCTCAGATTCTGTCACCTGCGTGCCCTAGGCCAGACTAAGTACACCCCCGCTGCACCCCCCCGGCAAGTGTTAGTCTTGTCAAGGGTGCAAAATAATTAAGCACCGGTCCTGATTGTACAGTACATCAACTCTTACAATCTAAGGTCCCTATCTCACCTACATATATACATACTGTATACTAGGGCCCATTTAGACAGAAGCCAATGAACCTGCAGCATATCTTTCTGCCCTTACCTTTTTCCTGTCAATAAGTCCAACCCCGGGAAACATTAAAATTCTCCCTTGCAACGGGGCTGCGCCAACGCTGCAAGGGTTAACTGCTCGTTTGGGTCTAGGTGGGATAGAAAAAAAGATTTACTTCTTTTGCCCAGTTGGTCTGAGTTACTAGACTGCCCCACTGCAAGAGAGGATTTTAAAGTTGGGCGTTAAAGATTTTTTGGGGGGTTTGTTTTACTTACTGTAGCCATATTTTTTCATATTCTGTTTTAGCTGCTTTGGGCTCAGAGGAAGTGGGCTGTACATTGTTGGCCATCAGACGGAGAACATCTAGGAGCAGAGAAAATACAGTGGGGGAAATCTCTAGATAATATTTGGACAATATCTGCTGCATATTGCAGCAAAAGCTTGCTTGGTTATTTTATCTTTTGGCTGTTCAGTTCTCTTTTGATTTTGGCTGGATTTCTGCCTCTGCATTGGCCATTTAGGGCAAAGGAACAGGTTCTCTTTATTCCTCTCATCACCAGACACATATATTTAGCTTTCCTTCATTTCTCTGCTGCTACATCAGTACCAGGAGCCAAAGTGAACACCCAGTACCTCCAGGTATGTAGGATCACTCGAGCACTCCCATTACCAACATTCAACCAGAGCATCGAGGGAGCAAAGGAAAGGTAGATGTTTGCTGCTGGGAAAGTAGGGGGTATGATAGTGAACCTATTGCCTGGAAGTAGCATAGTGCACCCAACTTTCTTAGATGAGAAAGAGAGACATGTTTTAGCTCAAAGTATGTTAACAAAGGACACACCCATGAAGAGTATGCAAAAACCTATTGGTTAAAGCAGAACTTAATCAATATTAAAGTGATTGTAAAGGCTTGTTTTTTTTTTTTCTATTAAAATAACAAACATGTTATACTTACCTCCTCTGTGCAGTGGTTTTGCACAGAGCAGCCCAGATCCTTACTCTTCTTGGGTCCCTGGCTGGAGCTCCTGGCCCCTCTCTCCTGTTGAGTGCCCCCACAGCAAGCCGCTTGCTATGGGGGCACCCGAGCCGAGCTGCATCTCCGTGTATCCATTCAGACTTGGAGCTTCAGTCCGCCCCCGCCCCCTCTCTCTCCTGACTGACTTTAATCAACAGCAGCAGGAGCAAATGGCGCCACTACTGTGTCTCCAATCAGGAGGGAGAGTCCCGGACAGCCGAAGGACTCATAGACATCGCTGGATAGAGATGGGGCTCAAGTAAGTATTAGGGGGGCTGAAGGGGGCTGCTGCACACAGAAGGCTTTCAGAAGATTTGACAATAAAGCCTTGCAAAGTGCTCATGAAATGCAAGTGTTGTATAGAAGCAAAAGCCTCACATGCTCCCCTTCCACAGGCATCTCAAATAAAATCTATCCACCCCCTGCAGCTCATACACAGTGACGTATGCGGTCCAATGAAAACTCTCATGTCAGGCGGGAACAGATATCTACTAACTTTCATTGATGATTATTCCAGGTACACAACTACCTATCTGATTAAACACAAGCATGAAACATCAGAGAAACTACAAGAGGTTGTTGCCATGTCTAGCAACAAATTCCAATGCAAACTAGAAATAATATGGGGGAGAATACATAATCAAAGAAGTGGCCTCATACCCGAAGAGACAAGGAATAATACACCAGACAGCCAGACCATACACTCCTGAAAAAAACGGTGTAGCAGAAAGGAAAAATCATACTCTTATAGAAATTGCCACTGTGAGAAGATCAGACATAGCCGCAACAGTGGGCATACTATGTGTAGCACCCTCTACCTAGGTAGGTGCTAAAGTAGTAGGATTTTTGTAGCATAGGTAAATTTGGGCAGGCCTAGCTTGAAGCTAGGTCTGTTTGTTTTGATTGTGTGGGCTGGGAGTGGCCTAGAGTAGCAGCTGGTGACTCACAGTTAGCATCACTGAGACCTACCCTTTCTTTCTAGAGGCTTCTGGAGTGTTCTAGAAGGAGACAGAAGGGGAAGAGAGGTGAAGCTTACCTGAGGCGTTTGGGGAGCCCTGACCAATCCCCAACCTGGATTGGCAGGGGGCAGGCCTCCTTAAATGCCTAGGGTCAGCCCAGCTGAGGAGGAGTTGTTTGGGTGGAAGAGATGGAGTACTGAGGCTGTCGAGGCCTTTGAGGGAGCTCCCCAGTGTGGGGGGGGGGGTGACCTTGGGCCAGGGGCTTGGGTGCATCCAGGAGGAGTGTAGAGATCCTGGAACAAAGGCACAGGAGAGAGCAATTAAAGGGCAGCGGAAGGAAGTACTGCCAAGCAGGTCTTCAAGAGAGGAACAACTGGTCGCAGCCAGGAGGGCTGGTGCGTGACATGCACAGTCAGTGAGCGGACTGGGGAGGCACGCTTAGGAGAACTGGGAGTTTGCAGTTAGGAAAGGGTGCAGAGCCAGAGGAGTGGACTGTGGTGTCATGGGCAGTGGAAGGAGGCAACTGCAGCCAGGAGGACTGACAGGGCCTGAAGAAGACTCTTTGGGAGTAGTAGTTTGCCAAGGGCAGCTAGCACTTAATTCTTCAAATAATTGCTACACCAGAGGGACCCGTGGTCCCTGCCCACAAAAGGCAGTCCAAGAGGTATGGCCAGAGAAAAAAAACTGGTCACACCATGTGCTAGCTGCACCTTCAAGCAAGTTTGTGCAGGAAGAAGTGTGTGAGGTTCTTCAAGCAAGTTTGTGCTGGAGGAAGAGTGTGAGGTTCTTCAAGCAAGTTTGTGCAGGAGTTGTAGTCTGATGTACAGGGAGTGTACATCGGGGGGGGCCCATTCCAAACAATTGCAAAAATTCTTCTGGGCATCTCATAACCCCCTTTCCCTATCCAAGTTAAATCCCCTAATAAAAGAGCAAAATAAAGCACTTGGACTGATTCCTGACTCTGGGTGTCAGTGAAGAGTGTGGCTGGATGGGCAGGGCGACAGGTGAACCATTACTTTCAGCAACCCCTATGGGGGCATGACTACATATGCAGGAAAGTTTCAGCTCCCTGTCAGCGTGACTGGAACCCAGTTAAAAGAGTGATGCAGCATACTTCAAAGGAACAATTCAGATGAAGTTACGGTTACCATTAACATCTGATCCAACACTGGTCGGATATGTGGATGCTGATTGGGCCGGAGAATGCACAGACGGCAAATCCATATTCCAATATAGGGAAGGAACCATAAGTTGATCTAGTCAAAAGCAAGTAACTGTCAATCTATCTTCAAATGAAGCAGATTACATTGCAGCAGCATACGCATGTCAAGAAGCAATATGGATCCGTCAGCTTTTTGTGGACATTGGAGTAGACATGACAAAACCAATTCCCATTTTTAAAGACAACCAGGGATGTTTAAAGCTTACGCAATCAGAAAGGGTCAATCCTAGGACCAAACACATCAACGTCAAGTATCACCTACTGAGGGACAATCAAGAGCAAGGTGTTATTGACATTCAATACTGCCCGTCAGAGGAGATGACTGCTGTTGCACTCACCAAGCCTTTATCGAAGAAATGTCATAGTTATATCCAGAATAAGCTGAATATAATTTGACAAAGCACATGCTGTTGAGAAGGGGTGTTGAAAAAGCAACAGCAATCTGCTTACACGCAGTGACTGTGTATATGCATTATAGCTGTCTATGCCAGCGGGTGGCACTTTAGTATTATAATTTATAGGACATGTATTCTATGATATAACAGGATGTATTGTCTGTCTATGTCCTGTGTAGTTGTATCCTCCTTTTTCCTGTTCATGTTTCTCATGATGTAAGACATGTTCTGATATTCCTCCATGAAAGTTAAAGGGGAAGACGTGGAGGAAATGTCACCTGTCCATCACAAGACACCCCCTACTGTTAAAGGGTATTTTTCAAAGTGATTTCACAACAAAATAAAGCATGGAGGCATGAATGGATAGGTGAGTCTGCTTTGAATATTAAAAAATAATGAAATAGTTCTTTCAGTTTGCGGTGCTCAGATACAGTGTAGTTCAGCTTTAAATAACCAGACGCTTTTGTAAACATTACTTTTCCTTTATACTGACTTTTTAAAATGACTAATTCAATAATTGATAGGTTGTATGATTGGTTTAGCATATTATATGTCCAAAAAGTAGGCCACTGTGTCCATCTATAACTGGTCTGTATGGTAAGGAGCATTGGAGGGCATCAGGTAGACAACAAACAGCCAAGGAAATAATCCAAGGAAAAACCAAGCTCACTTACCGACTAGCTTGAAACCATCCAAATTAACCTGTCTAACAGTATGCGTTAAAAAGCAGGGGATTGGTTACACACATTAGCTAATGCATGTGTAAGCTGGAGGGCCCCGTCAAGGCTCCCTGCGTCATAGCATATTATAAAATTTTGCTATTAGAGCAAGAAGGGCAATATAGAAGTAGGACAGACAGAGGCATTGGGTTCCAAAAGTGATTGTGGTGCTGGAGATGGCGGTGAATGAGTTGGTTAAAGGGGGATTCATACTAAAGAGTAAAAAATAGTCTTGGCAAACACTGCACACTAAACCATATCTGTGTATATCACAAGTCACAGCTAAGCCTAGGGAAACAGTAACAGTTACATTTACTTCCACAGCCAACACATTACTGTAACATATTGCCAGAAAACAAGGTTGATGGAAGAGCTGGAGATGACACAGCCCATAAAATACTCATAGCCCAGCTGGCAGGTATGAGAGTTGCTAAATAGTTGGCCTGATGAATGGTGAGATGTGCCATGGAACAAAAGGAAAATGAAAACCTGGTGCTGCAGACACAACCTACTGTAGACCTGTAAGACTGTGGCCAAGTGTAATTTGCAGAACAGGGTACACACAATGATGAACCAACATGATAAGCATTAAAGGGAACTGCAATCGGATTCTTTCCTCAAGAACCCTCTAGGCTTCACTCAACTCCAGAAAATGAAAGAGGCTTTCTGTAGGGATTGCGGATACAAATTCAGTAAAGAGGGTTGGGAAGTTGGGATGGGGTCACGGGTTTGGTTTAGGTCTACAGGTGGATTCACAGAGAGGTCTTTAACGCAAAGCTAATAATATTAGATACTTGTCTTATTGTAATTAGTGATCAGCAGCTAGTTTTCCTAAACTAGGATTTGTAATCGTTCTGGTAAAGAGAAAAGGATGAGCGAATCTGCCTGGGTTTGGTTCCTGAACAGTTTCCAAATCTTGCTCAGAGTTTGAAGCTTGCAAACTTTGTGGCAAACTCTTTTAAAGTCTTGAACGAAGATAGGCTTTTGTTATGAGATTGTCCATTCTGGCTGATTGTTAGTCTAATAAGCAAGCTACTGCCAGCAAAAGCATTTGAAGCCACCTTCCTAGGAGGCATGTATGTAACAATGCCAAAATTAAAAGCACATTAGGCTAGGTTCACACATGTCCGGCTGCGGTTTGCAGTCCGGAGTCCATTGCGATTTTGTACACTGGTTCAGGTGCAAATTTTTATTTGAATTCGCAACTAAACCAGACCCAAAATCAAACAGGACCCTTTTAAAAAACGGACCGTGGCATTTCCGGACATGTGAAAACCGGCTCCATTGAAAGCTGGTCCAGTTCACGTTATGAGAATCGGAATGTGGGAGCCCAGCCTATAGCAGATTGAGGACCAGGCAGCAATTTAATTGTCCTAAGTGGATGTCATGTTACATTCTTCATAATGGCTGTTCGTGCGCGCCCCCCGGGGCAAGCAGTGCGGCGATCCATGGTAAGGGGTGTTGCTCGGGCAAACTGCATCACTGTTCATGGTAAAGAGCCTTTGACCTAGGTTCTTTACCATGTGATCAGCTTTGTCCAATCACAGCTGATCACAGTGTAAATAGGAAGTGCTGGTTATCGGCATTCCTCTCCTCACACTGGCAGTGTGTGAGGAGAGGAGAGCCGATAAGTGGCTTTCCTCACAGCGATCCGTGATGCCTGTCAGTGCTCACCAGTAATGTCCACCAGTGACGCCAATTAGTGATGCCTTTCAGTGCCCATCAGTGATGCCTGTCAGTGCCCATCAGTGCCTCTTCATAAGTGCCGCCTATCAGTGCCACCCATCAGTGCCCCCCTTTCACTGCCCATCAGTGCCCATAAGTGCCGCATATCAGTGCCCACCGGTGCCACCTATCAGTGCCCATCAGTGCTGCATATGAGTGCCGCCTATCAGCCTCCATCGGTGCTGCATATCAGTGCTGCCTATCAGCCGCCATCAGTGCTGCCTCATCAGTGCCCATCAGTGCTGCCTCATCAGTGCCCATCACATCAGTGCTGCCTATTCAATTCCCCTCAGTGCCACCTTATCAGTGCAGCCTATTAGTGCCTGTCAGTGTGACCTTATCAGCGCACATCAGTGTGGAAAAAAAATTACTTATTTACAAAATTTTATAACAGAAACTAAGAAAAACTTATTTTTTTCAAAATTTTTGATTTTTTTTTTGTTTGTTTAGCAAAAAATTAAAAACACAGTGGTCATTAAATACCACCAGAAGAAAGCTCTATCTGTCTAAAAATGATAAAAAGTTTCTTTGGGTACTGCGATGCATGACCGCGCAATTGTCATTCAAAGTGTGACAGCGCTGAAAGCTGAAAATTGGCCTGGGCAGGAAGAAGGTGAAAGTGCCCAGTATTGAAGTGGTTAAAAACACATCCAATTTGCATGCATGTGAGCCAGGGCTTACAGTACAGTATTATTTTTCCCTATGCATAGCTGTCAACTCTCCCTAATAACAACAACAACACACAATATGGTTGTTGTGAGACCACCCTTTTATACTGTGGAGGCTGGGTTACCTATTACTGCAGATTATTAGCTCCCGTGATTCAGCTGACCAGGGGCAAAGCCTATGCATTGCATGATTGTTCTTATTTCCAGCGGCAAACCTGCGAAGAAGGACAACAGTTTCTAACAACAGTTTGTGATTTGCAATCCCCAGGGATTCATCATGAACCCATGATAGTGGTGACCCCTAACCTCATCCTTACAAAGGGGTTCTTTTGCAAGGTATTGACAACCTGGGAATGACTGAGTAGATTTGCATCTATTTCCTGAAGCCCTATACCAATTTTCTACAATATCAATTTGTGGTGAATAATCTGACCCGTGAAGCAGACATGGCAATTGAACAAAGATTTCTAGGGTTTTCATATGAAATTTGTCAAGACCATTATAAAATTATTGAAGGCTCTGATGGAGGATTCCTCTGAATTTCTGTACGAAGTTTGAATGGAATTCTACTGATGTATGGCCAGCTTAACCAAAATACACATTGGTGTGACTCCAGGATATTAGCAACCCCTCTTCCACCCCCTTCTAACCGCCGGGGTCCTTCTTTGGGTGTCCACATCATTGCCTGCATGATAAGGACACCTCCTATTGGTGAGGTTGAAACTTGCAGTGGCCAGGTCCTCTTTCTTAGGCTTCAGATTCAGGAGAACTCTGGGGAGTGGTGAGGGGACCAGTGCCCAAGAAGATAGCAAGCAGGAAAAAAATGGTTCCTAGGGCAGGATAATTGTTTTTTCTCATAGAGGAACGTGTGGCTTTGATTCATTACACTGCAGGATGGCTTAGGAAGAAATGTTTGGAATCAAGATTGCCAAGTAAGATAATTGAGGCACAATACAATGTAATTTTTGCCTGGCGTTGGGCTTTAACATTATATGTGTTTGGAAGAACATGCTGGAGTGATGCAAACAGAGGAAAATGTCAGTATTGTGGGGAATCTGGAAATGAGACACAGGGAGATAGACCATGTTCCTCCTCCCAAATAGTTTTATATTCATTATCACGGACAATAGCGTCATCAGCCATATTACTGTCATCGCCTTCATACAAAACAGCTCGCAGCTGCCTCATATTTTCCATTATTGAAATAAACTTTGCCGGAGATAATTGCAGAGTAAGAGCAGTTTGCAGGTGAACTTCAAACAGCAAAGTACTTATTTCCAAGGATCTTTGTCAGGCAAACACTCCAGCTTCACTGAACCCATTGTCAGACGTGATTATTAATCATTGTGCTCTGCACTCTGTACCCTCTCGTTTCTAAATTCTGCATTTCTAACCAGAGCCTTAACTATGGATGAGCAGCATCAATATATATCTCCAGCTGTCCTTTATTGGGACACACATACCCCACTCTACTGTCCCTCTGTTACATTTGGTCTATAGACCTATAAAAGTAAATATATTACTTAAATCCAAACTGTAACCAAAACTCTATTTTTATGTTTTTCGATGGAGTGGGGAAGGGTTACACATTTGACAGGCTTTTAGTACTGTCTGTAACCCCCCCCCCCCCCCCCCCACATACACACTTCCCCAAGGGGAATTCTCCCTACATCCTGTTCTGTTTGACACCCATTACCTGGACAGGAAGTGAGGAGAGTCCGCTCCAAGCTGACAGAGCAATAGTCCTTCCCACTGTACTAGAACAATTGCCTCTCTTCCTGTCTGTGTCCCCACTGGGGAGATTTCCCATTGCTTCCTGATCTGTCTGACACTTGTCAAGTAGTGAGGGAAAATCTCCCCAAACAGACACAGCATTAAAGTGAAGCTCCGGAGAAAACAAACTTCAACCCTTACAATCAATCCCCTCTGCATTGCAAGGGTTAAATGCTAATTGTGTCTAAGAAGATCAAGGTTAAGGTGAAGAACTTGCCTTGATCCTCACTCTAGCAAGCTTCTTCGCCACCATACAACCTATCTGACAACGACTCCACAAATTTGAGAGGCCAGATGAGAGGTTCCAAGGATCAAACGAGCAATAGTCCACTCAAAACTGCCATAAGTCAAACTCAAATATTGGTGGAAGGTGCAGATAGCCAACATTGCCAAACTACTTTTTGTGCATCCCCTATTAAAGTAAATAGCTTTATAGAACAGTAGCAATGGACTGACCAACCCTTTCCAGAATGTCAGTGAGGGGGCAGATGCCTTTTACCAGTGCAGTATGATTGCCTTATGTGCATAAAATAAGAGCACACCCAGTAACATTCTATGTACCTAACATTCTTTTAAATGCTTCTTTATGCCCAGCGGACTGGATAGACTTTCTGCTGGTCATATGACAACTGCGATTGATTGCCAAAGTAGTCACATGATCTACTTTGGCCCATCCTACCAGCACCTGATCATGATTAGGGACTCAGAGCTGTGGTAGTTGTGGTAGCAATGTGTGGCGAGTGCGCTCTCAGCTTAGGAACCTTCACCATCCATGTGGGGTGTATGGAGTTAAAGCCCACCTTGTTTGCCGCTGCACATACAGCCCTGGCCAAAAGTTTTGAGAATGACACAAATATTAATTTTCACAAAGTCTGCTGCTTCAATGTTTCTAGATATTTTTCTCAGGTGTTACTATGGTATACTGAACTATAATTACAAGCATTTCATAAGTGTCAAAGGCTTTTATTGACATTACGTTTATGCAAAGAGTCAATATTTGCAGTGTTGACCCTTCTTTTTCAAGACCTCTGCAATTCGCCCTGGCATGCTGTCAAACTTCTGGGCCACATCCTGACTGATGGCCGCCCATTTATGCATAATCAATGCTTGGAGTGTGCCAGAATTTGTGGGGGGGTTTTTGTTCACAAGACTCCTGAGTATTGACCACAAGTTCTCAATGGGATTAAGGTCTGGGGAGTTTCCTCGTCCTGGACCCAAAAATGTTGATGTTTTGTTCCCCAAGTCACTTAGTTATCACTTTTAAACAAATACAAACAATAAACCTGCGCTTACAATATTAGGATAATGCATGAAAAAGCAGCTGACACAATTCACTGGTGGCGAATATTAACATAAAAACATACAAAAGGTGCAGAGCTAAAAACTGACAAAGTCCTTGACCAGAAATTCAACAAGAAGAGTCCAATAAGAGTGGGGTCCGAAATAGACAATCTTGTGAGAGATCCTCCACTTGTTACAGAATCCAATCGATCGAACAACAGCACTCTTGTTCCCTTGTACAGATTCCACTTTATATGGCCCTCAATGGCTGTATTGTTCCACCATGGATAAAAAAAGCACTTCATAGTGTAACACGTTCAATATAAAATTTATTAAAATCCAGCAAACTCACTCACCACAAGAAAGGCAAAAACTTGCGTGTATATCAATAGTCCACAATGGAATGTTTCCAACCATCAAGATGGCCGACCTCTAAACTTGGCAGCGTCACATGATCCAGCTCTATAACTTTTGCCTTATGGCAAGGTGCTCCATCATGCTGGAAAAGGCATTGCTTGTTATCAGCCTGTTCTTGGATGGTTGGTAGAAGTTGCACTCGGAGGATGTTTTTGTACCATTCTTTATTCATGGCTGTGTTCTTGGGCATAATTGTGAATGAGCCCACTCCCTTGGCTGAGAAGCAACCCCACACATGAATGGTCTCAGGATGCTTTACCAATAGCATGACACAGGACTGATGGTAGCGCTCACCTTTTCTCCTCCGGACAAGGTTTTTTTCCGGATGCCCCAAACAATCGGAAAGGGGATTCATCAGAGAAAATGACTTTCTCCCAGTCCTCAGCAGTCCAATCCCTGTACCTTTTGCAGAATATCAATCTATCCCCGATGTTTTTCCTGGAGAGAAATGGCTTCTTTGCTCCCCTTCTTGACACCAGGCCATCCTCCAAGAGTCTTCTCCTCACTGTGTGTGCAGATGCCCTCACACCTGCCTGCTGCCATTCCTGAGCAAGTTTTGCACTGGTGGTGCCCCGATCATGCAGCTGAATCAACCTGTAGGATTGGGTGCCCTGAAGCCTTCTTCACAAATGCAGTGACATGATTTTTTAAGGGATTAAGTTAATTTTCATGGCAAAAAGGAACGTTGTAATTAATTGCAATTCATCTGATAAACCTTCATAACATTCTGAAGTATATGCAAATTGCCATCATAAAAACTAAGGCAGCAGAGACTTTGTGAAAATTAATATTTGTGTCATTCTCAAAACTTTTGGCTACAGCTGTATGTGTTATGTGGGTGGCAAGAGGCAAAAACTGACAGAGGCTTTACAGAGGTAGAGGCTTTACTCCAGACATGGTAATCTAGTGTTTTTGGGGACCATTGTGGCCCTTTCACTTCTTCCCTGTGGTCCCCAGCTGGTTGAAGTCTTTAAACTGAACAATTTTCAGGTTACCCTCTAGCTGATGGAGGCCATTGTTTCATTTATGTTTGACATGCTTGTTGCTGCTCAAAAATAAAGTTGGCCATAAACTGTAAGTGCCCTTTCACACGGGCATTCTGTTCAGGTCCGCCTGTCCGTTGTTCAGGCGGATCTGAACGGACACTCAATGCAGTCCTATTGAGAGGCGGATGTCAGTTGACACCCATCACTCTTCGATCCGATACTGTCTGTGAAAAACAGATGGATGGAAACCCTATTTTCGGGGGTTGGATCGGAACGAATCGGCTGACAATGGACAGGCCGTCCGTTGCCATCTGATCCCCATAGAGCAGAGCGGGGCTTTGACAGTTCCATCTCTGCTCAGTGAGCGGAGACGGAGCTGCTATCGGTCGGCTCAGCGGGGATCGGCGGATCGATCACCGCTGAGCAAAAACAGACCCTTCACACGGAAAGCCCATGTGAAAGGGCTCTAAGATTTCTTGTGAGCTGAAATCTATCAGTTCCCTCATACACGCTAAACAGAGCAGACTGAGGAATCTCCCTGGCCAGCTATTGTATTTTGAGAGCTGACACCCCGCGGATGGCAGAATACCCAGACAGTGAATGGATCTCATTGGAGTGATAGGGTGCTGACAGGGCCAAACTGAACAAAATTGACTTTGTGTATGTGCAACCTAAAAATACCTTGTATCTACTTGGCTTATAAAATCCTTTTTTCCTGTCTTTTTCTTTTTCTCTTCCCCCTTTCATAACCTTGAATGCGTCAGCACTCCATGCATCCAACACTGCAAGAATTGATAGGCCACAGTCTGATAACATCATGGCTGTAAAGGCCTTATTACAAAATCTTGCTAGCTGTCAAAACATCTACTGTAGTTATTGCTCTGCCCTAACAGGTTTCACCCCAAAACAAGCTTAAATGTAGAGCTCATTGTTATTTTGAAATGCATTTGAGTGTAGCGGTATCAGTGGATGTTTTGACAGCTAGCAAGATTTTGTAATAAAGCTTTTACTGCAATGGCGTTATCAGAGTGTGGCCTGTTATTTCATACCAAATATACAGTGCTTTGAAAAAGTATTCATACCCCTTGAAATTTTCCACACTTTGTCATGTTACAACCAAAAACGTAAATGTATTTTATTGGAATTTTATTTGATAGACCAACACAAAGTGGCTCATAATTGTGAAGTAGAAAGAAAATGATAAATGGTTTTCAACATTTTTTACAAATAAATATGTGAAAAGTGTGGGGTGCATTTGTATTCAGCCCCCCTGAGTCAATACTTTGTAGAACCGCCTTTCATTGCAATTACAGCTGCAACACTTTTTGAGGATGTCTCTACCAGATTTGCACATCTAGAGAGTGACATTTTTGCCCATTTTTCTTTGTAAAATAGCTCAAGCTCTGTCAGATTGGATGGAGAGAACATCAATCTTCAAGTATTGGCACAGATTCTCAATTGGATTTAGGTCTGGACTTTGACTGGGCCGTTCTAACACATGAATATGCTTTGATGTAAACCATTCCATTGTAGTTCTGGCTGTATGTTTAGGGTTGTTGTCCTGCTGGAAGGTGAACCTCCGCCCCAGTCTCAAATCTTTTGCAGACTCTAACAGGTTTTCTTCTACAAGTTTGCCCTGTATTTGGCTCCATCCATTTGCTCATCAACCCTGACCAGCTTCCTTGTCCCTGCTGAAGAAAAGCACCCCCACAACATTATGATGCCACCACCATGTTTCACGGTGGGGATGTGGGGTGTGTTCAGGATGACGAGCAGTGTTCATTTTCCGCCACACATAGCGTTTTGCTTTTAGGCCAAAAAGTTCAATTTTGGTCTCATCTGACCAGAACACCTTCTTCCACATGTTTGCTGTGTCCCCCACATGGCTTCTTGCAAACTGCAAATGGGACTTCTTATGGCTTTCTTTCAACAATGGCTTTCTTCTTGCCACTCTTCCATTAAGGCCAGATTTGTGGAGTGAATGACTAATAGTTGTCCTGTGGACAGATTCTCCCATCTGAGCTGTGGATCTCTGCAGCTCCTCCAGAGTTACCATGGGCCTCTTGGCTGCTTCTCTGATGAATGCTCTCATTGCCTGGTCTGTCAGTTTAGGTGGAGGGCCATGTCTTGGTAGGTTTGCAGTTGTGCCATACTCTTTCCATTTTCGGATGATGGATTGAACAGTGCTCCGTGAGATGTTCAAAGCTTGTTATATTTTTATATAACCTAACCCTGCTTTAAACTTCTCCACAACTTTATCCATGACATGTCTGGTGTGTTCCTTGGCCTTCATGATACTGTTTTGTTCACTAAGGTTCTCTAACAAATCTCTAAGGACTTCACAGAACAGCTGTATTTATACTGAAATTAAATCACACACAGGTGGACTCTATTTACTAATTAGGTGACTTCTGAAGGCAATTGGTTCCACTAGACTTTAGTTAGGGGTATCAGAGTAAAGGGGGCTGAATAGAAATGCACACCACACCTTTCAGATCTTTATTTGTAAATAATTTTGAAAACCATTTATCATTTTCTTTCCACTATGTGTTGGTCTATCACATAAAATCCCTATGAAATACATTTAAGTTTTTGGTTGTAATATGACAAATTGTGGAAAATTTTAAGGGGTATGAATACTTTTCCAAGGCACTGTAACAGTGGGGTCCCTGGTGTGAATCCTTGTAAAATTCTTACAGCTAAAACCAATCCTCCTGTGCTATCGTCTATTAGTCTAAACGGTGATGCAAAAGTAGCTAAGTGAATTCTTAATAGATGTGAGTAGTTTTCAACACAAGAGGTCTTGCAGCCCTCTTCAGGACCATGGGCATCCAAAGGCACTAAAGAATAAAGAACAAGAGAAGGGCGCACTGACCTAGTGCAATACCGTTTAAAAGGTTTATTCAAGAATAATTGAATAAAAATATACTCACAAACAGAGCAATAGAAAAGGCACAACAATGTTTAAAAGCAAACACAGCACCTCCAGGACTACTTCGGAGCTCCATCTCAGCAGGTAGACCAGACGGTGTCCATATGGCCAGGCTGACGCGTTTCCAGGGCGAACCCTCTTCCTCAGAGCCTACAGACTAAAAAGCCTACCCCACATATACATACAGTACACACATAGGCATGCTGGGTCCTTATAGTAATGCCCCTCCCCTCAGAGGAAGAGGGTTCATCCTGCCTGGAAACATGTCAGCCTGGCCTGGCCATATGGACACCGTCTGGTCTCCCTGCTGAGGTGGGGCTCCGAAGTAGTCCTGGAGGCGCTGTGTTCAATTTTTAACATTGTTGTGCCTTTTCTATTGCTCTGTTTGTCAGTATATTTTTATGCGATTATTCTTGAATAAACCTTTTAAACAGTATTGCCCTAGGTCGGTGTGCCCTTCTCTTGTTCTTTATTCTACTTCTTACAACTTCAATTGTTGAATAACATTTGCACTGCACAGTGATATGGAGTTATGGCACTTTTATACTATTTGAGAACAACAAAGTATAAATTTCCCCAACTTCTAGAAGTGTTTATATTGCTGTGAACTTCAGTTTGTAAATTATTGTGCAGCTTATTTTCAAACATGAAATGAAGAAAACCTATTGGCATTGATTGTGACATTGCCCGCAGAAGGCTGCCAAATGTTTGTGTTCATTTTCCCACTCCAGAAATGTCGACAGCACCTATTTATTATAGAAAAGCACCAGGATAAGAGAATTACAGTGTTTAGAGGATCCCCTATTGCTGTTTTATGTGGAATGTTGTAGTTGTGATTGTAAATGTTACTACTCCGCATGATGGCCTTAAAGTGGAGTTAAAAGTCAGCAGCTACAAAAAGTGGACTCTCACCTGTCCCAGGCCCCAGCGATGCGGTCACCGAGGGCTCGCTCTTCTCCCCCTCCCCTCGGCTGCGCCGGCATCACAAGTGTGGGCACCTGGCTTTGGCACCTGGCTTTGGCTTCAAAACCAGGCACGCTGCGCCTTGTGCCGGCATATCTTCTGAGACCTGTGACTTGTCCTAGATTGCCAAGAGGGAGGGGGGTGAACTTCCTTCCGGAGCTGCGGCTCTAGGAGAGGAAGTGGACCTTGGACCCTGTGAAAAGTCCCTAGCCCCCCCCCCCCCCCAAAAAAATGACATACCAATTGTGGCATGTCAGGGGGTGACCTACCTTTAAAGTGGAAGTTCCAATTTTGGGTAGAATTTAATATAGACATAGACAAGGCAACTTAAACCACTTTTCATCAAGCTGGTGCTGTGTCCTTCAAAGAATAGAGAGAAAAGGTGAGTACAAAAAAAATCTGTTTTCTCTTTCTTTCATTGCTTCTGCTTTAGATCATCCCCAACTGGGTACCATGACAGGGTGGGCACAAATAAAATAGAAAGTCAAACTAACTAACTCAAAAGAAAATAAAACAGGTTAGTTACACTGCCACCTGCAAAACTGTACACCCACAATTAGAATCAGCTGATGCTTCCACATCCACCAGGTAAAACCTGGTGAACATATGAACTGACGACCAAGTGGACATCTTACAAATCTGGGAAAATAAAGCTTGATGGAGAAAGCCCAGGATGCACTTAACTCTCTTAAAGAATGTACTCCAAACAGAAATATTGGTTCTCAATGCATGTCAGCATATGCTTGGACAATAGTTTGCCAGTTCCAGCTTGATATAGTAGCAGTCAGTGCTACAAGGCCCTTACATGGGCCCTCTACAACCAGAAACAGAGAAACCCTTATTTCCCTAACTACATCCAAATAATGTAAGGCAACTTCCTTAGTGTAACCCAAACTATTTGGTAGCAACTGCTTGGGGTGCAGACAAGGACAGGAGCTCAACCCAGCTCTAGACATATAATGTAAAAGTCATGGAAGTCACACATCTCTGCGAAACCCCATAAGAAGGTGTATGACAGCCTCAGCCCATTCTCCAGCCAGGCCATGCCCCCAACGTGTTTCACTGTGCCCACAGAGCTTAGTCATAATCTCCTTAGGGGGAGTAAAATGCATTGGGGGCGTGGCCTGGTTGGAGCCCCGACTGAGGCTGTCATTCACCTTCTATATTTTATACCCTACAGCAGGGGGAGTTTGATATTTCTCCTTGCAGATTTTTCCAATACCTTCAATTATGACACGCTCTGTTGGTGCAGGCCAAAATAACCAATATTGGATTGATCTCCACCCACCTTATTGATTCCCTGCCTAATGCGGGGATAAGAGGGGTCTTGTCTCTTCTCTTTATAGGATGCTGTCGGATAAATCCTTGGCTAGCATTTGAATCCATGGTAGGATAGCATGGGTAAAAGATATTGGGCAAATAGATGATGAGATCAGGTTCAAATGATCTCCCTCTCGCCCACACAGAGGTTATCCCAACTGTTTGTAATCCATAGATTGTATAGAAGACCAACACAGCTCCATCGATGGAATCAAAGGGCAGATTCTGATTGCCCACATTGGCATGGCGTTTCAGCAGATCTGTTACATCTGCTCTGCCATTGCCCCAAGCTGGTTTACTACTGGCACCTAATCATTGACACTATCAATAGGGCATTTCAGGTTAATTTGATAAATGATCCATTGACGTGTGCATTGGGGTTTTTAGACGAGGAAGATTTTCCCCCTACTGTTAGAACCCCTCTTTCCAGATTGTTATTTTTGGCAAGTAAATTGCATCTAAATGGCTGTCCCCTCTCCCCCCTACATTGGAGGAGTGGTGATCACAGGTCAATTCCACACTCCTTAAAGAACGCCATATCTATCAACAAAGGGGTACTCCTCGCAGATTTGAGAAGTTGTGGGATCTGATTGCAAACCCCTGGCTTGACTCCCCTGGCATTAGTGTCTTTACTGATTTTTAATGTTAGAAGGTATCACAATGTATTTGATTCATGCTTTTGTACCTGAATCCCCAGATAAGTATGGTCACTTCAGAGAAAATATATACCTGTGCTCAAATCCTAATAGCTTGTACTTATGTATTTAAACTATTAGATGCTAAAGGGGTGTGACCACATAGTAACACTACAAATTCTGGATGGACCCTCCACACACTGCTACACCCTTTCCAGCAAACTATGCAATGAAAAACAGAGATATTTAGTTCACACACATTGCAATACATATTTAAGCTGGCCAACTGTGTCAAAGTAATTCTCTTATGGCCAGTCCTACACTGCTTTGCCACTGCAAATGCTACGGCGGGCACCATGCCAACATGGGGCATAAATACACAAGCAGAGGTGTAGCTTGGAGTTTGTGGGCCCCTATGCAAAAGCTGACCTGCCCCCCCCCCCCCCCATTATCATCTGCTGCTTTTACAGCGTGCTTGCCCTATCACTCTGTAGGTAAAACTAGAAACTCAGAGTGTCCAACAAGGGCCTCGGCAGGCCCCGGAGTTTACTGAATTACCTACACAAGGTGACACAGTGAGCACTACCTCTGAGGAGTGGAGACCTACCTAAATAATATGAGAGAGATCAAAGATCTCTGGGGGTTCAGCATCCTTATTTAAGAAATTAACCAGCAAGGCCAAACTTAATATTAGAACGAAACTTAGAGAAAGAATAATACAAATAACGCTACAAAAATCTAAACTTAGCCCGCTTTAGTGGATATTGTCAGTCAGCAGAGAAATGGACAGAGTGCCCGTTTCACATCAGAGCCCCCCCATCACATCGGAGCTCTCCCCATCACATCAGAGCTCTCCCCGTCACATCAGAGCTCTCCCCGTCACATCAGAGCCCTCCCCATCACATCAGAGCCCCCCATCACATCAGAGCTCCCTCCATCACATCAGAGCCCCCTCCATCACATCGGAGCGCCCTGCATCACATCAGAGTCCCCCTGAACTCTCCTGCACAGCAGCATGTCTCTTACCTTAAAAGCTCCTGTCCCGGGCTGCTAATCCTGAGCCGGAATTCAGACGTCTCTCCTCCAGCCAATGTTAGGGGGGGAGGGGTGTGGTCTGGGGTCTAGGTAGAAGGCAAACTAGAAGCTCTGGACTGGATTACAGAGCTCAGCTGGGGCCCTAGGAGACACAAGTCGGATCGGACCTGGATTCTGCTTCCAGGTTTTGGTGGTTGTACATGCTGGATTTTCAATGAGAACCGGGAGCCATGGGCCCCCTGGAGCTAAATACAGGGTTGCAATGGCAACTTCTGCACCCCTTCATGCTATGCCCATGGATACAAGGTCTAGTAGCTCTCCCCCACCTTGTGTCTTTATGCCACATGTTGGCATGGTGTCCACTGTAGCATTTGCAGTGGCAAAGCAGTGTAGGACTGGCCATGAGAGGATTACTTTGACACAGTTTGCCAGCTTAAACATCTATTGCAATGTGTGTGAACTAAAAATTCCTGTTTTTTCATTGCATAGTTTGCTGGAAAGGGTGTATAGCAGTATGCAGAGGGTCCATCCAGAATTTGAATTATGGTCACTTGACACATCCTTGATGGTATACAGGACACAATGTTTCTATGTATAGGGATGGTGGCATTATTTACCCATGTGTTAGTAGTTATGACATTTTTTTTAACAGAAAAGTTTTATTGAGGCAAAAGTTGAAGCATGCAGGATAAATATGACAATCTAATAAAATTCAGAGGTTCATACATGTATACTGGTGTTAGCATCCAATTTATATCATTAGATACAAGCCTTACTTATATACATTCTTGGTAGCAACAAAACATTCTCCTTCAACAGAAGCGCTTAAGATAACATAAATCGCCATCTATAGGAGAAAGGATATAGCCTATTCCCAAACAATCCATTCGGACTACCGGATCCATCAGCATTCTTATCAGCATATCACAAAGGACAGTGACTGTTTGAAACTGTGCGGGCGTGGGGGGCTTCAACACTGTCTAAATTTTTACCTGTTAGGGGGGACCCGTAGGGCCAAATTTTGCAAACCAAGCAAGAGGTCAGATGTGGGAACTACATATCATGTTAGAGAATACCGTCTTATGCAGTTTGGGGGGTGCAGGCTCGGCCCGCTCCGTAACTTCTAAGTTTCTATGGACCGCGCTGTGATCCAGGTATCCCAGATTTTGGTAAACTTTTTAGGGCATTTACTTCCCATGTAAGTGAGCTTATAAAGGGGAAGCACCGAATCCACCGTACGTCTCCACTGGGTCACTGTTGGGGGGGCAGTCAGTTTCCAGTTTTGCAACAGAACTTTGCGGGCATAAAAGCTGAGAAAAAAGAGTAATAGCTTCAGATGAGTGGAATGCGTCAGTGAGTCTGTCATACCTAAAAGAAGTACCTTGGGGTCTACTGGTATGGAAAGTCCCGTTACCGCCGTCATATCCTCCGCCACATCTGACCAAAATAGCTGAATATGAGGGCACTCCCAGACTACGTGAAATAATGTACCAACCGTCTGCTCACATTTAGGGCATAAGTCAGAGTGTGAGGGGTAAATTCTTGCAAGCCTTTGAGGGGTGTAGTATGCTCTATGTATACATTTCAATTGTACAAATCTGTCCCTAGAGGAAATTACCGTCGGTATAAACTTGGGAAATCCCTCTTCCCATTCATCCGCTGTCAATGAGGGAACATCCTTACCCCAGGCGTTATATATTCCCAAGCCTTTATCTGTATCCTCGCAGGTCAGTCGTAAATAGATTGATGACATAATCCTGTCTGCATTACGAGATATTAGAAACCGTTCAACTGGATTTGGTTCCACCTGAATCTGGGCCGAGAATTGTGCTTGTGCTGCGTGTTTAAGCTGTAGGTATCGAAATATCATCCAGCTGGGTAACTGGTATTGCTCCCTTAATATTGGGAACGAGAGCAGTGTACCGCTGGGCATGATATGTTGCAATTTCTCAATCCCATATCTCGCCCATAGGCCGGGATCTGGTATTGTCCGAAAATGCTTTAGCTTTGGATTACCCCACAGGGGGGTATATGGGGACATACTATTCGTAGTTCCAACTGATTTAGTTACCTGAGCCCATATCGTGATTGTGGTTTTCATCGGGACCGTCATTTGCAGGTCTCGGGAGACACCCCTATATACTCCATTTGTAAGAGTGGCATATGATCCAACAATGGCCGCCTCCAGGTTAACTGCTGGGTTTGATCTCACTTGGGCAAACCACCAGCGGACCGTGACCAGCACAGCCGCCCAGTAGTATTTTTTGAAGGACGGCAGCGCCAGTCCTCCGGCCGAGAGTGGGAGCTGTAGTTTAGTTTGGGCTATTCTCGGTACTACCATATAAAGGTTGAGATGACACTATCTAATTTCCGAAAGAAAGAGGCTGGTATGTTCACGGGTGTGTTCCTAAAAATATATAAAAACTTGGGGAGAAACGTCATCTTTAGAAGATTAACCCGGCCCACCGGTGTCAGTGGGAGAGATCGCCAAAGGCGAGTTTTTTCCACCAGTTCTTCCAGGACTGGGTACAGGTTATCCTCTAAGAAGTGGATGAGATCCGTTCTCAGTATCATGCCTAAATACTTAATCTGAGCTACCCATTGCAACGAACTCCCATAGGCCGGCGGAGGGGTGGCAGCACCCGTTAACGAGAGTATGCTAGATTTCCCCCAGTTTATTTTAACCCCCGAGAAGTTACCAAAAGTATTGATAATCCTCAGGGATTCCTCGAGTGAATCCATGGCGTCATTTAAGTAGAGTAGAGTGTCATCTGCATAGAGTGACACTCTTTCCATCAACCCACCAACCTTAATGCCCTCAATTTTGTCCGAGCCTCGTAATAATTGTGCCATGGGTTCAATAGCTAGGGCGAACAACCCCGGAGATAAAGGGCAACCTTGTCGAGTGCCCCTTCGGAGCTGAAATGGGGTCGAGATAGTACCTCCCGTTCTTACCCGAGCCGTGGGATGTTCATATATCATTTGAATCCAAGAGATGAATTTGGGTCCAAAACCAAAACGCGTTAGCACTTGCCAGAGGTAGGGCCACTCCACAGAGTCAAAAGCTTTCTCTGCTTCTAGAGTGGCCACTACCTTCTGGGCGTCCTCTCCCCCAGAGATAGCTATGTGGGTAAGTAGACGTCTAAGATTGATATCTGTCCCCTTACCCGGCATAAACCCAGTTTGGTCCCCGTGAATTAAGGTCAGTATAATTGAATTAAGTCGTAACGCCAAGATTTTAGTCAGTATCTTTGCGTCTACGTTAAGAAGAGAAATCGGACGATACGATTCTCATAATTCGGGATCCTTGCCAGGCTTGGGTATAACCACTATAATGGCTTCCGCCATCGAAGGGGGCATAGAGCAAGTCGCCAGCACCTTGGTCATTACTTCAAAGTACCAGGGGGCTACTGAATCAATATTTGTCTTATAAAATTCTGTGGGAAGTCCGTCAGGACCGGGTGTTTTACCTAGCTGTAGAGACTTGATCACCAGTTTAACTTCCCTAAGTGTAAAGGGATCGTCCAGCTTTTGTGCGTTGGTCCTGGTCAGTCTTGGGAGTTCTACCTGATCCAGATATAAGGACAGTTCCTCGTCAGAGTAGTTAACCCTAGAGTCATATAATTGGGCATAGTATTGACGAAATCTGTCATTGATTTGTTGTGGGTCAGAAAGAAGGGAGCCTTCCACTGTCTTGATATTAGCTATGCTAGTATTGCTGGCCCTTTCTCTGGTCAGCCAAGCCAGGAGACGACCTGGTCTTTCCCCCTGCTCAAATATACGGTGAGATTGAGCCAGGAGAAAGCGCCTAGTGCTCTCCGCCCTAAGAAGGGCTAAGTCTCTGTAGGCTATGAGCATATTCTCATGTGTGTCCGGGTCTGGGGCCCCAGCATATCTGGCCTCAATGTTGTGTGCCTGGCGTTCCGCTTCCACCAATTGGACACGGGACTGTTTCCTAACTTTGGCAATATTATATTGGTATCTGCCCCTAGTGTACGCCTTGAAAGCATATGTGACCAGTATTCAGCCAGTTCTGGTTTTATTAAGGGTTCCACCTTCTCATCTGTTATCCAAAATCCCAAGTAGTTATGACATTTAGTATATAATTTTATGTATCTGCTATATTTTGTGTAAACTTTTGTAAGGCGCAGTACACTGCATAGTACTGGGATAATCAGCTTAGAGCAATAGATATGTTTTTGCTTATGCAGAGACTGCATTTTGATTTACTAATCACATGTCTTAAAGTGATCTGTATGTCAGAACTGCTCAGGATTATGATGCTGCAATCCGGTCCATTTTACTATACTTTTTTTTTCATTTTGCATTTTTTTGTGTTTTTCTTTTTTGTACGTTTGTTTTTCGTAAAACGTACAAAAATTTCAATAAAAAATATTTGGTCAAGAATGATCATATCACATTAGACAAAGTGCAACTTTCGGGGTCACGCAGGATCCCTTAGTCAGACATGTCTATTGTGATGTGATCATTCTACAATAAATCTTTCGGATGATACTTGGATGATTTGTGGTGTGCTGGATGTACATTGACCCCCTGATGCCTCTGGTCTTCAGCTGGTTGTTGCTGCAGCACCCATTACTTCTAAGCCTAATCCAGGAATGTGTGCAATGAGAATACTGACATTATCCTACAGAGCTGAAGTGATGTAGCAGCCCACTCTGTTAGACTATGAGGCAGGGATTTAATGTGAATGGAGCAATGTACATTGTTGCATAATATGTTGCACAGTATAATAACGCGGCATATGATTATACCAACTGCATTCTAAATTTAAAGAGGGCAGAAGGAGAAGAAGCGGGTAATTTAAGTGTCCCAATGTGTGATCTAAAAAAAAATCTTCTAACTTCTTTTCCTCTAATACACATCCATACAAACTGTTTAAAATGTAAATAACTCTCAACTCTATAAATACTTGGTTGCCATGGAAACCCCCGCAACATTATGTAAGGCTAATTTTATCATCCTTGATCTGCAGTATATTATATATAAAAAAAAATTGGAAGTTTTCTTTAAACATTAGGAACAAATTACATTTCTTGATTGTCCATAACTTGCTTTGCCCTTTTTCACATCTCTTAACTGCTTGGAAATATTGATTGAACTCAAAAGAAGAGCTTCATTAAAAGTGAGAATTAAAAGGGGAAATGATCAATTGCAGCTTACTAGCATGTACAGAAAATACTAGCTACATAGTTTGCCTGAAAAAAAGCCCATCTAGTTCAACCAATGGAATATATATATATATATATATATATATATATATATATATATATATTCATTCAGTATATACAATCCTATACCCACAGTTGATCCAGAGGAAGGCAAAAAAAACCCCAGCAAAGCATGATCCAATTTTCTCCAGCGGGGGAAAAATTCCTTCTTGATCCCCCAAGAGGCAATCGGATAGTCCATGGATCAACTTTACCTATAAATATTTGTATCCAGTTATATTATGTGCTTTTAGGAAAGAATCCAGGCCTTACTTAAAACAATCTAACGAGTGTGGCTGTTATAATCTGTTCCCACATGAGAGAACTCTCCTGCACAGCAGCATGTCTCTTACCTTAGAAGCTCCTGTCCTGGGCTGCTAATCCTGAGCCGGAATTCAGACATCTCTCCTCCAGCCAATGATGGGGGGGGGGGGGGTGTGGTCTGGGGTCTAGGTAGATGGCAAACTAGAAGCTCTGGACTGGATTACAGAGCTCAGCTGGGGCCCTAGGAGACACAAGGCGGATTGGACCTGGATTCTGCTTCCAGGATTTTGTGGTTGTACATGCTGGATTTTTCAATGAGAGCAGGGAGCCATGGGACCCCTGGAGCTAAAAACAGGGTTGCAATGGCAACAAAAAGTCCATCTAGTTCAACCAATGGAATATATATATATATATATATATATATATATATACATACAGTATATACAATCCTATACCCACAGTTGATCCAGAGGAAGGCAAAAAAACCCCAGCAAAGCATGATCCAATTTGCTCCAGCGGGGGAAAAAATTCCTTCTTGATCCCCCAAGAGGCAATTGGATAGTCCATGGATCAACTTTACCTATAAATATTAGTATCCAGTTATATTATGTGCTTTTAGGAAAGAATCCAGGCCTGCCTTAAAACAATCTGCTGAGCTGGCCAGAACCAGCTCTTGAGGGACTCTATTCCACATTTTCACAGCTTACTGTGAGGAAGCCTTTTCTGTATTAGGAGATTAAATCTCTTTTCCTCCAGATATAAAGTCCTCTGTGATGACCTTAAAGTGAATAACTCAACATCAAGTTCACTATATGGACCACTTATGCATTTATACATGTTGGATTATATCCCCTTAAGCTCCTGTTCACAAGAGAGAATAAATTCAGTTCCTCTAATCTTTCCTCATAGCTGAGCTCCTCCATGCCCCTTATCAATTTGGTTGCACTTCTCTGCACTTTCTCCAGTTCTTCGATATCTGCCAGTTGCCAGAAATGCAATGTGCTTATCACCAGGGATGAGTTCAGGCATGTTCAGGTCTAGTCTGGACCCACCTGAGCTATCCTGCCAGGAAGCTGTCACTGCGCACCACCAATCATAAGCAGCTAGGGCATGCCCCGCCTTGTACTTGCACTTATACATTCCCCTTGTATACATGTGGCTGAGGGGTGGGTAATGCCTAGCCGATTATGATTGGCGGTGCGCAATGACAGCTTCCCAACGGGATAGCTCAGGTGGGCCCAGACTAGGGTCTGCACATGCCTGAGCTCATCCCTGCTTATCACTTCCTGTGCGGCTGACCTAAAAGCATAGAACAGTGTTATCTTTCTTCTGTAAACTACTAATTACCCCCACTAACAATGTGATGGAGAGAGGAAGAAGCATTCCTGGATGCCCAGAAGTTGGGTTGCAAAGAAATTTACCCCAGAGCTTAGACCCCTTTCACACTGGGGCATTTTTCACGTGCTTTAGTGCTAAAAATAGCGCCTGTAAAGCACCTGAAAAACGCCCCCAATCCACCCCAGTGTGAAAGCCCAAGTGCTTGCAGGATGGAAAAAGAAGTCTTGCAAGCAGCATCTTTGGGGTGGTGCCCCTGCCATTAAAATGAATAGCCAGTGCTTCCGAAACATCTGAACTCTGCTAACGAAGCGCTGCGCGTGGGCGCTTTTAACCCCTTTTGAACCCCTTCTTGGAAGTTAAAAGCGTCCCTCTGCCTGCCCCAGTGTGAAAGTGGCCTTAGTGAATGCGGAAAAATTTCACTTTGCAAAGAATACACAATCATGTGCAAGGAAGTTAAAAAACAAAATTTTGGTTGCAAATGATTGTATGATGGAAGTCAGCAGAGATTCACTTCCATTAAAAAGTGCAGTTTACCCTGCCAGGTTTACAGTCTATTTGTCTTTAGTAAATCAACCCCAATGACTTCACCATCTCTCGTCTTAAAAGATAGCTACACCCACAAGCAAAAATGTAATATATTGCAGCTTACCAGTACTTCAATGTGGTGGCTGCATTTGTTTTCTTTTTCAGGCTAAGAATATTTTCAGCAAGTACAGAAATACCTGCTGATCTTACCAGAAATTCAGTGTCCTTGTCACTTCCTGTGAGATGAGCTGACAGCAAAAATAATCTTCTCTTTCTACTACTGCTGTAAACTACTAATCGCATCATCTGCCATGTAATGGGGATGGACAAAAGCAGACACGTTTGAAGTCCAGCCTGGGTGACAACCATAGCTCCCTCCATAGATACAGTGGAGGAGTTGAGTGTAGCCACCCAGGGACAGGAAGGGTGTTATTCACAGGATCACTAAGTGAAAATGAAGGGGAAAAAAAGAAAAAAAACGAAACTAATACAGGAATCACATCTAAGAACTGGAAAGCTGCTATATACTATATGTTTGGGTTGAGATATGCTTTCCTTTGAGACCTCGTGGGCTAGCTCTGTAACAATGGTGGGGAATATTCTGAAAATCTTCCCGTACATGGATGATCTTAGTTTTCCAAACAAAATACACCAGCTTCATGGCCTGAAACCCGCAGCTACCATTGTGTGTTGCTATGCCTATTTTAGTGAGTTTTATAGCATACAAATGTAATTATATTTTTAAGATCATGCATTGTTTTTAAAAGCTAGGCTTTCTCATGCATAGCTAATGAACTTGTTGGACTGGTGCATGAGCTTAGAACAAGAAGTAATTCTACAGGAAGTAGGGGGAGGGGAGAAAGGACTTGAATACAGCCATGTGCGGAAAACAATAAGGAACTGGATGTTTTTGCAGGACTCCAAGAAGCCGTCTGGAGAGATCCTGGAATCTGGAAGATTACTCCATCACCAGGAAGAACCATGTTAAGTAACTGTTTAGTATATACCTATTGCATACATTGTCCATGCTAATTTGCTGGGAATGATAGATAGTTTGGGCATGTGTATAGTTTATGCATATTTTGTGATACTCTGTATGTTGTTTATTGTTTTTTCCTACAAGTGAGTACAGCATTTTTGTTTAGTAAAGCAAATTAATATACACTACAGAGGTTTTTATGCTTCTTTGCTTTTTCTGCAAAGAACCGTAAAAGACAAAGCAAAATACATTGTGGCTCTACCATTGTTACAGTTACATTTCTCTCCTGTTGGCAAACAACTCCCACTGAATAAAGGGAAAACCAGACACTATAAGGCCCCTTTTGCTATTAAATAGCCTTGCAGGAGTAAATGTAATTCTTGTATGTGTGCGCTGTAATATGTTGTTTTGTTTGCGTGATCTTACAGCAGCACCATGCATTGTTAGGGTGTTCCCCCAAATATTTTTTGTATGTTATAGTGGTCCTGACCAGATCTCTTGGGCTGGAGAACCCCATCCTCCCTCATTACCTCTAATCAGTGTCCACATGAGCTGTAGGAAGAGTCCTTTGGTTCTCCTATAAAGAGGAGTGTATTGCTCCTATGGTTTAGAGACAGGATCTTTCATTCTGTGGTTAGTGTAGGACCCACTGACAATGGGGTACTTTGACGAAGTAGTGGGCTTAAGCACTCTATGGCCATATAGTGTGACCAAATCCCCATATTTTTGCATATTTGCTTTATATGTTTAGATGCTTGTTTGTATTATAAGGCCCTTTCACATGGGCTGGATCCAGTTTTGCTCAGCAAGGGATCTGTTCACTGATCTCCTGCTGAGCTGAGCAGCCAGATGACAGGTCCATGTCCACTCTGCTTATACAGGCTGTCTGTTTACACCCAACTTCCCTCTGATCTGATCCTGCCAGACAGAAGGAAACGGATCCCCTTTACATTTTATTTTTGCCGGATCGGACTCAGAGGTAGCCGGGGTGTAAACAGACCCAAGTCCATTTACATCCGTTTGCCCATTGAGGAGAATGGAGGATCAAATTGGGTCCAGCTGAAAAATGGACAGCCGGGTCCCGATCGGACCTCTCGTGTAAAGGGGCCTTTGACTTCATGCACATGGCCGTACAGTAGGTAGAGCCTGTGTAATGACATTCCTGGGATCCACTGCTGCCACGTACAGCCACCCATTGAGATGCATTAGCATACCTCCCAACTTTTTGGGATGGGAACAAGGGACACCTACTAGCAAAAGTATGTAGGAATAGGACACTACCACACCCCCTTAAAGCTGAAGTATACAAAAAAAATATTTGTTAAACCCACAAGTGCTTTTTTTACCACTACTATTCCTTTATATTGGCTTTTGAAATTTAAAATTACAAATGCAGCAATTTGGATGAAATGAGGGACAAATGAGGCGGAAAGAGGGACAGAGGGACTTTGTTCCAAATCAGGGACAATTGGGAGATATGCATTAGACGAGGCAGCTGTACATGGTTGTGCGTGAGGGTTTGCGTAAAGCACCCTCATGAGCACTGACGTATGCTCCAAACGCACACTATCTACACTTAGAGCATACGTTAGTGCTAAGGCCGGTGCTTTGCTCGACCCTTGGCTGATGGCTACATACACCTACCTTCTACTGCGTCTCAATGCGCAGCTGTACACATTGGCAGTGGGTCCCAAGAATGCCATTACGCAGGCTCTGCACGCTGTATTGCCCCTGTATGGCCTGAATCCTAACTTTGGCAAAAGGGAAAAATAAATAAAAAAAAAAAAACAGTTTTCAAATACATACAGTAAGTCTCGGTAGGCAATAACGATGCAGCTAGGTTACAGTTGAAAATAATTTAATTCAATCCAGCCACTGGTGTGATACAAACATGGCCATCTCATCGTCAATGCAAAGCATCAATTACACGTACACAGAATTTATTTACAGCGCAATGTAAGATGGAGTTCATAACAAAGGAAAACATTTACAGTGACAGGACATAAAAGTGCATAAACCTTCCACAAACACCACGTGTATAAAAAATCAGTATATTCAACAATATTTACAAGCATATAAAAATAGCCAGACTCTAAGTTTCTTATAATCGGATGCCTTTTGGAACATTTAAATAGTAACACTCTGCTTCATCATTGCACTGAATAAAATGGATCGAGTTCCGAGTTGTATTTACTACTATAAAATCACAAACCAGTGCCTGGAGTACCAGGAAAAAAAAGGAGCATTAAAGAGAGAAAATGCACCCTGAATTTCTTTCAGCACTGGATAGTTTTCAAAATGGCACCCTGCTGGATGGAGAGTGCTAGTTATGACTTAGGGCATGTCAGACCTCTGCAGAGAGACCACTGCTTCCACAGAGAGCAAGGGCTCATCTCTTTAGTATGCTGGCAGGGGGATAGCTTTTCTAGTCAAGCTGTGGCTGCTTTAGAAAGAAAACAAACTGTAACACGTAGCACGCCTTTTGTTTTGATGCACTTTTTAATTTATGATAACTTAAAGTGGTTGTAAAGGCTGAAGGTGCATTCTCTGCATGAAGCTCCCTCCTCAGCCCACCTCATACTTACCTAACCCTGATCTCAATCCAGCGATGTGCATGAGACCCGAGGCTCTCCAGGGTCTCTCCCTCCTGTTTGGCTAATATGCAGCAGCAGGAACCATTGGCTCCCACTGCTGTCAATCAGAGCCAGTGAGGTGAGAGCAGGGGCGGGGCTGATATGCACACGCTGTGATGCACAGTGAGCCAGCTCAGGAGGGAGCGTGCATGAGTGCCCCCACAGCAATGGGCTTGCTATGGGGGCACTTGGCAAGGGGGCTGTAAGGCTGATCATACATTATGCATTTTTTTCCTTCAACCGCGGGTTGAAGGACAGAAAATTGCTCGATTTTGTTGCATTGCTGGGGGAATTCCCTTCACTGCGCTATTGTATTCTGATAGTGAGAGGTTTCCCCGCCATCAGAATACAATAATCACTGCTGCCGGCTATAGCTAGTGGCAGTGATCGTACATATAAAACCCAACAGGCTAGTTGTACTAAAGTCTATCCTGCCTGCCCATAGAGGCATCGAAAATCGACTGGTTCCTACTGAACCAAGCAAATGTTGATCCGTCTATGGCCGTCTTAAAAGAGATAGAATGCACTCATTTGCTAGAACAGACAGGAGATTCATTCTAAATATGTTGAAAAAAGATGAATCCAAAACCAACAGCAAGCTTGGGTTCATGTTATCAATTCTTTACTGAAAAAATAACCTGACTGAACATATATTTTATGATACCTCCTCAACAATACCACCCGGTGACTAGGTTATCTGCCTTGGGACAGACTGAAGTCATATACAGCTTTGTATTCAGGCAGCTGCAGCTCCCATGGATGCCTGAATACATTGGCGCTGGTGAATAATGAGTACAAATGATAGAATGCAGTCACTGATTGGCCAATAATTTACACCAGACTCAGTTGTTTTTAAGTCAAATTTAGTTGAGTGGTGCTTGTAGCTCAAATTTCACCTTGTTCAGCAGGAATCAAACAAAATTCAAGTCCTCAGTGGCCAACTATGTAAAACAAGAACCTTCCTTTGATTGCATGCAAATGAAATGGCTTTCTTAGGTAGATCTAAGCTTTGTTAAATATAAAGGAGATTAGGCTCAATTCACAAAGCTTTAATTTCAGACCAAGGCACTGTATTTTCAGCCATGTGACTGTAATTTTCTGATTTCATTGGACCCAACTGAAAATAACTGTCGATTTTTTTAGCTTGTATAGGTAGACTTCAGCTAAATATAATGGAGCTTAGGCTCAAGACACAAAGCTTCAAAGCAGAACTAAACCCATCAATTTAAAAGTTTAAAAAAGCCTTTACATTCCCGGTACGTGCTGGAAATGTAACGGTCACATTGGTTGTGCTCTCAACCAAACTGTCAAATCATCCAATGGCTGGTGTAATAACTGATCACATGTGCAGCACCATAGCAGTTAAAGATCAAACAGAGGCCAAGATGGCAGCTTCTTTGGCTTAAAATTATAGGAGGGTTTAGATCCACTTTAACTCCAGCCCAAAGCACTTTATTTTCAGCCATGCAACTGTAATTTTCAGATTTCATTGGACTAAATTGAAAATAACTGTACTTTTTTGGCTTGCATAGGTAGACTTCAGCTAAATATAATGGAGCTTAGGATCAAGACACAAAGCTTTAAAGTGGAACTAAAGTCATCAATATAACGGTGTAAAAAAAATGTACATTCCTGTGACGTGAATGTAACTGTCCCATTTCTTTGTGCTCTCAACCAAACTGTCAAACCATCCAATGACTTGTGTCTCAAATGATCACATGTGCAGCACCATGGCAAGTAAGGATCTAACATAGGCCAAGATGGCAGCTTCCTTGGTTGAAAATGATAGGAGGGTTTAATTCCACTTTAATTCCAGCCCAAGGCACTTTATTTTCAGCCATGTAATGTTCTGCAATTTTCAGATTTTATTTGGTCTGAATTAAAAATAACTGTCACTTTTTTCAAAATAAGCATACCTATGCTGGTATGTTAATTTTGTGAATTGAGCTTATTGCATGGAGCATTAGAAGCTCTGTCAGGTTTTTTTGCTGTCTTTGCGCCTGTTGAGGAGATTCACCCTCTCAATTTTCCCTAAATCTGGAAAGATCCCCTTATAATTCCTATTGTGTCTCTAGGATAGGAAGTGTAGGGAAATGTCCCAGTGGGACATAGACAGAAAATATTTTGGCTAGACATATACAACATATAGATAGAGAACATGGGTAAAAGTTCCTGATGCTCCTTGGAGTTGACAATTTAAAGGATCTGAGATATTAATGTCATCATGCTATGTCTTTTTCATCTAACCTCCAGGCCAGAAGAAATTTGGGCTATTTCCTATAAAAGATCTGATTGGCTGTCTGGGAAGCGCTACTATTTTTCCGTTGCACTAGCATCTGACAGTAAGAAACATTGGCAAAACAATTACCAGAATAAAAATGGACCTAATTTGAAATAATGGACCAAACCAAAGTGTATCCCAATTATACTTTGGAGACGGCTTCCAACTGTCATACAACATACACTGATATTAGCTATGGCAGTGTCTTACCCCAAAGAATATCTAAAACCAAAGGTTTTTTTCTTACATTACTATAAAGTGCGGAAGGGCTAGAACCCCTGTTCAGTTTCTATTTATGTCAGTGACCTTAGTGGGGAGATTCAAATGTCTGTATCCTGTGACCGTTGTCACCAACAGTGATTGGGCTAAATAAAGGTAAATTCAAAAATTGAGCTGGAACAGGAATAAAGGGAAATTCTCCAAAAAGGAACCCCTGTTATGGTGACAAACAGGGCATTTTTCGTCAGGAACGCGGGGGAACACACTGACTGTATGTAATGGTAAGGGGTGCTGGGGTGTGATGCAGGGTCTATTGATTTTGGCTGCTGCTGCTGGCGGATCTATTCTAGCTGGAGGGGATCTATTTTTGCAGGGGGGTCTGTTGTTGTTGGTGGGGGATCTATTGTTGCTGGGGGTGGGTCTTATATTGCGGGGGGTCAGTTATTGCTGGGAAAGATCTACTGTTGAGGGGAGAAGTCTATAGTTGTTGGCTGCTGGAGAGTCTATTGATGCTGGCCGTGGGGAGATCTGTTTTTGCTGCATAGAGGCTATTGTTGCTGCATGGGGTGGGGTTTTGTTTCAGGTGGACCATTGTTGTTGGGGGGGATCTACTGTTGCTTGAGGGGGCTCTGTTGTTACTGATTACAGGGGAAATATTTTACTGCTTTTCTTGTTATTTACAATTTACTTATCACCACAAAATGATACTTGCTTCTGTATTCTCTAAAAGGACAGTAATTAGAGGTGGGTAGTGGATGGAATGGTGATCGGAGGTCGGGGGTAGAACCAAGGAACGGTGATCGGAGATGGGTAGTGGGTGGAACCAAGGAACGGTGATCGGAGGTAGGTAGGGCGGTGGAACCAAGGAACGATGATCAGAAGTGGGTAGTGGGTGGAACCAAGGAACAGTGATCGGAGGTAGGTAGGGCGGTGGAACCAAGGAACGATGATCAGAAGTGGGTAGTGGGTGGAACAAAGGAACAGTGATCGGAGGTAGGTAAGGGGTGAAACCAAGGAACGGTGATCAGAGGTGGGTAGGGGCAGAGAAAAGGGGTGACTCAGAAAGGGGGAGTTCCTGTACCTATTCTCTGAGAAAGAAAGCCCTGGTGCCAACCTTCTAAAAAAGAATTTCCCTTTTTTCAGAGAGACTTCTTTACTTTCTGTTGTGTCTCTGGGACAGAAAGTAAAGGACTTTATCCCCGTTGAGACACAGATGGCAAATAAAAACAGCCTGTCACGTGTTATAACTGTCCTTTTTTACTTAATTTAAAAAAAAAACTTTGGCTTTAGAAATACTTTTAACTAAGGCATCCTATGGATGGCATTCCAGCAACTGTAAATCTACAAGTTGCAGCGTTTGCTGCTTTCCTCTGTCCTACACAAAGGTGGCTTTATATTTCGTGTCTGGTTCTTTGTTCCTGTCAGTCTTTGCAGTCACCATGGCTGGCAAGTCCGACGTCTTGTACACACCAGTCCGCATTCGACCTTTGCAAGTCTTTAGCTCGGAAATGTACCCCTCAAAGCTTAGATTGCCCACATCGTCCCCAGAGTCTTTCCTCCTTGTACTCGGCTTCACCCCATCTACGTCAATGACTCTTCCGGCTGGCAGAAGACAGGTTGAAGGGTTACACTGGTTGGCAATTTTTTCCTTTGAACTATCCAGAGATTGCTCCCAGAAGCTCTCTGTGCTCCGTGATAAACTCTTCTTTTTGTCCCTGGGACCTAACAATGAATAGAAAAACAGACATAGTAAGCTTAGGACAAATAACCCCCTTGTTACATAAATTGTCATAATCTCTAACACAATTAAAGGTAATATTTCAGATTAGTATTGCAGTGTTTTACAAGCTTACTTTTTTACTTTTCCCTAATTTTGTAAGGCAGGCCCTACATGGTTTGAATCTCGGCCAGTTCAGTAGGAACCGGCTGAGTTTTGAAACGTTAATGAGCAGGCTGAATACAGGGCCGGATTAAGAGCATCACGGGCCTGGTGCTGTGGATTTTGTTGGCCCTTTTTATAGAAATAAATACAATGAAAATGTAAACAATTTTTCTTAAAACAAATTAAATATTGAAACAAATTAAATTAAATAGAGAGGGGGTGAGAGAGATGGGTGGGGGGTGAGAGAGAGAGGAGGGTGAAAGAGAGGTGGGTGAGAGAAAAATTTACATATCAATGCTGCCACAATTTACATATCAATCATGTGTACAATGCACACAGAGCAGGGCTGGGCAGCATTAGTGACTCACACCATTGGGCTGGGCCTATCCTAAGGAAGGGGCCTGGAGCTGCAGCTCCAATAGCCCCTATGTTAATCTGGCCCTGGCTGAATATACCAAGTTGATTGATCAATCAACTTGGGTACAACCAGTCTGCTGGATTCTCTTGCAATTATTACTAGCGGCTGCTATAGCCGCCAGCGATAATCACTGTCTTCTCCCAGCTTCCCATCTGGGAGAAGACAATAACCAGGCCCATGGGTGCAGGAAAGAAATTTGCTCCATATATGACCAGCCTTATACAGTCATGTAGATTAGCTACTAGAGAGGGAGATCTGGTTGGCTCAGTGCAACCTCTGTGTCTCTCTCTCTACAGCTATCTTATCTATTGATAAGATAGCAGCCATGAAGAGTATGTGCTGTTTTCAGAAACTCAGCTGGCTTGCTTTGTGAGAAAATACAATAAAACACCATTTTGTCCCAATGCAAATCAAGAAACAAAGCTGGAGTATGTAATGAGCAAATATGGTAGTCTTTTAAAAACTGTACATATGGCAAAGGGATTATCTACAGCAAACCGAGGCATTAGCTGTTTATTTAAAACATTTGAAAATGATTTACATTCCCTTTAAAATGAGTCTTGCAAGATATATTAAAGCCCAACTGCAGACTCAGCCTTCTGCCGTATGATCACCCCCCCCCCAGTTTGTTATCCTACTTTTTCTTTCTTTTTTTTGTTTAATACGCTCGCCTTTGTCACATGATATGCAGCATCCTCTTGGTTTCTCTGCATCAATACACTGTGCTACTCTGCACTCAGTGTCTTTCCTCAGTCTTCCAGGTTGAATGATGTTGGGAATTATTCAACCTAGAAGACCGAGGACATCTTGTGTCAGAAAATAAGTAATGCAGAGGACAGTTCTAGATTAAAGGTAAGTATTCAAACTTGAACTGCTTTTTTGTTTGTTTTTAAGTGGAACATCCACGTCCTGCTAGATATCTTCAGTCTGGCCCCTTTCTCAGGCATAGCTATGTAAAATATTAGAAATAAGTGCCTATACTGTTTAAAATCCAGCAATATACTGTCTCACTCTGCTCTGCACATGCTCAACTGCTCTCAGTTTTTGGCACTGTGCTGAAAATCAGAGCCACTAGAGGCCGATCTGCTGACAGCTGACAGCCTAAAGATTTACTGCTGCTCAGGACTCGGCTAAATAGCAGCCCCCAGCAAAAAGAAACAGGAGGCAATTTATGGTACACAATTTGGTAGCATAATTAATAACATGGAATGTACAGTATATTGCTTGGTAAGGAACATTGTTTTTTTACCAAGTTGTTATAGGTAAAGTTCCACTTCAAGTCAGCTGAGGAACCACAGGATAACAAAATATTTAGCCTGGAGTTGGGATTTAAAATTTACATGTCCATTTGACTGCAGGAAGAAGAGATTTAATTGTCCATTCTTTACTTTTAACCACTTCACGCGCGTGCTATAGCCGAAAGACGGCTACAGCACGGGCTTAGATTGCCGGCAGTGTGTCCATGTATGTCCTCCCGTGCTCGTGCTGCCTGCACGCTCTGTGATCACTGAGTCCTTGGGACTTAGCTGATCACAGATCGGAGTAAAGGGCCGAACCCGGCCCTTAACCATGTGATCAGCTGTCAGCCAGTGTCAGCTGATCACATGATGTAAACAGAAGCCGGTAATCTGCTTTTTTTCCCTCACACTGACAGCGTGAGGAAAAAAAAATGTAATGCAGATTACTGGCTTCTATAAGAGGGACATCACTACCACACAGTAAACACAAGTGCTGCTAACCAGTACCACCTACCAGTGCCCATCAGTACTGCTAACCATTGCCACTTATCAGTGCTCACCAGTGCCATCTATCAGTGCCCATCAGTGACACCTATCAGTGCCTTATCATGAGTGTCATATATCAGTGTTGCCTATCAGTCCCACTTACTAGTGCCGCCTATCAGTGCCCATCAGTGCCACCTATCAGTGCAGCCTTATCAGTGCCCATCAGTGCTGCCTTATCAGAGCATATCAATGAAGGAGAAAAATTACCCGTTTGCAAAATTTTATAACAAACTATGAAAACTATTTTTTTTCAAAATTTTCGGTCTTTTTTCGTTTGTTTAGCAAAAAATTAAAAGCTCAGTGGTGCTTAAATACCACCAAAAGAAAGCTCTATTTGTGTGAAAAAAATTATACAAATTTTATATGGGTACAGTGTAGCATGACTGCGCAATTGTCATTCAAAGAGTGACAGCTCTGAAAGCTGAAAATTGGTCTGGGCAGGAAGGGGGTATGTGTGCCCAGTAAGGAAGTGGTTAAACAGAACATCCCCACTCTCACAGACTCATAGCATGGTATTTATAATTCACTGGGGAAGACAGATTTTGGGAAAGTGACCCGAGTGCATTCTAGAAGTTGTACAGCGTAACCAAATTCACATACCTGTCTAGAATTTGTATTGTATTGAATTCGGTGCATAAAACACCACTTTTAAAATGTACGGGAGACGCTTTAGCAAAATCTGTCTGCACCAGGTTCTGTATGCCAAAAGATAGTTGGTATTAATTAGCTCCACTTTTGTAAGATACTGTCAGTATTTTTTTTTTTAAATTTGGTACATTCATTGCACTACAGCGTAAAAGTGGCACATTTTAGAACTTACCTGAATTTGGTGCACAAGTTGCTGTCAGAAACAAAAGTGTTGCAGATGCTAAGAGGGATTAACGCCACCAAGCAATAAAGTGAAGATAACGAGGAGCGCACTTTCAAAAACGAGTGTGAATTGCAGCTCTCACATCCATTCTTGTAAAGTTTTGATGATCGTAAGGAATCCTACACATATAAATATATATGGTATATTCCATGGAATGACAACAGCAGAGACCTGTCATGACTCCAATTTCAACCTGCACAATTTCTTCCATCAATGTGTCAGCAGTGAAAGAACTTTTCTCCCCTCTATGAAGAAAAAATACTGCTCTCTTTATTGATTTCAAGTGCTCATTAGGACTCATCACTGCCTACAGTACTCAGTTGTCACTAAAACCTGAAAAATGTTATCATATAAGTGATGAAAATTGGGTAATGTAAGGCAGCTCATGCACGGTTATTTCCCTGGAGAGAACGGGCAAGAACAGGAGGTGATGTGGGTGCAGGTGTCTTGGGACCCATGCCATTAGGGGCCAAAGTAAAATTGCTACTTTTATTTACCAGTTGTGTGCTCTCCTTACATTCTGTATTGAATAAAGCTTCATTTTTTTAGAAACATAGAAAAGTGACGGCAGAAAAAAAGTAGTCCATCGAGTCTGCCCCTTTTTATTTTTTTATTTATTTTTTTTTTTCACATTAACCTCGTTGTCTGACTATAGATTTATGTTTATCCCAAGCACGTTTGAAGCCATTTACTGTTGACTGTCTCACAACCTCTGTTGGTAGTTTATTCCAATCAT
Organism: Glandirana rugosa; assembly: GCA_018402905.1. Taxonomy (NCBI): domain Eukaryota; kingdom Metazoa; phylum Chordata; class Amphibia; order Anura; family Ranidae; genus Glandirana; species Glandirana rugosa. The sequence goes on from BLSH010477607.1 coordinate 652,658, forward strand.
CAACCACCCTTTCAGTAAAATAATACTTTCTAAGATTAGTTTTGAACTTCCCTCCCTTAATTTTGTTTTCTATTTGCTGTTTGAGATTCAGGCTTAATAATAAATTTAGAAAATATAAATGATTAAAAACCCCAAAGACTCCTTTTTTCACAAAGGTATAATTCAATGTTAGTGTGTCCAGACATGGTAAAAGAAATAAAAATCATCTTGAAGCTATTTATATTAAATTTTACAGCAGCCACTTTAAAGGGACCCATAAGCCTCTCCCAAGGAAAGAAGAAACTTAATGCCTCTCCGCCTGCCTGCACTTCCAAACGCCTCTCCAATCGTCCCCCAAAATCTTCTGAGAAGGTGACACTTCCTAAGTGTTCCTGTGTGTGTCCCCACATTGCTAAGTGGTTCCTCCCACCGACTTGCATGTCATTGTGTTTTGTAGGGACTAGGCTACCTGGGAGAACACAGAGTACGGCAAAGGGAAACAGGAGAGTGACACTCCTGGATTTATCAAATTTTGCAGGGAGATTTTTATGCTCATCTTTATTTTTGTAACATAGTTACTTTAAAAAAATATATGCATGCACATTAGTAAAGAATAGCATTGCGAGCTGCAGGCCGCCTGAAGCAGTTACAACAGTAGATAAAAAACAAAACTAGGAAGAGGATTGCCTGGTCAGGTTTCCAGTAGATCTCTTTCCTTTTAAAGCAATCGATTGGCTATATTGTACAGGGATTTTCTAGTTAGCTGCAAAAGCTGTGTGAGACAACATTCTCATGCAATGGTCAGAAGTGCTCTTTGTTAATCCCCTAAAATACCCCCTCTTATATGGTCCGATCTTGACCGGGGTATCATATCAGACCAGGAGTCTCCAAACTTTCTAAACAAAGGGCCAGTTTACTGTCCTTCAGACTTTAGGGGGGCCGGACTAGGGCCAGTGTGGGTGGAAAATGTCCTGGAGACCAGTGGGAGTAAACAATGCCCTATCTTTGGTGTTTTTGGGAGGACTAGTGTCATCATTGATGTCAGTGAAAGGCATTGCCCTGATCTGTTATTCCAGCCGACTAGCCACACTGTTTGCAGGTGCTGGTCAGGTTGAATACCAGCCCATCAGACACGTAAAGGACTACAACAATATAAGGGTAGGTAAGGGGCTTAATCAAAGAGCCTGTACAAATAAGGCCCTACTGGACAAATCACGTTAGAGGAGGGTCTCCCATGGATAGGAGACCAAGCTGATCTTATAAATCAAATTGGTACCTTGATTTAACCAAAAACTATATTATGTGTATAAATATACTATATTGTCAAAGGAATTGAAACATTAGCCTTTACACACACATGAACTTTAATAGCACCCGTAGGGTTCAGTATTGAGTTGGCCCACCCTTTGCACCTATAACGGCTTCAACTCTTCTGGGAAGGCTGTCCACAAGGTTTAGGAGTGTCTATGGGAATGTTTGAACATTCTTCCAGAAGTGCATTTCAGAAAACGTAGCCACACTCTTGGTGTGTCTGTGGCATAAGACTAAGTTCCAGGAAGACTTCAACAAATATAAATCTGCCCTCCTAAAATACTATTCCTGCCTCCACACTGCCAAACAGACCTATTTTATCACACTCATTAACAATTTATCATCCAGTTCCCATTAACTCTTCCCAACCTTTACCACTCTACTCCACCGCCTCCACCCTCTAATTCACTCACTGTCCAGGAGATCACCAATCACTTTAAAATTAAGATTGATACAATTCGTTTGGAGATCTCCAATGCACAGAAACTATGCTTATTCAACACCCCATGTCCACAGATACAATCACTACTTTCCTCATTCAACCCTGCTAGTATTAACAAGATTGCTGAACTTTTAACCAACACCCATCTAACCACCTGCCCCCTGGATCCTGCTCCCTCGTAAATGCTATGCTCACCGTCTGACTTGATTCTACACTCTCTAACTCACATTTTCAACCGCTCCCTCTCTCATGGTATCTTCCCAAACTCTCTAAAACATGCGCTAGTCACCCCTATCCATAAAAAGCCTTCACTGGACCCCACCAATCTTAACAACCTACATCCCATCTCCTTACTTCCCTTCTCCAAACTCTTTGAAACACTGGTTACAACTGACTGAGCAACCATCTGACCATGAACAAACTTCTTGATCCCATTCAGTCCGGATTTCACCCTCAAACTGCTCTCCTTAAACTAAACAAATGACCTACTAACTTCTAAATCCAATGGACACTATTCTGTACTGCTTCTCCTGGACCTCTCTGCTGCCTTTGACACAGTTGACCACCCCCTCCTCCTCAAATCTCCACTCCTTTGGTCTCCATGACTGTACTCTTCACTGGTTCTCATCCTACCTATCCCACCGCTCCTTCAGTGTCACTTACAACTCTACTTCCTCCTCTCCTCTGCCTTTCTCTGTCGGTGTCCCCAAAGATTCTGTTCTTGGACCTCGACTTTTCTCAATCTACACCTCCTCCCTGGGTCAGTTAATTGCCTCCCATGGCTTTTAATATCATCTCTATGCTGATGACATACAAATCTATCTCTCCACCCCCCAGCTCTCTCTATCTGTCTCCTCACCCATAACCAACTTACTAACAGGCATATCAGCCTGGATGTCTCATCACTTCCTCAAACTCAATTTATCCAAAACCAAGCTCATGATATTTTCTCCCCCACGTGCCATTACCCCAGATTTCTTTGTCAAAATTGATGGCTCAACCATTAACACATCCCCCCACGCCAAGGTCCTAGTTGTAATTCTGGACTCCGAACTAACCTATCGGCCCCACATCCAATCGCTATCCAAAATCTGCCTCCTCAACTTCTGCAACATCTTCAAAATACGCCCCTTCCTAACCATCGTCACCACAAAGCTTCTAATCCACTCCTTGGTCATCTCTTGCCTCGACTACTGCAACTCCTACCTCTCTGGCATACCTCTTATACCCCCTTCAGTCCATCATGAACACTGCTGCCAGGCTCATCCACCTTACAAACCGCTCAGCATCTGCTACACCCCTCTGCCAATCCCTCCATTGGCTGCCACTCAACCAACGAATTAAATTCAAGATACTAACAATAACTTATAAAGCCATCCACAACCTGGCCCCCAGCTACATCACTAGCCTGGTCTCAAAATACCAACCAAATCGCTGTCTTCGCTCCTCCCAAGACCGCCTGCTCTCTAGCTCCCTAATCACCTCATCCCATGCTCACCTCCAGGACTTCTCCAGAGCCTCTCACCTGGTCTGGAATGCTCTACCCTAATCTGACTTTCTCCTACTTTGTCCACTTTCAGACGATCCCTGAAAACTCATATCTTCAGAGAAGCCTATCTGGCCCCCACCTAACAACTGTACATTTATCTTCTCCATCAGCACATCCCCCACAGTTATTACCTCTTGTATCTCTTGACCTTCCCTCTTAGATTGTAAGGTCTAATGAGCAGGGCCCTCTGATTCTTACTGTATTCAAGTGTATTGTATTTGTACTGTCTACCCTCAAGTTGTAAAGCACTGCGTAAACTGTTGGCGCTATATAAATCCTGTATAATAATAATAATAAATAATAATAATTTGTGAGGTCAGGCAGTGAAGTGGACAAGAAGGCCTGGCTTGCAGCCTCCACTCTAATTCATTCCAAAGGTGTTCTATAGGGTTGAGGTCAGGACTCTGTGCAGGCCAGTCAAGTTCCTCCACCCCAAACTCACTCATCCAGGTCTTTATGGACCTTGCTTTGTGCACTGGTGTGCAGTCTTGTTGGAACAGGAAAGGGCCATCCCCAAACTGTTCCTACAAAGTTGGGAGCATCAAATTGTCCAAAATGTCTTGGTATGCAGATGCCTTAAGAGTTCCCTTCACTGGAACTAAGGGGCCAATCCCAACCCCTGAAAAACAACCCCACCCCATGATCCCCCCTCCAGTGAATGATTTAGACCAGTGCACAAAGTAAGGTCCATAAAGACATGGATGAGCGAGTTTGGGGTGGAGGAACTTGACTGGCCTGCACAGAGTCCTGACCTCAAGCCGATAGAACACCTTTGGGATGAATTAGACCCCTTTCACACCAAGTCATTTTTCAGGCGTTTTTGCGCTAAATTAGCACATAAAAAGCGCATCAAAAACGCTCCCAATGCATCTCAATGTATGCTTTCACACCGAGGCGTTGCGCTTGCTAGGTGTTGAAAAAAGTCCTGCAAGCAGCATCTTTTCAGCTTGTTTTGTCCGCTCAAAATAGTGCCTCAAAAACGCCCATGTCCATTGAAAATAATGGTTAAGTGCTTGAAAAGTGATTGAAAAGCGCATTAAATGTGCACTGAGGCTGTGGAAAGGTCACATGATTGAAACACAAACGCTTGAAAAGTGCTTGAAAAACACCACTAGAGAGGCACTATTTATAGCGCTAGCGATTCAAAAGCGCGGCAGAAACGCACACTAAAATCATGGCATTTTACAGGCTTTTTTACAACGCCTTGGTGTGAAAGGAGCCTTAGAGCAGAGACTGCAAGCTAGGCCTTCTCATCCAACATCAGTGCCTGACCTCACAAATGTGCTTCTGGAAGAATGGTCAAACATTCCCATAGACACTCCTAAACCTTGTGGGCAGCCTTCCCAGAAGAGTTGAAGTTGTTATAGCTGCAGAGGGATGCCATTAAAGTCAATGTGCGTGTAAAGGCAGGTGTCCTAATACTTTTGACAATATAGTGTATACTGTATTTTGTGTTAAAATTATAATAAAGATAAAAAGGGAAACAAATGGTGGTATTGTCAGGCTATATATGGCTTTCATGAGGCGCAACCATAAATGAAAAGTTAAAAGCAGGTAAATTCAATGCAAATGGAGCTGTGTTGTGATCGGTCTTAAACTTTTCATTAAAAGGGAAGTAAGCCATACTTGTGCTTTATAAAACTGGAACAAAAATAAATGAAAATGATGTATTGGATGGACATACTTTTCGCAGCCCTTCCCTGTTTGTATGTTCAGGTAATCATGCTTTGGTATGACAAGTCAGGATGAATGACCTCTTACTGCTCTCCAATTGGCCCTATCTCAAGGACTATCTTCCTCCACTTGCTTTTTTAAGACATTGGAAAACAATCAGAATGCTGTTTACTTCCCCCTTGTACTAATTTATCACAGAAAGGACAAGATAAACTCCCCAACACACCAGGGAGGTGCTATTCACTTCAGCAGAGATCCAGGGATCACTTTATCACATAAATTGTCATCTCCATCCGCCTCTCGTATGTCATCGAGAAACATTCCAGCTCTTGTCTATTTTGGAAACAACTTCACTGCCGTTTTATAAGGTTGCTTGGTTTCCTTTGCATAGATACATTTGATTACAGATATTTATAGGCTGCAGTAAAAATCACAGATTTCCTGTTCTCTCATTAACTACACCCTTAGGCACACTATCTGACATGAAAACGGTTCAACTTTGATCCTACTTTGCTTTGCGACTTGTGTCCTACATCGGTCCGACTTCTGTGAATGGGATCAGACTTTGATCCCGACAATACCAGGCACCTTGTGCTCTGGGGATCTTGAAGGGGAATCCCCCCTCAAATTTAAAAAGAAACCAGCATGGGTCCCCCTCCAAGAGTATACCAGGCCCTTGGGTCTGGTATGGATTTTAAGGGGAACCACCATGCCAAAAAAACAGCATGCCCCCCCCCCCAAAAAAAAAAAAAAAATCCATACCAGACCCTTATCTGAGCATGCAGCCTGGCAGGCCAGAAAAAGGGGTGGGGACGAGCGAGAGCCCCCCACCTCCTGGACCATACCAGGCCACATGCCTTCAACATGGGGAGTGTGGGTGCTTTGGGGCAGGGGGGGCTCTGCACCCCCCCCCCCCCAAAGCACCTTGTCCCCCATGTTGATGAGGATAAGAGCCTCTTCCCGACAACCCTTGCCAGTGGTGTCAGGGTCTGCAGGCGGGGGGCTTATTGGAATCTAGAAGCCCCCAACCCTATGTGAATGAGTATGGGGTACATTGTACCCCTACCCATTCACCTAAAAAAAAAAATGTAAAAAAAAAAAACAAACACACTACACAGGTTTTTAAAGTATTTTATTAAATCAGCTCCGCAATCTTCTCCCTCAGATTTCTTCTCCCCTCTTCTTTCTTCTGCCGATTCTTCTCCCTCTCCGCGGCGTCTTCTGCTCTTTTGCCGGGTCTTCTCCCTCTGTTCTTCTTCCCATGTTGACTCGATGTGATCTCCCAAACGAATGCTGTCTCCGGGCTGTGCGTTGACTCATATTGAAATGGGGCAGGACTTGTGCCATCACAGCCCCGGGTGGTGACTTCCCAAGGGGCAGGGCCTAAGGATGACATCAGTGGGATGCCCCGCCCCATGTCAATATAAGTCAACGGACAGCACGGAGACAGCATTCGTGCGGGAGATCACGTCGAGTCAACATGGGTGGAAGAACAGAGGGAGAAGACAGTGGAGAAGATCCGGCAAAAGAGCAGAAGATGCCACGGAGAATGAGAAGAACCAGCAGAAGAAAGAAGACGCCGGAGAGGGGAGAAGAAATCGGAGGAAGAAGACACCGGAGCTGATTTAATAAAATACTTTAAAAACCTGTGTAGCATGTTTTTTTTTCTTAGGTGAATGGGTAGGGGTACAATGTACCCCATACTCATAGGGTGGTATGGTCCGGGGGGGGGGGCGTGCTCAGTTAAGGGTCTGGTATGGATTTTGGGGGGGCCCCATGCCGTTTTTTTTTTTAAATTGGCGTGGAGTTCCCCTTCAAGATCCTCAGAGCACAGGTCGCATGCCAAAGTCGTA
>BLSH010477607.1:693128-711430 GCA_018402905.1 Glandirana rugosa
GGGGACGATTTCTCTGTTCCATGTATGAGATTAGGAAAATACCTGTCACTCACAAAGCAGGGGAAGAAACATCTATTTAGCAGTGAGACTTTTTTTTTTTCTTACAGAAAAAAGATGAGAGGATTGCTCAGAGCTGGATTAACTCTTCATGGCAACATTGGGCACAGATGACATGACATCCCATACTCTACTAGGCCAAAGTGTTACTTTTTTTTTTTTTTTTTTCCGGGTTTACATCCACTTTAAGGAGGTTAAATGTTGAGCTGACATTATTCCTAGGCCTTACAAACAGGAACACTATAAAAGCGGCAAGACATTTTCATGGAGCTCATTCTTTTCAAATTGCTTTAGCTGCACAATTCCATACACAGGAAAATACGAGTAGACGTGAAATGATCCATGGCTGTAATAGCCCCAGAGAGATTGTTAGTTTGGTAGACTGTGGAGCGCAGACTCTGATGAAATACATTTATTAAATAAACTGGAAAAAGGAAAAGTTACTGCCAGGAGGGTCCGCAATGGAAAACCTTCCAGCAGCCCAAAATATTACATTTGGTAGATTAATTTGGTTTCTCCTACCGAAATAACGTCCGTTTTTCTATTCTTAAATCCCGAGACTCGAGAATGCTGCTGTCTTGGCTGAGAACGAGCGGCTGAGTTACATGTGAAGACAAAATAAACAGAGGCACACAATAAATTACACATTGTGGGGGGGAAACCAAGCACATTCTACACACTGCTACTTGTCAGCAGAGGGGGCCAGGAGCTTTAACACTTTCACTGCCAGCTACTTCTGTGTGCAGATGCCTGTACTGAGCACCAGGGGTTTTAAAGTGACCCTTTCTTCCAGACAGACATCACCATGGGGTGCCTGCAAGGAGTGAAGGGGAATACTATAGAGAGCCACTTGAGTGACATTTGATTTTGCTGATATCACATCTAGGACAGTGACAACCAGCAGCAGCCTCCCAGCTTTTGGATGTCTACACAAGGCATGCTTTTACGGTTAAACATGCATAAAATAAGTAAGTTAAGAAATAATCTTGTTGTTGGATTGAAGTGGAAATTAAAGGTCTGACAACAGGATCTCTTTAACCACTTGCCTACCAAACCAATTCTGACATTTCACTACTACATGTAAAAATCATAATTTAACTGCTAGAAAATTACTCAAAACCCCAAACATTATATATGTTTTTTTTAGCAGAGACCCTAGGGAATAAAATGGTGGTCGTTTCAATGTAATATGATGCACAGTATTTGCGCAGCAATTTTTCAAACATGTTTTTATTTGGAAAAAAAAAATAATTTCATGAATTAAAAACAAAACGCTTTAAAAATGTGCACACTCGTAGAAGGCGCAAAACTTCGGTACTTAAAAATCTCCACAGGTGTTACTTTAAACATTTTTACAGGTTACCGATTTAGCGTTACAAAGGAGGTCTTGGGCTAGAAGTATTGCTCTCACTCTAACATTCGATACCTCACATGTGTGGTTTGAACGCCGTCTACATATGCGGGCATGACGTATGTATGCATTTGCTTCTGTGTGCTTGATGGGTGCAGATCCAGCCACTTTTCCCACAAACCAGCAAAGGCTCAAAAAGTAGCACTCTAACCAACTTACAAAAAAAAAAAAAAAAAAAACACATGGGTGTGGAGCCCACCTTGGCAGAAAAGGCCTTACCTTGTTCCCGCCGACTAAAAAGAGATCCACTGCAGCAATATTAAAGCCATGCTTCTCACACAGGCCACTCAAGATTTCCTTAATGGAGAAACCAGCTTTCACAACCATGGCACAGGATGAGCCATCTGGCAGAGCGATGTAGCAGTGCTTAGGGGATTTTTCAGAAGACGACACTCTGGACGATTCAAACTTTGGAGAACACAAAGAAAAAGCTGATAAAGAGCAGACAGCAGAACTAGTACAACATGACTTATTTAATGTTTCCTGTGAGGGCTGCAATACAGCATGCAAACATGCAAAGTTAATGATAAGCAAAACATTTATTTGTGAAATAAAGTGGCAAGAAAAAGTATGTGAACTCCATGGAGTGAACTGGTTTCCTGCAGTAATTTGTCATAAAATGTGATCTGATTCTCATCTAAACCACAACAATAGGCAAACTCAATGTGCTTAAACTGATAAAGACACAAGAAATAAGAATTGTGCGTTATTGAACACACCCATTAAACATTCACAGTGCTAAAGGAAACCGTAAGTGACCACATAGACTAATTACTTTAACAAACGTTTATTGGAGTCAGTAGCTTGCATACCTGACATACAATTAATGAAATTAGTTTGGAGGTGTGGTTTAGAGCTACTTTGGTTGATAGGACACTCAAGCATTTTAAGATCGCTGTTCATAAGAAGCATAAGCTGATGTGAACCATGACTCGCAAAAAGGAGCTCTCAATGTATAAAAGAGTAGTTGATCTGCATATGGCTAAAAAGGGATACAAAGAAATCTCAAAGTGTTTAGGCATCCACCAGTCAACAAACTGTCTATTAATGGAGACCGTTTACGTTTAGTACAGTGGCTTCTTTTCCTAGAACTGGGTGCCCAGCCAAGATGACTCTGAAGGCCCAATGCAGAATCCTCAATTAGGTAAAGAAGAACCCACAATTAACAGTTAAAGGCTTAAAGATTTCACTGAAACTGGCAAAAACTCCTGTTCATTAGTCTACCGTATGTAAGTCTTTGAGCAGTTAGGGTGTCCATTGCAGAACACCATGGAAGAAGTGGCTGCTCTGAAAAAACACATTGCTGCACCCCTGAAGTTTGCCAGAGAGCACCATGGCAAACTGCAAAGCTACTGGGAAAATATTGTGTGGACTGATGAAACTAAAGTTGACTTGTTGGGGAAGAATACTCAGCACTATGTATTGTGCAAAAAGGGCACAGCTTACCAACATCAAAACATCATCCCAACATTGAAGTATGGTGGAGGATCATCAGGATTTGGACTTGCTTCACTGCCTCAGGGACTGGACTATTTGCCAACATCAAAGGTGAAATGAATTCCCAAGTTGACCAAAATAGCCTACATAATAATGTCGGAGGGGCTGTCACCAGCTGAAGCTTTGTAGAAGTTGGGTGATGCAGCAGGACAATGGCCCTAAGCATCACAGTAATTCCACAACCACCTAGTAAGAAATCACAAGAGCAGAGAATGACATATCTGGGGGGTGATCTAACCCCATAGAGGTGCTGTGGAATGACCTCAAGAAAGCCAGACATGCTACAAAATGTGTGAGCTGAAGTAGTTTTCTAAAGAGATATGGTCAAAAATTCCTCCTGAACGTTTTGCAGGTCTGATCCAGAGCTATCAAAAGTACAATGCTGTCAAAAATGGTTAATTCCAAAAACATACTTGCTCTTGCCACTGTAGTAATTAACATAATCAAACATTCCACTGAAAAAAAAAAAAAAAAGAGTGAGAAAATTGATTGGCTACTAAGCACGACAATGCTTCTTCCTTCAGGCACTTTGTTAGACTGTGATGCCAGTAATGGATTCCTCTAATAGGATTACAATAAATCTTTTTTCAAGGTGAGACAAACACATTACATGAAAATTAGATTACAAAGGTAACAAGAATCCATACGATCATTTAGCTAAAGCATGCATAATGTGAGCTCCAGGCTTTTAAAAGTGTTCCTTGTCAAGCGGTCCGATAAGAGTTGCCTTGTAAAACAATTACAGTTAGGACTTGCTCCTTACCTCCAGAGCATTGCCGTTACTTCCACAATTAATCATCTCAAGGCTTGCTGAAGAGGATACAGAACCTTGCGACTCGCGCCTCCTGCCAGGACCCCCGTTGATAAAAGTGGAGTCTGCCAGGAAAATGATGAAGAAGAGACCATCAGCTGAGAACTCTGAAATTGTGCTGGTTAATGGCAGAACATTTCCATTGGGAAAAATATATAATGCCGCACTGTGACAGTTATAACTAGTATAGTACTACTTACAAGGGGAGCGAAGCTTATTATTAGAAAAATCCAAACACTTTCTGAAGGAAGTTTTGGGCCTCTAGCAGAAATTGAAACCTGCCTCTTGTTTCAGTGGTATCTGGTCAATTACAAGCCCTTACACACAATGCTCCATCCAACCAGCCTCTTGGTGCGCAAAAAACCTTTTAACCCCATACTTCAGACTGCCTACTTATACATGAAAGTGGTTGTAAACCCTCATATATACCTAGTTAAGTGAATAGCTTAAGAGATTAAATAAATCTTCCTACATACGTTTTACTTGTATATCTGCAGTCTTCCCCCTTCTACACCCTTTGAAAGGTGCAGATTGTGTTAAAGATATTTCTTCCTCTTTCAACAGTACATAGGTAAGGGAAGGGAAACTGAACTTGCACTGTGTGAGAGCTGATTGGAGGAAAGGGACACCTGACCCCACCCCCTCCACATAGGCAGAGGAAGGAAGGAACATGCAGAGCTGTAATCTGAACAGACAAGCTCCCTGCTCATCTCCCTCCCTGACACAAACTTTCAACTACTGTTATCTCATGTGTGGTGATGTGAAGTGATTTTGCTGATAATGGAGGAACGGAGCACCAGAGAGAAACGGCACTTACAGCATTTGGAGAGAGACAAGTAAACACTACAGATATTTGTGCTTAGTTCAAATTTTATGAATTCTGGTTGTTTTGGACAACGTGGTCACTATTCTCTCCCACATTATTTATTCATCAGGTTAATACCCCCACCAATGTCAAACAGGTAACTTACTTCTCACTGTATGCAAGGCTAAAAATACTTTTTATTCCCCTTCCCTAGGCAACCTCTCTTGTTCTGCACACCCTGACCCCAGTAAACCTTCGTATCACACAAGATCAGACAATACAGCATGCCAAGAATATAATTTTGGAGGCTGAAAGGGACAGTTTGGCCACAGTAAGTACACCTAGAACTGGCAACTAGAAGAGCAGCAGACTGGCAACCTACCTCTCTTGGTCGGTTTTGGTTTTTTTTTACAAATGTTTTTATTTTTATTTGGTTGCCGTCACACACGGGAAGGCTCTTCAAATGGTTCTAGTGCCCGGATAGTTGCAGAATGCCTTGAGGAGTTCCCCTCAAACTATTTTGTGTTCTATAAGCCACCAGCTTGTATGGATACAAATAGGTTTGTGCCAGTGGTGTCAGTTGAGATGCGCTGAACATGGCACATTGTTTGCGGAAATATGTTTTGTCAAGAATCTTTCTCCTGTATGTTTTTTCCGTAATCATAATTTAAAAAAACAAACAAACAAAAAAAAAAACTGGCACCCAAAACCTCTAGTAGTTTGGTACAAAGGATGCAAAACAATACTCTCTCAACAAAAATGCATAGACTACTTCGGGTAGCTACAAGTGGTTTACAGTTCAAGCAGGAAGACTGGAATCTCTTGTGTTACATGCAAATGTATTATTGTCAATAACGTGTGGGTGGCTGTGTTGTTGTTTTAGAATACAGTCTATGTTGGCTATGCAAAACTCCATCAGTGACAGTATCACAGCATCAGCCATATATTTACCATTTAGCACACCAGTACTCACCATTGGAAACATCCCCATTTTCTTTCTTCTTTTGTGATTTCCCAATACTTTTACTCCTGGACCAGGAAAAGAAAGTTCCCTTCTTCCTTTTATCATCGTCCTCTCCTCCCGATTCCTCATTCAGAGATCGCCCTGACTTAGTCTTTTTACTGGACTGCTGAATACACAGAAAATCTGAGTCAGAACCTATATATCAATAAAAAGGTAAGATCCACAAGACTTAGTATTTTTATTTTCTTTATCTCTGGCAAGACAGTAATACTCCAAAGAGATATAAAGTAATAAAGAGTGTTGCACTACTCTGGGTAGAAAATGGGGTGGGGGGTTGGGGAGTCCGATGCCGTGCATTTAAAGGGGACCTGCCACTAATAAACAGTCCGGTCCATACCATTATTCTGGGGAGTCTGGTGGGTAGATGGAGTAACCTGTGCCCAGTGAGACCTGTATATTTATTTATATGGGTCCAATATTTCAGGTGATTTCTATTGGCGGTGGAGCACGGTTAAGGAAATTGTAAATTCTGTATAAAATTGTATTCTATTTTGTATGGTTTTCCTATGTATTGCACACGACACTTATGTTTTGCATTCTTTTGAGTCCTGACTAGAATTAGCCTGCCTATGTTATGCCCTTTGTTACCATACAAATACAATTGTAATATTAATGTGATACCTACGTAATCATCTGTCTATGAAAAACCTTTAACTGCCTCAAAATAAACAGAAGAGTTATTTGGAAAGATGCCGAGTATCTTTTGTGTTTATTCCCTACTGCAGTAGTTATTAATTTGGGACCACTAATCAATAGGAGGATAGGAGTTGCCCATAAAATATCCAGAACAAGCACAGAAGTAAAAGAGATCTTCACATGAAGGGTGGATATTTGATCACAGAGGACTCACTTTAATTTATCACACTGGAATACATGGGGAGTGGGACTTATTGTTGCGATTGATACTTCTTTGTTTCACTTGCTATTGAATGGTACATTTTCATGTTTTTATGTGCTATAGGAGTTATCATTGAGTGGAGCAACAAGGTTTTTTTATCAATTTAGATTTTTGCTGTGGGAACACATTGGTTTGCTGCAACTCATTTAAGTTATTCATATACATAGATTATCGATTTATTCATACACCTTGTAATTTTGTGGTAGCGCACAGAGATGTGTTTTTTTGTGAATACTCCAACACATTCCTACATGCATATGAAATCCCCAAGGCAAGATTTGAGAAGCCTCCCCTTTCTGTGCCTTGTCATGTGTGGCCTCAAGCAATGGTTGAATTCAATAGTATTTTTTTTTTTTACTACCAACAACAACCTCCCTCAGCTTGCTGGCAGATCCTGAAAACTCCCTGCCTCTGGTTCCCACTCCACATTTGTTGGCTGATGGGGCCCTTTGCAAAAAAGCAACTCAGAGGCTGCTAGAGCATGTGATTGGAGTGGTGTGGCTTTTCCTTTTGACACTTGTTCAGCTTGGAAAAGCAACTGCTATAGCATCAGATTTTTTTAGCGGGAACCCTGTTCCAATGGACCCCCCTCAATTACCGCAATTACTGTGTGGAATTTACAAAATCAATAGCAGCTGATGAGCATCCATTGACTGCAAGTGACTTTCAACGTCAAACCACTTGGCACGGACTCAGATTTGGGATTTAGATTGGGTACCTTTTTAGGAGTAGAGATGTTAGAACGGTCTGAGCTCACACTATGTTTGGAGGTTGGGCTGCTAGGTATCTCCTGGGGATCTGGCAGGGATCGCCCCTCCACTTCAGCCAGCATGCATTCCTGGTACAAGTGAGACTTCAGGAATCGAGTGTAGCTGTCAAACTTCATCAGGTTAAATATCTGAAGAATAGAAGAACATACATTTTTGACAAAAATGAAAGTTAAAGCCTTCAAAGTGATCACGTGCTCCTTACAAAATGCACAAAGTGCAAGTGCCATTGTCATTAAATAGTGGTTTTAGTCTGTCTCATGTCTTAAGACATTAATGTAATGTAACTTAATAACAATTTGAACAAAGATTTTGCAATCATTCACAACAAATTGATATATATATATATATATATATATATATATATATCCAAAACTGGTTTAGAGGCACTTATGCAGCAGTGTTTTTGATCTTCCTCCTCCGCAAGACCCGTGAGTGCCTCTAAACCAGTTTTCGATGTATATGGACTTCTCTGTGGGTGAGCACCTGGGCATTTACCTAAAGCAGAGAGTGCTGAGGCTACCCTTGGAAATATATATATATATATATATATATATATATATATATATATGTATGTATATATATATATATATATATATATTTATTACATACATAATATATATATCTACCATCAAATAAAATGATCAATCAGTTATAAATGTATAGTGTCTTCTAAAAACAATAATTGAAACACACATATATATATCTCTATCTATCTATCTATATCTATATATATCCTAAAATTATGGATAGCGTTTCGATGATTGTTTTTAGAAGACTGTAGACATTTATAACCGATTGATCATTTTGAATTGCTCAATATTTTATTTGATAACTTGACACGGAGATGTAAATAGTGAAACAGGAAAACTCCCACCTAAAACCAAAATTACCTGCAGCTGCTGCTCTTTGAACATATCCGGGTGCGGGGCATTGAGAATGTCATCAGCAAGCTGAGCCTGGCTGTCAATGTTGACTGGAGTGGTCGCCTTGCTGCTCAAAAACTTGTTAAATATTTCCCTGGCTCTGTAGGACAACTGCAAAAAAGAAATAAGACAGGATAAGTCATATACACAGCATCTGACAAAAGTGAGTACACCTCTCACGTTTTTGTAAATATTTTATTATATCTTCTCATGTGACAACACTGAAGAAATTACACTTTGCTGCAATGTAAAGTAGTGAGTGTACAGCTTGTCTAAGACCCCATATACACCATTTGATTTTCTGCAGATTGTTTTCTTCAGATTTACCAAAACCATATAGTGCAAGGGCCTGCCTGATTGCATACAAATTGAAACTCTTAAGGTTTGACCTCATATTATATGGTTTGGTAAATCTGAAGGAAAAAATATGCAGAAAATCTAAGTGTGTATGGGGTCTATCAGTGTAAATTTTAGTCCCCTAAAAAAATAACTCAACACACACCCATTAATATCTAAACCGCTGGCAACAAAAGTGAGTACACCCCTAAGTGAAAATGTCCAAATTGAGCCCAAAGTGTCAATATTTTGTGTGGCCACCATTATTTTCCAGCACTGCCTTAACCTTCTTGGGCATGGAGTTCCCCAGAGCTTCACAGGTTGCCACTGGAGTCCTCTTCCACTCCTCCATGACGACATCATGGAGCTGGTGGATGTTAGAGACCTTGTGCTCCTCCACCTTCCGTTTGAGGATGCCCCACAGATGATCAATCAGGTTTAGGTCTGGAGACATGCTTGGCCAGTCCATCACCTTTACCCTCAGCTTCTGTATCAAGGTAGTGGTGGTCTAGGAGGTGTGTTTGGGGTCGTTATGTTGGAATACTGCCCTGCGGCCCAATCTCCAAAGGGAGGGGATCATGCTTTGCTTCAGTATGTCAAAGTACATGTTGGCATTCATGATTCCGTCAATGACCTCTAGCTCCCCAGCGTCGGTAGCACTCATGCAGCCCCAGACCATGACACTCCCACCACCATGCTTGCTTGTAGGCAAGACACACTTGTCTCTGTACTCCTCACCTGGTAGTCGCCACACACGCTTGACACCATCTGAACCAAATAAATTTATCTTGGTCTCATCAGACCACAGGACATGGCTTCATGTCCATGTCCTTAGTCTGCTTGTCTTCAGCAAACTGTTGCGGGCTTTCTTGTACATCATCTTTAGTCATCTGGGATGACAGCCATGGAGACCAATTTAATGCAGTGTGTGGCGTATGGTCCGAGCACTGACAGGCTGACCCCCCACCCCTTCAACCTCTGCAGCAATGCTGGCAGCACTCATACGTCTATTTCCCAAAGACAACCTCGGGATATGACGCTCACCATGTGCACTCAACTTCTTCGGTCGACCATGACGAGGCCTGTTCTGAGTGGAACCTGTCCTATTAAACTGCTGTATGGTTTTGGCCACTGTGCTGCAGCTCAGTTTTAGGGTCTTGACAATCTTCTTAAAGCCTAGGACATCTTTATGTAGAGCAACTTTTTTCAGATCCTCATAGTTCTTTGCCATGAGGTGCCATGTTGAACTTCCAGAGACCAGAAAGAGAGTGATAGCGATGACACCAAATTTAAAACACCTGCTCCCCATTCACACCTGAGACCTTGTAACACTGAGTTACATGACACCGGGGAGGGAAAATGGCTAATTGGGCCCAATTTGGACATTTTCAGTTAGGGGTGTACTCACTTTTGTTGCCAGCGGTTTAGACATTAATGGCTGTGTGTTGAGTTATTTTGAGGGGACAGCAAATTTACACTGTTATACAAGCTATACACTCAGAACTTTATATTGTAGCAAAGTGTCATTTCTTCAGTGTTGTCACATGAAACTATATAATAAAATACTTACAAAAATGTGAGGGGTGTACTCACTTTTGTGAGATACTGTGTATATATAGCTGTCAGGTTTTAACTGTTGTCTGTGTCCCCGTTGGGGAGATTTACTTTTACTTCCCATCCAAGTAATAGGATTTATAAAGGACAAGATGAGATGGGATCAGTTTCTGATGCAGACACAGGTAGTGGAGAGAGGGGTCACATTGCTGTACTCCTGTTTCGGACACCGGAGACTGATCATCTCTTGTTCTGGAGTCAATGGAATGGTAAGTGGGGGAAAACCTGCCCAACAGGTAAGACACAATAAAAACTAGACAGTGAAGTTTTATATTAAAGAAAAAAAAAAAAAGTTTTGGCTGGAGATTGGCTTTCACCAGCTGTGTACATTGGGCATGCTAGACACCAAAAAAAGCTTAACTGAAGAACACAAGGCATATGTAGCATGCCCCTTCTTTCTGTTCAGCAGAAACAGCATAACAGATTAAACAGCATTGGTTTAATCTCCCCCCTCCCCTTTCATTTTCACCTGTTGATTCACCCAAGAAATATAATTTGTCATCTTCCTTTCAACAGACCAAACTATCCAGCAAGAGCAACCGGAGGGATGAGACAAACCATTTTATGTAAAACCTTTGTCCCAAAAGGATAATAAAAAAAAAAAAAAAAAAACACGCACAGAAGTGTGTTACTGGCTGATTCAACAGGCGAAAATTAAAGGGGAAGAAATTAAAGGAAAAATAAATGGAGTTGCCGCATTTTTTAGGCGGTAAGCTACAATATATAAAATGTTTGTTTCTGGGTTTTATACTGCTTTACGTATTATTTTCCTGACAATTTTTAAAATTGTATTTTTGTAAGCAGGATTATTTGGGTTTTTATTAGTTTTCTACATTTTTTTGAGTTGCATAAAAAAAAAAAAAAAAAAAAAAAATAACAAAGATTGAAAAAAAAAAAAACTATCCAGGGGTTTCCTGAGCAATGAGCAATTTCTGCCTCTCAGATAGCTAAAAATATCAGTGGTGTCAGTGGGAAGCTATCTGTAAGGGGGTAATTGCTCCCAGCGACTACAAGTGTAAGGAACATTCTTCCCATTGACCATCAAACTAATGCATCATGAGTTGTAAATATTGTAATTTTTAGCAGGGGTTCCTTGAGACTGGAAAATTATTTCAGGGGTTCCCCTGAGTTAAAAAGGTCCAGAAAAGCTGCTGTAGATAATGACAAAGTTTTTGTCGAATAAACAGTCCTATAGCAGAAGTGTAAAAATTTCCCTGGTCCACAGGCAGTATACAAAGTGTGAGCACTGACATGAACAACCAGATGGAGATGGTGCTTTCACGGAAGTGTGAGGCAAATGTGAATGTTACAGGTATTAAGTGATGATGTTCAGATTGTAGAAAAGCAGCGGCACAAATACAGCAAGCCACAATAACAATAAATTACCTCATTTTTATCATGAGCTGGAACGCGGCTGAAATATTCACAGGCTTGCCAGAACAAAATGTTCTCCTCACTGAACTCTTTCTTCAAAAACTCCTACAGGCAAATAAAATGAAAAAAATGGGAAACGCTCTTACGAGGTACTAATTGTACTATATACAGCCGCATAGCAGAACTCCGTTATCAGGTCAAAAAAGTTACAACCCTTTGCCATTGCCCAGCTACAGATCTCTTCCTGCATAGTAGACATCATTACTGCAAATTGCACGAGCAGACCCAATGGTGGATGGCAGATGCAATAAAGACATTGGTCTATTTTAGTTTGGTAGACGGAGAATTAAACTGCTTGACAGTTCCAAGTTTGGTAGACGATGAAGAACTAAACCACTTGACAGTTCCTTACAACTTTTGAGGAATCTGTTGAGATCTCGGCTCTTGAGTCTCCTGGGGTCTGCAAGACCGATGACATTGTGAGAGGTTCTCAAGCTTTCTGTTGGAATTTTAAATTCATATTATGGAGAATGCAACGGGAGACGCTACAACACACAAACGTGACCAGGAAAACCCAAAGCTCCCATATGGTCCGGAATAGCCCACCTAGAACAATTTTAATTATTGTACTGGCTTCATTTAAGATTTGCTCTCTATTTGACTTTACTATTCTTTGGCTGGCCATGCATGGATCGAAATTCGGTTGGTTCAGCAGGGACAGGCCTAATTTCGATCCATGTATGGGCAGGCTGATTGTACAATAGTTGATCTACCAATCAACTTCCGTACAATCAGCCTGCTGGAAAATGTATGCACAATCAGCGCCACCAGCTGTAGTCGGTATAATTTATTCTGATCAGGATGCAATAACCCTGCAATAATCCCATCCACCTTGAATGCGTAGATGGGGCAATTGGGTCTTTTTTTGTTCAAGCAGCTGGTTGAATGAAAAAAATAACTAATACATGTGCTGTTCACACATGTGGCCAATGGGCAGTAAAACCAAATTGTTGGGCCATGGATAGGCAGTTGGGTCATGGGTTTAACACCATTGCCCAACTCATCCCCCCCCCCCCCCCCCGACTGTCCGCTTGAACACTGACATATAGCCGCTCACTGCTGAATACATGCTGTGGCAAAACGAAGGCAGCGGTGCTACTGCCCAACGCAACTAATGCACTTCTAATGCAATCAAGCGGCGTGGAGGAAATATCGCCTCCTCTCTGCCTTTCAAACTCCTCTGAAACTGATCACTTTTCATGTGTGAATGAGCCCCAATATATGATCCCCAATGTATATGGATCCAAGGCATTCATTCTGTTATGAAGTAAAAAGGGTATATGATAACTATTACCCAGCCAACACCACATTCAAGTATCCAAGCTCAGTACTGATCCCATAGAAACAATCCTCTGTTTACAATGGTTATTCTTCTCAAGGTGAATCCGGTATGGTCAAAGAGACATACTGTATATAAAAGGGTTTGTGGTCTTATACTGAGAATTCAACTTTCACTTGTACATAATGGATGGAGACGCCTCCTGATCCTAATCTGGCAGGTGACCCAAATGCAAACATTCTAAAAGATTATTCCTTTTACTGCCGCTTTCAATAAAAGAACACACATTGTATAATTCTCTTTAAAGTTCTAAAAGGTTCAGGAACTAGAAAGCAGGCGGTAAACAGGAGTCAGAAGTGCAACAACCACCAACGTCAAGGTCAACCCCAGAGACCATCCAGCAATAAATAATACGAGGAACTCATACAATACATATAATAAAAAAATAAAATAAAAATCAAATATAATTGTGTAAGTAAAAACTAAATGCACAGTCCATAAACGAAGAGAGGGAAAAGCCAAACACTGAGAGTTCAAATAGTCTCTTAAAAGAAACGTCAGCTGCTTTAGTCAATAAAGAATGCTAATCTTAAGGAGAACCAGACACAATTGGGCTTATGCAGGAAACTGATTGTTCACAGACCCGGCTTCTGTTCAATAAGTAATGAAAAAAGAAACCTGCAAAGAAGAGGCACCAATTGTTCAAAACACTTTTTTTTTTTTACACAACAGAACTTTTTAAAAAAAATAAAAAAAAATCTGAAATAACGAAACGCTTTGTCAGATATGAGTGGAATGGATTAAATACACTGTACAAACGCATAATCATGGTGATAGAGACTGTAGTCTATCAGAGGGAGAATATGCTCTATATTACCAAAAGTATTGGGACGCTTACCTCAACACTTTAATGGCATCCCAGTCTTAGTCTATAGTGTTCAATATTGAGTTGGCCCACCCTTTGCAGCTATATAGAACAGCTTCAACTCATCCGGGAAGGCTGTCCACAAGGTTTAGGAGTGTGTCTATGGGAATGTCTGGCCATTCTTCCAGAAGCGCATTTTTCAGGTTGGACACGGATGTGGATGAGGCGGCCTGGCTCGTAGTATCGGCTCTAAAATTCATCCCAAAGATGTTCTGTCGGGTTGAAGTACTGTGCAGCCCAGTCAAGTTCCACTGCAAACTCACCCATCCATGTCTTTATGGACCTTGCTTTGTGCACTGGTCCAAACAATTTGGTGGAGGGGGTATTATGGTGCGGGGTTGTTTTTCAGTTGTTGGGATTGGCCTCTTAGTTCCAGGGAAGGGAACTCTTAAAGAGTCAGCATACCAAGACATTTTGGTCCATAAAGACATGGATGAGCCAGTTTGGATGTGAAGTAAACTGTCATTTCTACCGTATTCAGCAATGCTGCAGTCCCAGTACACTCTTCATTAGAGGTAACTTATTTCACTTGAAGGTGCTCCAAAATATATGTTTTTTTTCTCCTGGAATTCCGCTTTCATCTGGACACCTGCAGCATTCACCTGCTGTTACCATGTCCGTGTGATAAGTATTACTTACCGTAAAATATCGAACGCCAATTGGATCCTGAAGAAGCCTTTCGAATGACACAGCCCAGCTGGCCACCCTGCGCTCGCCGAGTTTCCGGCAGCTCTGTACACTGGGCAGGCTGGCATTGCTGCTCAGACTGTTCTCGCTTACACATCCTTTCAGATCAGTGCTGTTCAGTTCTGCCAGAGAGGAAAAGACAGAAAATAATTCACTGTGATAAAGTGCAGAGTATGGGTCAGATGTTATTAAAAAAACACAACAAGCAGGGAATAAAGAATAATCCTTTTTTCTAGCAGAACTATCTTCCAAACCTGTACTGGCACGCTTTACAGCTAGAGTTGCCAGTTAACATAACCTACCATAACATCACTATCATTTTGGAAAAATATATTTTTTTTTTTTCAGTTTTAATAATTTATATATAGCACTGGCTAACAAACGTTACAATTCCAATGTCTACCCAAATGAATGTATAACAAGAAGTCTATTCAGCAGTCACAAGCTCTCCATGTTCTCTACTGTATAAATCGAGTTGTTGGTCATGGTGTGGTGAAGAGGATGTAAATGATGTTCAAGCTACAATTCAGGGAAAACCATCTAAAACTGGCCTGGTATAGCGAGGCGGGTAAGCATACACAGACTGTTGAAGGGGTTTCCTTTAGAAAAATTGCCTGTCTCACCCACTTAACTGCTAGTACGCAACTATGGCCAAAACAGAGACCTTAAAGTGGAAGATCTACCATCCAAAAACGATCATAATCCCATTTCCTTAGTTCACCCATTAGTAATAAATGCTTCAAAGATCTTTACTTTAGACCTTACTATATGTTGTGCCTAGGCCGCTCTGCTCACTGAACATACTTGAAGCTGGAGCCACCTTGCCTGTGTCTCAGCACTTAGGCAGGTCGTACACAAAGTAAAACAAATTCACTTGATTCCACCATCAACACAGACAGTGTTGAAAGGGGAATCCCTCCCACCCAGACATTGTAATCTCCTGGTGGGGGGGGGTTTTACTGGTAATTAAAAAACGTGTTACGATATGTGCCCCTGCTTAATTCTTTATGGGGATATGGCGATGACACTGGTGAAAACACTGCCCATGCGAGCTCATCTGAGGTCACTTAGCCGAGAGTCTATAACCTTGGGAGATCCATCCTCTGAGGAGACCTGGCTGGAATAAATGTGCATATGTAACATTTGGTCAGCGGTTAGTGCATGTGGTGATGGTGAAACCTATTCACTCTTGGTGATATTCTTGTACTATACACCGGTGGTCTCTCTTGCCTTTATTATCTGTGGATTTTGGCATACTGCACTATTATTGTTTTAATTTTTTCTGGATCTGTGTTGGGGAACCCATCGAAAGGGGAGGCCCAATGACCCACCACTACGTTTGACGTTTAAAACGCTTCCGCTGTTCTCTTAGGGGAGGCAGCCTGGGGATCTGGTGAGTTGCCACCTAATGTCTGTTGGAGGAACCTCTGTGATAGACCCTATATGAATTATCAGGATCTTCTGAAATGAATTGTTCACTGGATTCACTTCACCATTATTTTGCACTGTAGTTTTGGACTATTTGGAGTCCCATACATTTTTTTGTTTAGTAGTTTATGCAGTTCTGCAGAACTTTTCTGGTCACTATACACGACACGAGCGCTACATCAATTCACTATACTTTGGACTATTGAGACTGAGTTTTTCTCTTTTTTTGCTTTGCTGCTCATGTTTTTTACCTTTTTCCCTTTAGTGATGACCATCCACATTTATTTACTCTTCACATCTTGGCACAGCCGGGATGCCATGAATGTGCAAAAAATACTCCATGGATCAGGCAGACTAAAAACTGAAAGCTAATTTCTGATTGTTTGCCATGAGTAATAGCACAACACCACTCACGGCACTATCACTGAAAATTTGCATTAGTATAAAGCTACTAACAAACATAAGCAACAAAAATGGCAAGTGCGGAGTCAAACTGTGTATACATCCGTGCATACATCTGTCTCTACAATGGCCTGGAAATGAGGTCAAGAATATACAAGTCAATGTCTACTTTTATTTAGCGTTCTCACACAAGAATATCCGCTCCACCCTGCTACGTGAGAAAACATATATGCCCCGGGACATGGTTACCAAGGCTGTCAACCTATAAAAAAGGTCTATAAAGCTTCACTTTTTCATCAAATATAAACATTATTATAAAGCAGATACAAGGCTATGACTACGGCAAGGTAAACCAGATATCTATGGTAAACTGTACCAAGTCAGACTTGTACAAAAGACCTGTCACATAACACAGATAATTATTACTTTAAAAATCATAGCGGTGAGCAACACTCAGCTTCAGGTTTACATGGTGAGCAACAAAACAAAAACTACATGGCTGGTCTTAAACCCGAAATGTATTCAGAAAGTGGAGTTTTTCTATATTATATGGAAGATTTAAAAATGTTAATTGCTCCTATGCAATACCCTGAACAATGTATTTTTGCCCTCTTTTTCCTTGCCCAGGAAGCCTAGGTGCTGCCTACAGCTGCTCAAAAGGAAATGGCTGGTCGCAGGCATACCCACCTATAGCGGATGGATATATGTGATCGAGGAATTCACGGCTTTGGAGGCAGTACACAGCACCGGGGCATCCCTGGTGCAGAAAAAGCCACATAACGAGCCCATGTGCACTAGGAGTTTGTCTTGAATTCTGCCTGAAAAATAACCAAACTTCTTGACATGTGAGGGTGTCCAGGCATTCATGTACATACGTGCTCATAGCTGAGCTGTATATCTCTGCAGTATGAGATCCAAGGCACTGCTGCCTATGACTGCCAGTGTTAAGAGATTTGGAAAAAAAATTGGTGAAGTCAGGTACAGTGCTGCTCACTGTTCTGCTTGCTTGAGGTTCTGACAAGAAGAAACTCAGCCCTGCCTCTACCAAGATGGCTGCCTGCGCACACACGCACACACACACACACACACACACACACACACACACACACACACACACACCAAGGCATGGACAGTCAGTATTAGGAAAAGTATAGCTACAGGAAGACCACAGGCAACACTAGAGACTAGTCCTTTGCCCTAAGCATGCCTTTTTTTTTTTCAGGCACAGTTTCCAGAGAGTTTAGTTCCCCTTTAAGCTGGCTATAGACACAATAGAGTGGTCAAATATGAAGACATGAACCAATTGCCCAGTTACCTGTGCCTGATGGGGTGTCTCCAAACAAGAACATCAGCTTCAGGCCTATGGAACAGCCCAAAGACGACACAATGCCAACGGGAGCTTAAGGCTTTCAAAACTGCCCTACATTCCAATACATCTTTATGAGCTGTAACCAGCATTGTGTGCAGGTAGCTAGTACACATTAGAATGGCCAATCCTGGCACAAAGACTGATCTTTGCCTGACTAGGTACTTATGATTCTTCACTCTTCTCCATAGAAGAGAGATGGACCAATAACTGCTTCACAGGAAGTTTCCAACTTGTCTGATACTGAGTGCCTCTGACTGCCCATTGAGTCCCTTATTTCCCTCTAGCACAGTGGTCTCCAAACTGCGACCCAGGGGCCAGATGCAGAACTTCGCTTGCTTTTATGTGGCCCTTGGAGTGCCAATTTATTCACAACAACAATGAAGGGCACAATTCCTACCAATGACAAACGATGGAGCACAGTTCCTCCCAAAAACAACAATGGGGCCCAATGACACCAATGATGGAGCACAATTCCTTCCTAGAACACCAATGATGGGGCACAATTCTTACCACTGACACTATTGATGGGGGATTGAAGTGAAGAAAATCCGTAACGGCGGCACTCCCACCAAAAATAGTAGCAATCTGTTTATTAATGTTTAAGAGCAAAAAAATAGGGGGTACAGGCGGTG
>BLSH010477607.1:736178-751006 GCA_018402905.1 Glandirana rugosa
GGCGTCAAACAGTACAAATAGAAAGTCTGAACTAAAGAACAAGTAATGTTCCCAATGGATTATCTTACCAAGGTGGTTTAGTATTAGGTTGATTTCTCCTTAGTGATGGGTTTTAATGCCATGAATGGTGGGATGGCCAAGACAATGGCCACCTCTCCCATCTAGCTGTGAAAGGCTCTCATTAAAAGACAGACATTCTTAACTTGCGTAAAAATAAAAAAGTTTTTGTTCTCGTCGCACAAGCACTTTCATTCAGGCACCAATTGTTGTTTGGGAAAAAAAAAAATCCTCTGACTGTTTTCTGAACTTTCATGTTCCAGGAATTCTTTATTGGTTATGAATTTCGTGGAACATCAACAGAACAGAGCCGTTCACCGAAGGACAATAGTAACCTTGTTCAAAGAGCAGTAATGTGGTTGATGGCTTTCAGATTAGAAACCAACTGCCGTCTCTTTTTAGACTTTAAAATTTGAAGGAATCTCCCAGGAAAGAGATATGAGCGGATTCCATTCCCGACTTCTTTCTGAAGGTGGGACTGTTATCCTGATCCTTCATTTAATACTCAAAATCTGTGACCCTTAACAAGCATGTGGAAGCGGGGCGGGGGTGTTTACAAGCATCGAGAAGGAAAAGATACAGCGATGGGTGTGGCTTATTTAATAGGGGTGCGTTTTGTTTTCAACGAGTGTGGTTTGGACTACACACCACATCTTCAGTATAGATGCAATGAGAATTGGCTATCACCATCCTTAAAAGGTCCATGCACATTGGGCTTAAAAAAAATGGCAGTTCTTTTGGCAAAAAAAAAAAAAAAAAAGTGTTAATTTGTTATTATGTTTTTCAGCTTTTTTTTATCTGCTTTTATGTGTTATTTTTTTTACATTCCTTTTTGTAAGGTTAAGGGAGACAATGGCTGCGCTGCTATCAATCTATCTAATCAGGACCCGAGACACAGGCTGGAGCGGGTGTGCGTGTCCCCGACGCAGGAACGATCGGGCTCAGGTACGTAAAGGGGGTTGATGCACTACAAGAGGTTTTTCACCTCAATGTATAGAATGCATTAAGGTGCAAAACTGAGGGTTTACAACCCCTTTAAAAGGTTACAGTTAGGGATAATTTTTTCATTTACGGGTTTTGTTAGATTAGGGGTTAATATTAGGGGTTATTAGGTTTAAGGGCTAGGGTTTTTTTTAATTTATTTTTCATTTAAATTATTGCTTTTGAACATAAAAAAGCAAAAAAAAAAAAAAAAAAAAAGCACTTGTGACAAAATGCACAATACACTCAAATCAAACGTTTCCATGTATTTCTATGGAACAAAGAATGCTTCAAAAATGCACCAATCTGCCTGATTCAAGCTACAAAAAAAGCTCCAGAACTTTAAAACTTTAGGCAACTTGTAGTGGACGTGCGATTTTTTTTTCTTCTCCAGCGTTTCAGAGCTTCAAAATGCTGAGGTGTAAATGGGGCGCCTAAGGCTAGATTCACATCTATGCATGTTGCTTTTGAGCGTTTCCGCATTGCTTTTTACCACGATTTTACTTTTTATTTTGGGGGGGTTATTTTGTTGCTAGGCAGATTTAAAAACGCAAATCGAGGCAAAAACGCAGGACTTATGTTTTTCTTGCATGCCCATTGAAGTCTATTACATGTAAAACGCTGCATTTTGCGGGGGAAAAAAAAAGTCCCTGACCCTTTCCAAAAATGCACAGGCACAAAAACGCATTGATGTGAACATGGTCCATAGGAACCATGGGAAAAAATTCCCTGCATTTCAGCAAAATGCATCAAAAAACGCAAATGCATTAATGTGAATCGAGCCTAAGAGTACAGAATATACAGCACAACATACAATACATGGAGCACTAAATTATAAAGATTTTGATCTAGGAAATTTATTCTATTTGTCTCTTGTGTTTCATTTTGTTCTGCAAATCAAAGGATTTTTGTTTTGTATAGGAATAGTCTTTTTTTGGGGTCCTATTGGGGAGATTACTGGATGCTTCCAATCCCATAGGAACAAAAAGAAGCCATTTTTCTGATGTGATGGAAATGTGTCACTGGAACACTGAAATGTATCATTTCCAATCTATTCCTAGTTTGGCAAGATCTAAAGAGGTTGGATTTCCCGTCATTTCCAGTCCTTGTGACACTGAGTTACTAGACAAATCGGGAAGATGAATTCCTCCAGTGGGGACACAGACATTAGTATAAAGTGGACAGGGGTTCTAATTCTTCCCCACTTAAAGTAGAAGTCCACCCTAACACTAAAATCGCTACATCTATAGATGTCCAGGATCTAACACAAATCTATCTAGTCTTGTAAAGAAGAAATCAGTACAATACCTTTTCTGAAGCTGATCCGACCCGATCCCACGCTGAGCTGTCACGGCTTTGCTGTGGAGGCGGGTGCAGAGGACACGTCCAACAACGGAAGCCCCACAGTAAGTCTATGGGCAACGTCACTTCCCATTCATTTCACAGTTGTTGGCTGTCTCCTCTGCAGAGCTTCTGCCGCTGGAGACCGGATCGGAGCGGCTTCAGAAAAAGTATGTACAGTATACGGATTTCTTCTTTACAGGGATAGATAGGTTAGTCTTTGATCATGGATGTCTATAGATCAGCCTTTCTGGACCTTTTAAACTCAGAGGAACCCCTGAAATAATTTTCCAGTCTCAAGGAACCCCTGCTAAAAAATACAATATTTACAACTCCTGATACATTAGTGTGATGATCAATGGGAAGAATGCTCCTTACGCTTGTAGTCATTGGGAACAATTACCCCCTTACAGGTAGCTAAAATCATCAATGGTGTCAGTGGGAATTTATCTGAGAGGCAGAGATTGCTCATTGCTCAGAGAACCCCTACAACCTCTGGAGGAACCCTTGGGTTCTATGGAATCCTGATTGAGAAACCCTGCTATAGATGCTGCGATTTTAGTGTCCAGATGGACATCTCCTTTAATCCAAAATGTTAACAAAAATATATTGGATTGAGACACACTTGAATTCTGCTTTGCCTATAATTTCACATAGTCTTATGATTGGTAGCCATATCATGTTCCCCCAATTTTGTTTTAGTATTCATTTAGTCCTTTGTGCACACAACCCTTTCCCTGGTCACCGACCTGTGTGATAATGTTTTAAAGCCCCACTACACGTTCTGATGCAGCTGGCAGCCCTTGTCTACCATAGTTTTACTTGCACAGTGCCCTAGCAACCCTAAAACCCAGAAGGCTCAGTATGCAAATACAAACTCTCCAGCCTGGAAAGTTGGAGCTCTGCCCACCAGGTCGTCATATTGGATTGATAGACCTGCTCATTCCACTGAAGGCTATAGAGAGTGCTGCTGGAGATGAACATCTGTCCCTGATTTCAGGGCACCCTAGGCACCCTTCAAGGGGAATAAAAATACATTCAAAAAATTGCTTTAACCACTTGAGTACCAGCCTGTAATACTCCATTACCCAGCCATTTTTCATTTTCAGCACTGTGATATTTGGACTGACAATGCCATACAACACTGTACCAAAAATATATATTTTTTTTCTTTTAAAGACAGTTTTTTTTTGGCTGTATTTACTAACCACAGTTTAAAAAAAGAAAAAAAAATATTTACTATAAATAAAAAATAAATAAATAAATAAAAAAATGGGAACGAAAAGTACAAAAACAAACACACGGTTTTCCTTACCTTGTGTTAAAATAAAGTCAGAATAGAATGAGAACCCCTGAAATAAACCTTTTTTTGGAAAGAAGACACCCCAAAGTGACCTCATTTTTTGCCACAAGTCTTTGGAAATGTAAAAAAAAGAAAAAAAGAAAAAAGAAAAAAAAACCCAAGCTGGTACCAAGGGGGTTAAACAGAGAATGAGAATTGTGCTCTAGATACATGAAATGTAAAAGGTCATACAGAGAGGTAGGAGATGGTAAAGGGTTAATGTACTGGTCACATACAGTGGCAGAGTGGAGATAAAGGAATTCATGTTCAGATGGGCAGTATAAAGGTAGGTGATAGGGTTAACATATAGGTCACATGGAGACATTATGGAGCTAGTATGTGTAGGAGAGGAGAGGGCCATAAAAAGATTAATAAAAAGGATCCCGGTGTCCCTGAAATAGAATTTTTTTTTTTCCAGGTACTTGTATAGCATTGTCAATTTCCGCAGCGCTTTACATATACATTGTTCATTCTCATCAGTCCCTACCCTCAAGAAGCTTACAATCTATGGTCCCTAACTCACATTCATACATACATACATATACTAGGGCCATTTAGACCAGATCCAATTAACCTATCAGCATGTCTTTGGAGTGTGGGAGGAAACCGGAATACCCGGAGGAAACCCACGCAGGCACAGGGAGAACATGCATACTCCAGGCATGTAGTGTCCTGTTTGAAATTCGAACCAGTGACCCTTTTGCTGCTATGCAAAAGTGCTGACCACTACACCACTGTGTCGCCCCATATGCCATGCACAGTGATTCCATCTTCTTACCACGGATGTAGATTTAGAAGGAAAGAACAATGGCAAGGGACAACCACTACACCACTGTGCCGCCCGTTAGAATGAATGAATATGCAGCTGCTGGTCCTTTCATTCTGTTCCCATTCTCAGTTATGATTTTTTTTCCCCTGTTGTAGGGGGAAGGGGAGGGAGTAACACTGTAAACCGTACCATGTGATCATTGTGATGACCAATCACAGCGATCATATTGTACCCAGCCCCTTGGATCTCCTTAGTACAGTACCTATGCGTACCGAGCTGTCCAATGACAGCTTGGCACACAGCAGTACCCAGGCATATCAGCCGTTTGACAGCTATTTTTCTAGTGCCGTTCCTAAAGAATGCTGGGTAGAAAAAAAGGGCCGCCGATCCGTTGTTGAAAAAGTGAAAGTAGAAAAGTGGTTAAACATCTGCTGCATAAAAGAAATGGTTAGTAACAGGTTCA
This sequence comes from Glandirana rugosa, assembly GCA_018402905.1. Classification (NCBI taxonomy): domain Eukaryota; kingdom Metazoa; phylum Chordata; class Amphibia; order Anura; family Ranidae; genus Glandirana; species Glandirana rugosa. Next base: position 741,132 of record BLSH010477607.1, read on the forward strand.
GTTTAAAGGATAGGTTAAAGCAGAGGTTCGCCTGCCGCCGGCCCTTTAAAAATTAAAAGTCAGCAGCTACACATACAGTAGCTGCTGACTTAACTTTAGGACACTTACCTGTCCTTGGGTCCAGCGATGTTGGCACTGCCCACTGATCGGTGGAAGAGTGCTGCCGTCGCCATCGAGGGTAAGGGAACCCGGACATGTAGCTGTTCGGCTTCACGGCCGGGTCCCTACTGTGCATGTGCGAACCGCCGCTGCGCTTTCCCATTGGCGGCGGCGGAGGAGGGAGCCCGGCTGCTGACGGCCACGGCCCTGGGCTCTCGGGTGTGTGGAAACAGACACCTGTCCTTCCCCCTCCCCTCCCCCACAAAAGGTGCCAAATGTGACACCTGAGGGGGGAGGAAACCGACCAGCGAACGTTCCACTTTTGGGTGGAACTCCACTTTGGAACTTTTGAAACATGGAACATGTTCCAGCATCTGCAGCTCTCTCCCCCCTCCCCCCACTACATCCAACAGCCCCCCTCCCACACCCAACAGCCCCTCCCCCCACTACATCCAACAGCCCCCCATTTGAAAAGAACACGGCCTGTGCGGGGCCCATCATTCGTTCCGTTTCCGGTTGATGAATGCTTACAAGTACCACCACCCATTGCAGCTGACTGCTTGTAATTTTCAATGAGCTGGGAGGGCACTGGTGGGTAAGCAAAGCAAAAATAAAAAATTAAAAATGTGTTGACTTTTTATACCCTGCTTCAGCACCGGGACCATCCAAATGCGTTTGAGCTGTGAATATGTGCTATTAAACAGATGTCTATACTGCGCTGAAATCACCGCCACCTTTTCAAAATTTCCATTCCTATCAAAAAAGATCAGTTAGTTCTCCAGCCTTAATTTTGAAGAAATGCTGATTAAAGCTGATTATGAAGAGGAGAAAAAAAAAAAGTAAATGCAATCATGGAACAACCCATAAAATGTATAAATTACCAATTTCATGTGCAGGGTTGCGCACATCTGCAAGTACTTATATTTTTAAGTAAATTTGTGTGACATTATCTCCAAATCATTAGAAGAAAAAATAAATAAAAAGTAGAAAACCGCAGCTGATGATCTGAAAAGTGGGAATAAAATAAAGGGGTGGTCTCCATCTATCATTTATTGTCTGTGCAATTTTGAAACAAAGCAAATATCTAATTTATTTGTATTCTCACTAAATTTCATTTCCACCAGTCATTACACATGCTGCAAAAGCAACTTGCTAGAACCTAAAGCAACCAAGATTTAAAGCGTTACTAAACCCAGGAGCCGGCATTCACTATATCTGATCTCCCACAGTACACAGAAATGCAATAGTAGAATATATTCGTAAATCTAAACTGCTAACTACCTTTTCTCATCAGCAGTATTTAGCAGTTTTGTGACTTCTGTGTCCAGCCAAGCACTGGTTAAAGCTTGTAGGTGTTTTTACTCTCCACTGGCTGTCCTATGAGGCTGCATGACCCCTGACCCTCTATCTGGACAGTGCTGATTGGCCTTGTGCTGATCACATGCACCCTTCCAAAAAAATTGCAATACACACCAAACTGAACATGTGCAGAGATCCCCCAATGCTCTGTACTATCAGCAGATGGATTGGGGACAGTAAAAAGGAGGATGATCAGACAGCCTATTTACATAACGCAGAGGATTAACCCCTTAGGTTGCACAGTGAGTATAACAAGCATGCTTTACTGCATATACAGACTGATTTTACTGTTGTGGGTTTAGTAACACTTTCATTTTTCTCATGACTGAAGATCTGAGACTGGTTAAGGCCCCTTTCACACTGCCGCAACTTGAAAGTTCAGGGAATGCCTGTGCAAACTTTAGGTCTATGGACCTCAACTCGTATCAAAGTCAGACCAAAGTAATGCAGGGACTGCTTTGAAGTCGGTGCGACTTGAAGTTGCATGTATATGAATGGATATCATTGGGAATCATGGGGTACAACTTGTCATGCAACTCCGAAGTCCAAAGTCGTAGGAAAAGTCGCACAAGTGTGAAAGGGGCCTAATATAGAGAAGGTTGACCCTAGGCAGTTCTAAGTGATGATTATTCAGAAAAGACCCAATGGTCACTATTGGGTCGTTTTTGAAATGCATAAAATCACTAGCAAGATCCTCAGAAGGCAGATGAACTCATTATTGCCAAGCAAGAGACTTTTTAATTTGCTAGAGAACCTCCATGTTAGAAAGTCCCAATCAGTCATTTATAGCAAAGGAACATCGCAAAGCCTGCTCAGATTTGATGAAGTAGGGAGACAAAGTGATGATGTCACAATCTCTTCCTTGTCCAAACAGAACGTTTTGCATTCATTAAGAAAAATGCTAGATGTTCTTTTAATGGCCCCTATGTGGAGCAAGCAACTCCGTGTTTATTATACAGCATGGCATCTGTTTGGCACCGCACCCGAAGACCGTGGAATCTATGCATTAAGGTGAAACACCTCCTGTAGTGTAGCAGCCCCCCAGAGCCTCCCCTTTTACTTACCTGAGCCTGATTGTTCCAGCAATGGGGACGAGCACACCCACTCCAGCAGGTGTCTTGGGTCCTGATTGGATAGACTGATAGCAACGCAGCCATTGGCTCCTGCTGCTGTCAATCAAATCCAATGACACGGGAGCTGGGGGGTGCAGCTGAGTCCTGCTGTCTGTGTCAATGGATGCAGGAGGACACGGGAGCCGCCCGCATGAGTGCCCTTAGGGAGAGCGGTTCTCCGACGGGGCACTCGAGAAGAGGAAGAGCCAGGAGTGCAGCTGAGGGACCCCAGAAAAGGAGAATCGGGGCCACTCTGTGCAAAACCAACTGCACAGAGGAGGAAAGTATGACATGTTCGTTTTTAAAAAAAAATAAATAAATAAACCTTTACATATCCTTTAGGGCCGGTTCACACTCGTGCGGCGCGACTTCGCGGCCCGTTCACATCTAGGCGAATTGTCAGGCGACTTGAGTCGCCTGACAATTCGGGGACCGTTCTAATAGGAGCGAATCGCTTCGCTCCACCTTAGAAAAATGGTCCCTGCACTATTTTCAGGGCGATCTCAGGCGGCTTGCATTGACTTCTATGATAGAAGTCTACTAGCAAGCCGCTTTGAGATCGCCTCAAGCGCCGCATCGCGCCGCTCCAGTGTGAGCAGGCCCTTAAGGTTCCAATCACACTTCTGCAACTTGTCATGCACCTTTGGACATCAAAGTCGCATGACAAGTCCTTCCCCATGTTTTCCAATGATAACCATTCATCTATGTTCGACTTAAAGTTGAAGCGACTTCAAAGTAGTTCATACGCTACTTTGGCCCGGCTTTCATGCAACTTGAGGGCCTTCGACTTCAATGTTAACTCTCAAAATTTGCAATAAATAAAATACACTTTTTTTTTTCTACATGCCAAAAGATGTGCATTTTTTTTTTATAAACAGTGAAATGATCCTATAAACCAGCCTTTTACAACCAGGGTGCCTTGACAAAATGCCCAAAAATTGCATACAATTTAGTGGGTGGATGAAGCCCGCCTTTTAGTTACACAAAGCCACAGATTTTCATTGTGCACCATTACAACCATCAAGCCGCCGGCATCCTAACAACCAATGAGGTCATTGGTTGATAAGGAGCATGTAGGGCGCCTCCTGCATTGCATTCTGGTTTGCCCCTCCCCCGCCCCTCTATCAGCAGTGGGATCACATTAGCAGAGTGATGGAGAGAAACAAGGGGAGAAGAGAAACACTGGAATACTAGTCAGTACCCCTGCGCAAAGATGCATTTGTGGTGGAAGAATAAATCACCTCTAATGTTGTTGGGTGTCCTAGGTGTGTAGATGCTGCTGCATGATGTAAAATAGTTGACTTTTTTTACATTTTAGAATGGAGCGCCTTGAAATTGTGCAGAAAATTTAAAGGGTGCCTTGACTAAGAAAAGGTTGAGAAACATTGCTCTAAACTGAACATAGGCAAGGATAAAAAGATAACGATGCGTACTCTAAGTGATTAAACAGTCTCTGAAAGTGCTTAGAGGGATTCAAATCCCTATTAGTGGCAGCAGCCTTGAATTGTATGTAAAAACGCAAAGCATGAAATTCGCTCTTCTGCCTTTTGGTCACTTAAATATTCGATTAAAAGCATTGCGTTATACCTGCTCAACGATTACAAACAAAGCCTGCTGATCCTTGCAGAAGTCTTGGGAGCTCATAACTTCCTGAGGACTCTGCTTGTGCTGCACTCTATCAGTTAGCATTGTTTCTGCTCTCTGTACTACAGAACACCTCCCCCTATGTTGTGGAGAAGGGGATGTGTTCTGTAGTGCTGTGCCGAGTGACAATGCTGCTCCTCCACAGATACAGGACAGTGAGTGAACACGATAGCCTTAGGACAGAAAAGTGTGTTACTGGCAGGATCACCAGAAGAAAACCAATGCCTCTTACACATCTGAAGCTTGCCAAAGATAGATGGAAATTCAGGTGGTTCAGCAGGGACCAGCTGAATTTTCATCCACGTGTGGCTGCCCCTGGAAAACTTTTCTCCATTAGTGGCTCCCCTGATCAGCGTGTTCTGAGTCCCGCTGTCAGGACACAATATCCCAGCAGGTGAAGAATGAAGGCTATGAGGGGGATGTTTAACCCCTTCCCAGCCAGTGCCATTAGTACAGTGACAGTGTATATTTTTAGCATTGATCACTGTATTCATGTCACTGGTCCCCAATAAGTGTCAGAAGTGCCAGTTAAGTGTCAGAATGTCCACCGCAATATTGCAGGCCCACTATAAGTCGCCGATCGTCGTCATTACTAGTAAAAAATATATAAATAATGAAAAAAATTTCCCATAGTTTGTAGACACTAACTTTTGTGCAAACCAATCAATATACGCTTATTGGGATATTTTTTTTTACCAAAAATATGTGACAGAATACATATTGGCCTTAATTTATGAAGAAATCAGATTTTTTTCAATTTTTTTTTTATTGGATAGGTTTTATAGCAGAAAGTAAAAAATATACAGCGAGGGAAATTTGATCCCCCCATCAATAAGTAAGATTTCTGGCTCCCAGGTGTCTTCTATACAGGTAACAAAAGGAGATTAGGAGCATTCTCAAAGGGAGTGCTTCTAATCCAGGGCGTTACCTATATAAAAAAAAAAAAAGACACCTGTCCACAGAAGCAATCAGATACCAATCTCTCCACCATGGCCAAGACCAAAGAGCTGTCCAAGGATGTCAGGGACAGGACTGTAGACCTACACAAGGCTGGAATGGGCTGCAAGACCATCGCCAAGCAGTTTGGTGAGAGGGTGACAACAGCTGGTGCGATTATTTGCAAATGGAAGAGAACACAAACACGGTCAATCTCCCTTGGTCTGGGGCTCCATGCAAGGACTCACCTCGTGGAGTTTTAATGATCATGAGAACGGTGAGGAATCAGCCCAGAACTATACAGGAGACTCTTGTCAATGATCTCAAGGCAGATGGGACCATAGTCACCAAGAAAACAATTGGTAACACACTACGCGTGGAGGACTGCAATCCTGCAGCGCCCGCAAGGTCCCCTGCTGAAGAAAGCACATGTACAGGCCGTTTGAAGTTTGCTAATGAACATCTGAATGATTCAGAGAACTGGGTGAAAGTGTTGTGGTCCAATGAGACCAAAATCAAGCTCTTTGGCATCAGCTCAACTCGCCGTGTTTGGAGTAGGAGGAATGCCGATTATGACCCTAAGAACACCATCCCCACCGTCAAACATGGAGGTGGAAACATTATGCTTTGGGGGTGTTTTTCTGCTAAGAGGACAGGACAACTTCACAGCATCAGTGGGACTTCGGACAGGGCCATGTACCATCAAATCTTGGGCGAGAACCTCCTTCCCTCAGCCAGGGCATTGAAAATGGGTCATGGGTGGGTATTCCAGCATGACAATGACCCAAAACATGTGGCCAAGACAAAAAAAAAGGAGTGGCTCAAGAAGAAGCACATTAAGGTCCTGGAGTGGCCTAGCCAGTCTCCAGACCTAAATCCCATAGAAAATATGTGGAGGGAGCTGAAGGTTCGCATTACCAAATATCAGCCTTGAAACCTTAATGACTTGGAGAGGATCTGCAAAGAGGTGTGGGACAAAATCCCTCCTGGTGGCCAACTACAAGAAATGTCTGACCTCTGATTGCCAACAAGGGTTTTGCCAACAAGTAATAAGCCATGTTTTGCAAAGGGGTCATATACTTATTTCACTCGTTAAAATGCGAATCAATTTATAACTTTTTTGAACTGTGTTTTTCTGGATATTTTTGTTGTTATTCTGTCTCTCACCGTTAAAACCTACCATTAAAATTATAGACTGATCATTTCTTTGTCAGTGGGCAAACGTACAAAAAAAACAAAAAAACACGAAGAGCTGATCAAATAGTACCAAAAGAAAGCTCTCTGTGTGTGTGTGTGTGTGTGTGTGTGTGTGTGTGTGTGTGTGTGTGTGTGTGTGTGTGTGTGTGTGTGTGTGTATACATTTTGTTTGGGTACAGCACTGCATGAATGCGCAATCTTCAGTTATGGCAACAGTGCTGTCACAAAAAAATGACCTGGTCAGGAGGGGGTAAATCTTCCAGAGGTCAATTGATTAAGGACTCATAAGCCACAATAAATTTTTATTTTTAAGTTCAAATAAGCAGGACGTTCAATGTAGGCTTCTTACATAAAGCTACCTGCGTTATTAACAAAGTATTGGGTATATCATCCTTTTACACTTACAAGCATATTTAATAAGGCAATGGACAAAGTATACATTTTATATACATAGGATATATATATAAAGCGTAAACTAAAAAATATGCATTGTTAGTAGAACCAAAAAGGACAGTTTTGGGAAATATACAGCAACCAATCAGAAATGGTCTTTCAGAGATCTACGGTAATTAAAGTACAAACAAATAAGATTGGCTGCTCTAAGATCCTGTACTCTGCATTGCTACTTGGTCTGGGCACTGAGAGGCTGGGGAACCCATGCCTTGAGCCATCGATAAAGAAGATGGCACTCTCTGGGTTAATCCATCTGCAAATAGCACCCACAGCTGTAAAGACCAGATTACTGTGAAACAATTACTGCCAAACAATAGACAGCAATGCAAGATGTTCCAGTCACCCTCAATGAGGTTTGACGAGCCGCATGTCCTTGCATGTGGACGCTCCCGCTGGAGGGTATGAAAGACAAGGCACAAGGTTTCTTTGTGGGAATTAAATATGCAAACTTTCACTGGAAAGGATCTCCATGTAACTAAGCAAACACCTGCCGAACGGCGCGTTTCAACTTGCCCTATGCAAACTACAGAAGAGTTTTTAACAGCTGAGTGCAACACAACTATCAGCCCTCCGCAGAAAGAACATAGATGACATGATGTCGGCAAGAAAATGAACATAGTACCAACTTGTTTTGCTAATCTGATAAACCTATCAAAGAGAGAAATTCAGGACACAAATAATAATATCGATGATCTCCCTTTTTCTGCTTTTGCCGCACCCACTGGGCACAAAGAACACTTCCCGAGTTGGCAGAGGCATACAATGGACAATAAATACTAAACAAATCCAATTACTTATTACCCGTCCTATCAAATCAAATTTAAATAAATTGCCAAAATGCACATTTTATATTTTTAAGGCATTCAAAATTTAGAAAGATATACTTTCATTTAATTTAGTTTTTTCCACATTTATACATAGAATAGGGAAGTAGCGGTCTTACCTCCATCGGAGACTGTAGCAGCCTGCGGAAAAGAAGAGAGAGACATGAGTGTATAGAAACGACATTACAATATCTACTTACAAAATTACTAAAATAAAATAAAAACAAAACAAAAAAAATCCAAAAAAGGAGGAATAACTGTCAAGCTCAGAATGCACAAAATATTCTGAAAGCGCTCTTCCAAACATATCAATCTGAAGTGCAGCTGGCTCCACCCTCCCACCAGAAAACGCAGCAGCTCCTCCTTAGATAATCAGAATTTCAATCCTATCAGTCACACGCAGATTTTAGAAAAAAAAAAAAGATAATATGCTGGTTTTGCATAAAAACACTAATCAGCGCCGGGATAAAAATACTCCACACCATCATTTGCATAGACATATATGCTGAAGAGGGAACATTCTTACTTTTAGAAGATCAAGTAAACCAAAATGATACAACGATGTCTCTGGAATCCTAATACGGAAGCCATTTACCTGCTTTGAAAGGTGCGAGGATATCTGAGGTCACAGAGCCTTCCATGACCGCAGGCATCTCACAGGATTCTTATGACCGCCAACTTTTTTTTTTGTTTTTTGAGTACAGATTTTGGAGAAAAAAAAATGTGCCCAAGGGTCCTTTCACACATACGGACCGTTCATTTCATCAGTTCAGTCATTTCATCCGTTCAGTCACGTCAAAACGGATGAAGTATCCATCAGTTTTTCATCCGTTTTTCATCAGTGCTCATCAGTTTTTCATCAGTTTTTTCATCAGTTTACATCAGTTTTTCATCCGTTTTTCAATCTGTGGTCATCAGTTTTTCATCAGTTTTTTTTTACATTCACTACCAATGCAAAAACGGATGAAAAACTGACCGTTCGTCAGTTTACATCCGTTTTTCGTCCGATCCGTTTTTTTGACGGATGAAAAATAGGACTTTCATCCGTTCAAAAAAACGGATGCTGACTGAAGCGGATGAAAACTGATGCAAATACATGATCATCAGTTGTCATCAGTTTTTCCATAGAGATGCATTGATGTCCGTTTTTCATCCATCAACGGATGGATGAAAAACGGACAAACGGTCCGTATGTGTGAAAGGGGCCTTATACATAACAGCTTGTGAAATAAAACCGGATTTCTTGCTGGAAGTGAAGCAGTCTGGTTGCCCATGGCAATTCAGTTTTTGTGTAAGGGGCCTTAAAGTGAAAATTTCACATTTTCTAAACAAATAATGGCACCTCCATGATTTGCTCCATAAATTCTATCCCACATTCTATTCAGCCAAATACACGCTCTTAGCAGATTAAACCACACTGGTTCAAATATGGAAATTCAGACTTTTTGGTTGAATGCAATGGACATGATCGGTCTCTTCAACTATGTAAAAGTCAGTAGTCAAGCTTTCCCCTTCAGTTCTAACTAGTCCCTCAGACCACTAAAGCATCTAGAGAAGGTCGACTCTGGACTGTCACAGGAAGGGCAAGGTGTCTGATGTGAGGGGCCACAGGCAAGATGGCTGAGCCCCGGGGGTAGACCATTAGATCCTGTTGGCCAGACTTGACTAGAGTTCTTGATCAGGGACAGTGTATTCCTGAGTTGTTTATCAACTGAAAGTGTATATCCAACTGCAATTTCTGTAAATGTTGGCAAAGGAAAGTTTAGATGTGCTTTACAGTCCTTGGCAAAAAGATTGCATAATAATAATATTATGATCCTATAGTAGAATACCAGTGATCTGCATTGTAGCAGGAGCCAAGAGTATGTATTCTGCAGCATATTCTCTTGCAGCATTGGGTCCTATATTAATTCTCACCAAAGACAATATCTGCATGAAGTTTGGTCCCTCTGGGTGCTTTCATTTTTCTCCCATGTATTAAAAACCTAGCTAGCTTGATTGCCTTCCTCCCCTCAGGACAGAGGGGAGGCAAGCGGGGGACACAAGGGAGGCGAGAAAAAAGGAGCAAGGGGAGGCGAGTAAAAAAAAAAAAAAAAAAAGAGAAAGGGGAGTCGAGAAATAGAGAAAGGGGAGTCGAGAAATAGAGAAAGGGGAGTCGAGAAATAGAGAAAGGGGAGTCAAGAAATAGAGGAAGGGGAGTCGAGAAATAGAGGAAGGGGAGTCGAGAAATAGAGGAAGGGGAGTCGAGAAA
>BLSH010477607.1:761366-773172 GCA_018402905.1 Glandirana rugosa
CCCCCCCCCCCCCCCCCAGGCCCAAACTATGTGGTGAGGTGTATGCTGTTGATAAAAAAAGGGTAATACGCACTTAGCTCATTGGGGTGCATTGGCAGCCCATCCATGATGGCCAAGTTACCTTAATGAAATACACGTAACACAATGGAACGTTTAAGTGTGAATAAGCCCCAAGGCCTGTTCACACCTACAGTAGATCTAGAAAGTCTACACACCCTTGTTAAAATGTCAGTTTCTGTGCTGAAAAAAAAAAAAAAAAAAAAAAAAAGAGACAAAAATAAATACATTTCAGAACTTTTGCCACCTTTAAAATGTGACCTATAAACTGTACAACTCAACTGAAAAACAAACTGAAATAATGGTGTTGCATAAGTGTGCACACCCTCTTATAGCTGGGGATGTATCTGTTGTTCAGAATTAAGCAATTGCATTGAAACTCATGTTAAATAGGAGTCAGTACACACCTGCCATCATTTCAAGCCCCTCTGATTAGCCCCAAATAAAGTTCAGCTGTTCTAGGAGTCTCTCCTGACATTTTCTTAGTCGCATCCTACAGCAAAAGCCATGGTCCTCAGAGAGCTCCCAAAGCATCAGAAGGATCTCATTGTTAAAAGGTATCAGTCAGGAGAAGGGTACAACATTTCCAAGGCATTAGATATACCATGGAACACAGTGAGGACGTCATCATCAAGTGAGAAAATATGGCACAACAGTGACATTACCAAGAACTGGACGTCCCTGCAAAATTGATGGAAAGACGAGAAGAGAACTGGTCAGGGAGGCTGCCAAGAGGCCCACAGCAACATTAAATGAGCTGCAGGAATATCTGGCAAGTACTGGCTGTGTCATACATGTGACAACAATCTCCCGTATTCTTCATATGTCTGGGTTATGGAGTAGTGTGGCAAGACGGAAGCCTTTTCTTACGGAGAAAGAAAAAAAAAAACACACACACACACACACACACACACACACACACAACATCCAAGCCCAGCTAAATTTTGCAAAAACATCTGAACAAATCTGAAGTCTCCCAAACGCATGTGGGAAATGTGTTATGGTCTGATGAAACCAAGGTTGAACTTTTTGGCCATAATTCCAAAAGATATGTTTGGTGCAAACACAACACTGCACATCACCAAAAGAACACCATAACCACCGTGAAGCATGGTGGTGGCAGCATCATGCTTTGGGGTTGTTTTTCTTCAGCTGGAACAGGGGCCTTAGTCATGGTAGGAGGGAATTATGAACAGTTCCAAATACCAGTCAATATTGTCACAAAACCTTCAGGCTTCTGCTAGAAAGGTTAACATGAAGAGGAACTTTATCTTTCAGCATGACAACGACCCAAAGCGTACATCCAAATCAACAAAGGAATGGCTTCACCAGAAGAAGATTAAAGTTTTGGAATGGCCCAGCCAGAGCCCAGACCTGAATCCCATTGAAAATCTGTGGGGTGATCTGAAGAGGGCTGTGCACAGGAGATGTCCTCGCAATCTGACAGATTTGGAGTGTTTTCGCAAAGAAGAGTGGGCAAATATTGCCAAGTCAAGATGTGCCATGCTGATAGACGTATACTCAAAAAGACAGTGCTGTAATAAAATCAAAAGGAGCTTCAACAAAGTATTAGTTTTAGGGTGTGCACACTTATGCAACTATAGTTTAGTTTTTTATTTTTACTGCCCTCCACCTAAAAGATTTGTTTGTTTTTCAATTGAGTTGTACAGTTGTATAGGTCACATTAAAAAGGTGGAAAAAGTTCTTAAATTATTTATTTTTGTCTCATTTTTTTTTTAGCTCACAAAAACCCAACATTTAAAGGGGTGTGTAAGCTTTTTATATCCACTGTATACGTTGCAACTTTACCAATACACCACATTAAAATGTATATTGCTTTGTATCCCATTGTTTTCAAAGGATCAGGTTCACATGTACAATACATACTGTAGCATGTTATAGAAAGCTGGCCAGAAATATTTTGATGAACCGCCAAGATGAGCTGCAGGAGAGCTCCACTTCATACTGGGGCTGCCTCCTGCACCTAATCACCAGGACCCCCCGCATGTTCTCACGCACAGCTCCATTCACAAGTGTGAACGAGGCCTCACGGTTTAGCAAATTGCTGATGTCTAGGGCTGCAACTAACGATTATCTTCATAATCGATTAGTTAGTCGATTATTGTTTTCGATCAATTAATTGGATAATAACCTTAAAAAAATAAAAAAAAGGTGTAGTGTATAATTTAGTTAACCACTTCAGCCCCGGAAGGATTTCCCACTTTAGGACCAGAGCCCTTTTTGCGATTCGGCACTGCGTCGCTTTAACTGACAATTGCGCGGTCGTGCAACGTTGTACCCAAACGAAATTTGCGTCCTTTTTTTCCCACAAATAGAACTTTCTTTTGGTGGTATTTGATCATCGCTGCGTCATTTCTGATCGCCGCTATAAACAAAAGAAGAGCGACAATTTTGCAAAAAAAAAAAAAAAAAACACATTTCTTACTTTTTGCTAAAATACAAATCCAAAAAAAAAAAAAAAAAATATATATATATATATATATATATATATAATATATATATATATATATATATATAAAAACATTTTTTTTCACCGTTTTTGGCCGATTTATATTCTTCCTCATATTTGCGATAAAAAAATAAATTAAAAAAATCGCAATCGCCGTTTATTGATTGGTTTGCGCAAAAGTGGCCGTGTTTACGGATGATGAGAATTAATTTTTGGGGTTTTTATTTTTTTTTTATTTTTTACTAGTAATGGCGGCGATCTGCAATTTTTAGCGGTACTGCAATATTGGGGCGGACATGTCGGACTTTTTTGGGACCATTGGCATTTATACAGCGATCAGTGCTATAAAAATGCACTGATTACTGTGTAAATGTCATTGGCAGTGAAGGGGTTAACCTGCAGGGGGCGCTCTAAGGGTTAACTGTGTTCCCTTGGCGTGTTCTAACTGTGGGGGGACTGCCCTAGCAGGGGAAGGGAAGTGATCACAGCTTCCATGTAAAGGAAGGCTGTGATCACAGCCCTTCCCCCTTCACAGAACGGAGGTCCGTGTTTACTTACACGGACCTCCGTTCTTTCACTCCGGGGGGGGGCATCGTGGGTAGCCGGTAGCGATCGAGGCCACCGCACCCGCTCCCTGGCCCTCCCCGAACACAGTGAGCGCGCGGGCGCGCCTACAGTGCGCGACCTCGCAGCCGCCGTCAGATGACGGCGATTTGCGATATCGCACCACTTTGTCGCCGTCAACCTGCGGTTGGCGGTCGGCAAGTGGTTAATATGTAAAGTTTTTTTTTTTTTTAAAAAAAGGCAATTTTTCTTAAAGATCTCTATGCAGTGGTAAATAAAAAATAACCAACTACAGTATATGGTCAGGGAGCAAAATCTCTAATCCACTCTGAGAATAACAGACAGAAAGGATATACTGTATATACTATTAGAGGATAGATAGGCAGGTCGACACAATTGCACGAACCGCCGTACCCTTTCCACGGTACATGCATGTGACACTGTGTGTGCGCGGGTCCTGCGGACTCCATGTCTGCCGGCGAACAGCGATTGTGGCACACAGAGGCAGAACGGGCATCCCGTTCCGTCAGATGACATTAAAGAACTCTGCTGTTCCCAGTGATCGGAAATAGCCATTTCTGTCATGTCCCAGGCAGCCCACCCCCCTACAGTTAGAACACACCCAGGGAACACCGTTAACTCCTTGATCGCCCCCTGGTGTTAACCCCTTTCCTGCCAGTGTCATTTATACATTGATCAGTGCATTTTTATAACACTGATCACTATAATAATGTCGCTGGTCCCCAAAAAGTGTCATTTGGGGTCAGATTTGTCCGCTGCAATGTCGCAGTACCGCCAAGAATCACAGATTGCCGCCATTACCAGTAAATACAATAAAAATAAATAAAAGTCCCTAAATCTATCCCACAGTTTATAGACACGATAACTTTTGCACAAACCAATCAATATCCGCCTATTGCGATTTTTTTTGTACCAACGCGTCTGGCTCCTCCTGCCTTCAGCGTGCCACAATGCTAAGCTGCAAAGTGTAGTATAGAGGCCCCCTATAGCAAGGTAAAAAAAACTTCTGCCTTTAGAACCACTTACTTCCTGCCCAGGACTACATGTCCCATGAGGCATGTATGGACGGTGTACTGAGCTGTATGTGTGCTGCATTGTATTTCCTGATATGTAAACAATGCATTCTGTATGCAGGTAAACTATTCGGCTGGCTGATTAATTGATTATGAAAATAGTTGACAACTATTTTCATAAATCGATTAGTTGTTGATTAATCGGTTCGTTGTTTCGGCCCAACTTATGTCCAAGCACTATTTTTGGGGACAAGTTAGCGGTTTTGTCCCCAGGGCATATTTGTTTAATTCTATGTCTGACACCAGTTACATCGCTATGCTGGCCTTCTGTATGAGTGATTCCAACTCTACAAGACAACGCAACCAACTAGATTTCACAGATATGCCCATTGATTACCTGGAGATCTTCCTATGTGGTTAACAAAAACAATCACTGCCTTCAAGGGAAGGTTTTCCATTCTGGAAAGTTCACCATTTGGAAAAAATATCTGGTGAGTTCTCAACGGCACCAATATGCTGCCAATGCTTTGTGCCCCTTTAGATAATGGGACAATGTTCTCTGTATAGGTAGGTACTGCAGCGTACATCGGACACCCTAGGAATGTCCGTGCCTTACATGTGTTTTTTTATTCGATATACGCAATTCTATGGTACATTTGACCTCCACATATAAAACACATATCACCTTAAGGACAATATACTTAATTATCCTAGAGTTATAAAAGACTTGTAACCTCAACACACATCAAAGCCCCTCACCTTCTCATCACAGCAATCAAAAGCCTCTTTTCTCCAAATTCCTTTCCTCAGCCGCAGCATGTCATAGGAATAGTGCTGCTTCTTCCTCCCGGGCGCTGCCATAACCCAGGAGGGGCGGCTCAGAAGCGCACTCTGTCTGCACACGCTATGGAATTCTGCAGATCTGCACCATTACTCACTGCATGGACATGTATGGAATTGTCATCTACCTGCCTAGTACATATTGAAAAACTGAATTTCTTCTGGATACAGGTAGTAAAAAAAAAAAAAAAAAAGCCATTCAGAAAACGGGGGTAAGTACAAAAATCAAAGATAAATATTAATAAGCCAATACCATTTGCAGCACTCTACAAAAATAAAAGTAGAAAGCCTCAAAGCGTAGTTCCACCCATTTTTACAGTTTACTTTAACCTCCAATCACTACCTCCAGTGCACTTCTAAATGGATAATATACACTCACCGGCCACTTTATTAGGTACACCTTGCTAATAAACGGGTTGGACCCCCTTTTGCCTTCAGAATTGCCTTCATTCTTCGCGGCATAGATTCAACAAGGTGATGGAAACATTCCTCAGAGATTTTGTTCCATATTGACATGAGAGCATCACATAGTTGCTGCAGATTTGTCGGCTGCAAATCAATGGCGCAAATCTCCCGTTCCACCACATCCCAAAGGTACTCTATTGGATGAGATCTGGTGAGTGTGGAGGCCATTGGAGCACAGCGACCTCATTGTCCAGTGGTGGGATGATTAGAGTTTTGTGCCATGGTGCATTATCCTGCTGGAAGGAGCCATCAGAAGATGGGGACACTGTAGTCATAAAGGGATGGACATGGTCAGCAACAATACTCAGGTAGGCTGTGGCGTATCAACTATGCTCAATTGGTACTAAGGGGTCCACAGTGTGCCAAGAAAATACCCCCCACACCATTACACCACCGACACCAGCCTGAACTGGTGATACAAGACAGGATGGATCCATGCTTTCATGTTGTTGACGCCAAATTCTAAACCTACCATTTGAATGTCGCAGCTGAAATGGAGACTCATCAGACCAGGCAACGTTTTTCTGATCTTCTATTGTCCAATTTTGGTGAGCCTGTGCAAATTGTAGCCTCAGTTTCCTATTTTTAGCTGACAGGAGTGGCACCTGGTGTGGTCTTCTGCTGCCCATCTGCTTCAAGGTTCGATGTGTTGTGCGTTCAGAGAGGTTATTCTGCATACCTTGTTTGTAATGAGTGGTTATTTGAGTTACTGTTGATTTTCAATCACCTCAAACCAGTCTGCCCATTCTCCTCTAACATCAACAAGGCATTTTCCTCCACACAACTACCGCTCACTGGATATTTTCTCTTTTTCTGACCATTCCCTGTAAACCCTAGAGAGATGGTTGTGCGTGAAAATCCCAGTACATAAGGATTTTTTTAAATACTCAGACCAGCCCGTCTGGCACCAACAATTAAATCACATTCAAAGTCACTTAAAACCTCCTTTCTTCTCCATTCTGATGCTCAGTTTGAACTTCAGCAAGTCATCTTCATCATGTACAGATGCCTAAATGCATTGCTGCCATGCGATTGGCTGATTAGCAATTTGGGTTACCAAGCAATTGAACAGGTGTACCTAATAAAGTGGTCAGTGAGCGTGTGTATATGTATGCATGTATTTTTTTAAAACATCTAAATACCTTATGTAGAACTTTGTATGTGGCACTTCCGGTCCAGTCGCCTAGGCCAGTGATGGCGAACCTTGGCACCTTACAGAGTGCAAGAGCATCATGGGAAATGTAGTTCCAAAACATTTGAGGTGCCAAGGTTTGCCATCACTGGCCTAGGTGATGTCGTTAAAAGGTGATTCCCTTGGACTCCTGGGATATTAGCGTTATCAATTCCAGGAGTCCAAGGGTATTGCCCAATGCTGAAATCTCACGTTATTTCCAGGCCGGAAATGGCGTGTCGGGAGTAGTTAGGCGTCATTTTACTAGCTAAATCTATTATCGATAAAATCCAGGTGTACAAAACATAATAATGTATTTTCTTGGGTGCAGGGACATGCTCATTTCCCCGACTTGACTTGCTTCCTGGTTGTCCTTTTATTGATTGGTTGCCATAACAATGGGGTGGGAACTTCTGCTGATGCCACTATTGCTATGGCAACGTGTCATGAAGAAACTGCGCAGACTTGAGATCGGAAGGTGCATGCAGGTGCTCCATTGTTCGGGTGGGTGGGGGATTGGGGCGGCAAATAAACTTGCCACCCTGGTCGCTGATCCCTGCCATACTGATTCGTGGACAAGCTCCACCCAGACTCCCGGCCAATCGGATCTCAGGAGCCGCTTCCCGATTGGCTGGAAGGAGATGCAGGAAGACATTAGCGAATATTAATTCACTGTCAAACAAAATGGATGGGCTTGGGGCACAGAGTCTACCCTTTTTGAAGCCAATTAATCACATCCTAAAAAAAAAATTGAAATCCTTGCGTCCAGCACCCTGCATGGTGATTAGGGGCCAGGCGCATGGATTAGGGGGTCAGCGCCCCTTATGAGCAGACCACCACTAAGCACTGGCCCAGGTCTTCAGCTTTCTGAAACTGAAAGCTCATGTTCATTTTAACTCACCAGCACAATGGAAAATTCCTGTTCCCCATTACAATGCCAAAGTAATGTATAATCAAAAAAGCACAATTCTGCACATTCACAATTGAAAGGGACATAAGTTGACAGTAAAGGCCCCCGGGGTTCTCAGGTTTCTAGAGGTGGTCCCACAATATGCTGGTGTGTATTCTGCTCACCCCCTGTAGGTCAACAGACTTTCACTGCTGCCTTCGGTGTACGGACTGGAAGTGGTAGTCTGCATTAGTGGAATAGGTTTTTTTTTTTTTTTGTATAATTTTTTTTTTCTTCTTCTTTAATAAAAAAAAAAAAACAGTACATAGAAAAGAAAGAGGAGGATGTGCGTCCATCATTCCAATCACCGGGTCTCTATCAATTTACAGCCATATGGATCACATAAAAGACATGCAAGTTACATTACAGAAAAACAAAGATGATGTTCCCATACAAAGCCGGTGGGGTAATCCAATTACAACATAATGTAATACAACATACAAAGAGGTTAATGCTTGATACCAAAGCAGGAGTGAGATCTGGACACAGCAATATATAGAAAAGAAAACAAAAAAGTAAAAGAATATAGCAGAAAGTAGAATAGATATTTAATAATTTTCTGTACCCCACACATGTGAGCAAGGCTTAAACACTGTGGTTTGTAAAGCTGGCCACACATGGATCAGAATTCGGCTGGTTCAGCAGGTGTGGAGCCCAAAACAGCATTTAAATCAGCGCATGCAGCCAGTAGCCAGCAGGGCTGATCAGTGTATTCGGAGGATGGCAATACAAAGAGCAGGGAGGATTTCCCCATCCACTTCAAAATGTGTGGATGGAGATATTGAATCCGCCCTTTTTTTCATTCAGCAGGCTCAATGGGAAAAAAAAGAAGTGTAATGTATGGCTAGCTTAATCCTTCTGGATTGATAAGTGGGCACCTAGGTAAAGAGGTGTTAGGACTGAAATCTTGTATTTTTGTGCTTAAATTTCCCCAAATCCTTCAAGTTGACCACAATACACAGAAGCCATACATGGATCGAAACTTGACTGTTGCAGCAGGGACAGGCTGGTCTATCGATAGGCTTGTGTACAACCAGCCCGTCAGGATTTTCCTGATCAATATATTCATATATGGCTCATTGAGTGTGTGGATGGGATGGAAGAAAAATCGGCTTTATTTTTTTGCTCAACCTGCTCGCTAGACGAAACCCCCCCCCCCCCCCCCAAAAAAAAACAAAAAACACAACATACTTGTAATGTATGGCCGGCATAATCCCAAGACAAATCCCAAAATACAAAATAATGTAGCCTTGGGCCTATTTGTTCAGGCACCCTACAGGCTTCCATTGTACTTAAGCACTGACAATTTGTGCTCATTAAACAGCCGTCTGACCACATGCTGCTTTACCTAAAACAAAGCAAAGAGTCCTGCCCATTACACAATGATGTCTGCATAGGCAAACTTGGATTGGTTTGTAGGCAGAAAAGATCTAGGTAAATGTAGGCTTGAGCTTCACCCCGCTTTGATCCTCTACTCTGCAATATAGAAGAAGAGGCCCAATACTAGGGGGATTTTTTTCAAATGTTCCTGTGCAATAGGCGGCACCTCTTAAGCCGGCTGTAGTTGGTGGGATTTTCTGCAGGAAAAAAAAGAAAAGCGAAAAAAACCCCCAAAACTGATTCCCCAATCAACAGTCAGCGTTGATGGGGGAATCCTTCCCGAGGAGCTATTGCGTTCTCCTACCGGTAGATCACAGTGATTATTCCTAGCGGCTACAGCCACTGGCAATAATCGCATGCTGAAAATCTGGCATGCTTGTCGTACCAAAGTCGTATGATAGATCAACTTGGGTACATTCAGCCTGCCCCCAGATGGTTTGAACGGCAGCAGAGATTCAAACCAGCTTAACGGCTCATGTCAATGGCTGCCTTTAGACAAATCTTGACAAACTAAAAAAAGGAAAATACCTCCCCTACATCAGACATGCCATCATTGAAGATGTACGGACACGGCATCTCTAGCATCTGCAAAGGGATAACCACGCATACTCAGGCAATCCAAAAACTTTGTCCGCACACCCAACACATTTGGTGTTCATGGATGGACTACACAACCATGAATAGAACGGTTTATAGCGCAAAAAATAAAAACAGAGGTGATCAAATACCATCAAAAGAAAGCTCTATATGTGAGGGAAAAGGGACATCAATTTTATTTGGGTACAACGGCGCACGACCGCGCAATTGTCAGTTAAAGCGATGCAGTGCCGTATCGCAAAAATTAAGGGGGTAAATCCTTCCAGGGCTGAAGTGGTTAAGTCAGTTTACGATTTTGTGTTGGGCCACATTTATAGCCATCTTGGCCTGCATGTGACCCTTGGACTACAGGTTTAACATCCCATCTATAGAGGAAAGGAAATGCAATACACTGAGCAAGGACTGGAATCATGCATGGATAAAGCTGGCCCTATTTATTACAGGTGCTTTACATATATATTATACAGTCACATCAGAGCCTGCCGTCAAGAAGCTTACAGTCTAAGGGTCCTTTCTGCTCGGTGGATTTTGCTTTGCTCAGTGGGGGATCGATCCACTGATCTCTGCTGAGCAGGCGAATGACAGGTCTGTCTCCGCTCACTCTACAGAGACGGACCTGTCAGATTCCCGCTCTCCTCTATGGGGCGATCAGATGAAACACGAACCACCTGTCCGTTTTCATCTGAATCGATCCTCCAGACAGATGGAAAATATTGTCACCATCCGTCTGAATGTCATGGACAGGATCGGATAGGATAGCAGCGGGTGTCAGCGCTAACATCTGCTGACCCATGGGGGTGAATGGAGGCTCCGATCAAGTCCACCTGAAAAACTGACAGGTGTACCTGATCGGAAAGCCCGCGTGAAAGGGCCCCAAGGTTCCTAATTCACATGCATACACCTACTAGGGCCAATTTGGACCCTACACCTTACACCTATACAAATCAAGCAAACTGCTTAAGAAGGACTTCTACAGCTTAAGCCTGGTACACACCTTTCCTTTTTTTTTTTCCCCCTTTTATGTTCAACCCAGCGGGCCCAATGAGCTAGGGAGGAGCCACTGTACTAACTATACAATGTTAGCACAGCGATCTTTCCCACTGAGCTATTGTATTCTGACAAGGGGATGCCCTGCCCCCGGCTTCCCCCCAGAACACACCGGTCAGTAGTCTCAGCCATTAGCATAGAGCACTGATCAAATGTCGATCAGCAGACCTTTTTCGGGCATACCCCTTCAACAGAAGCTGGCCGAACGAATGGACTGATTGCCATACTATTAAACTTGCTGATGCCACCCGATATTCAGCCCTTTTGTTTTGGCAGACCTAAAAGATTGTGCAATCAGATTGTAATGTAGATGGCAAGCCTTAAAAATCGATATTCATGTCCAACTTTGCCCCTACCCTATGCCCATATAACGGCAAATGTTGCAACAACTACCAGATATCAACAGCCAAGAGAGTTCGTACAGCAAAACGTTCATGTGTTCATGCCTCTGTCACCCCCTGTGTGACCCAAAAGTTTGGGTTCATCAATATGGAAGACACATTAAATAACCTGATTAGAGCCACAGACCATCTGGGCCAACTGGGCTCATTGCTTTTGAATCGCTGCACCAAAAGGGCCCCATCTGTTTAGCAGTCAGACTGCAGAGGTCAATCAGTGACAATAATGACCAGTGCTAGACTAAATAGGAGGTAAGCAAGACAGTTCTTCCATATAATACACACTCTTTTATAGTCAAGAGATGGCCAACTTAATGATTTGTTACCTAAGTGGAAAAGGAATTTTGCTTTCAGAAAGGATTGTAGCATTTGGCCAGCAGGGAATCTAAAAGACACTCATCTGTATAAAAGGTAAAAAGGAAGCCAACTGCTACATCTCAATGAGCACCGTCCCAAGTCATATCCTGCCATGCTTCAGATACCCTGAGATCTTCTCCTCTAGAAGACCAAGACTGGCCATACAGATTGTTCGATCAACTTGGGTACAACCAGCCTGCCAGATTCGCTTCAGATTGCTTCCCTCACCCTATCGTGCAGATTTCTTTCCTGCTAAATTCTCGCCGTGTATGGCTGACCTTAAGACCCCTTTCACACTGAGGCCGCGGCGGCGGAAAAGAGCCACTCATTTTAGTGGCGATTTACCTCTGTTTAAGCGGTGCTTTTCAGCCACTAGCGGGTCGCTTTTAACCCCTAAGAAGGGGTTGAAAACTCCCATGTTGCAATGCTTCAGGAGTGCTTTTTCATTCGAATGGGCATGGAGGATTAGGATCGGTG
>BLSH010477607.1:773537-784325 GCA_018402905.1 Glandirana rugosa
ACGAATCACATATACCCTCTTAACATAATTTCCTGCTTGTGTGATTGGCTCATCGATTTTCCCAGAGGTCTACACTAATATACAAGTCAGATTTCAGCCATCCCCTGCAACAAAAATGTCATTTTTGATAAAAAAAACTCCCAATAGGAAATCACATCTAAAAGGGATGCAGACCCCCATTAGAGTCCTGAAGGTGCTGCAGTTGGTTGATAATTAAGAAACCACTCCCATTAGACTCACTTCTGCACATGGGCACAAACAAACAGGGATTTCTTCAGAATAACAAAAAGGTAGGAATCTACAACAAAGTTTGATCACCCAGAAGTGAATGTTTTTTTCTCCAAAAAAGTGGAGTTAACACTTTAAGGGACATGCCTGTTTTTTTTCTCCCATATACACTAAGCAGAATCTCCATTGCTGGCTATTGTATTCAGGCAGCCGCCACATTTGTAGCTGCCTACGGTATAATGGTTCTGTCAAACAGTGACTGCACAGGACAGGGTGCAGTCAATTTTGGCTGATAATTTTGAACCCAGCTTAGTAGATTTTGGCAAGGCACTTGCATGGCCACCTGTGGCTCAAATTTAGAAGGATTCAGCAGGAATCATCTGAAATGTGATAATTCTATGGGGGGCCTTTATCCATTAGGAGTGAATAATCAGTGCACTATCCATGCATGGTAGATTTTTTTTTTTTTTTTTTTTAGACAAAATCTGTTTTCTTCACTTTTACAAGATAAACCTGCAGGATCATGCAAATGAAGCTGACTCAAAGTTGGGAATCCGCAGGGGGCTTGGTTGAGAACTCCAGGAAAAACACAAACTACTTTTTCATACAAAGTGTAGTAAGAAAGCTAATGATTCACATCAGGTCTCGGCTTACCAGACACCCAAGGGCTGGCATGCAAAACAAGGATTTCTGTGTGTTCAAGGAAAACTATAGCCCTTCAGGTTATGGGGAGGTGAGCCAAAAGGAACCAAAAAGCCCCCCACTGAATGAGTGTTGTGCACTGCAAATCTTAGTACAGGAGGCATCTGCTTGTCTTACTCATTTCATTACAAATCCTATGGGAGTTACCGTTCATTTTATGATAGTAGGCAGAGACATGAAAATCATCCCTTTATACCCATGTGGCCAATCTGCACATCCAGAACCACTGGTTTTATAGAACAGATACACCTAGTATTATAGAGCCATCTATTTCAAACTGCATACAGATGTTGCTCATCATCCGTGCAATGCATGTCTTCTATCAATAGGGTTTAGAGATCAAAGAGAAAAGTAGAACATCGCAGGTTATGGCAAGGTGGGCCAAACAGAACCAGAAAAACCCTTCACTGAACCAAATCCTACTTAGAACGAATGGTATGTATCATATGCTAAAGCAAGACTAAACTTTTTAATTAGAAAAAAAAAAAAAAACGAAGATAGGATAAAAGATAGAGGCTTACCTCTCCAGCTGCCCGAGCCAAAAGAACAATGCTTTATTTTAATTAATAATAAACATTTTGCAAAGTTTTGGATTAGATTTTTGCATAATAGCGCTGGTCAGCGACTGTGCTGCACTACTATCGGGGAAAGTCTATGGGTCAGACCTGTCCATGAAATACAACCAACAAAATATGATAATTGATATATTAAGAAAGGTTGGCTTTTGACTCTGAAGGGAATTTGACATTTCTGAAAGCATCAATACTGTATATCTAAGCCAACAACGACCAGGCTGTGAACTGTTACACCGATATCCACAGTGATCTCCAACTGTGTATGTTAACGGTACATGAGGACCCATTGTCCCCAGCATGATTGGAAATGTCTGCTAAGACCACATGAATCAGATAAGGTTTTCATGGTCTATGCGCAGCAGAAGAAAGGCTGAAAATATTAATCAAGGAATCACCCAGAAACCTAGAAGGGTTCTTTCCCCACAGGCTGTGTCTGCTTCAGGAGATCCACGAGCAGATGATCCCCTTCTAAACAGATGGACGGTGCTTTTTAATATATGTGTCTGGTCAATTTTTTCTATTTCAATCTTTTCATTGAGATCTCAAACAATAGTACATTATAGGGTAGCAAAAGCAAGTACAAAAATAAAACAGTCATCTTAGTCAGTATAAAAACAATGGTGACAATAACATGAGTGAAGGATGAGGAGTTCAAACCCGAACCCATGGAAAGTCCATAGATGGGTATGAGGAACGACATTAAAATGGTCAACCATAAAAGAGTCCATGTAGCATTACATATTCAACTATATTCCAAGAAAAGGCCAGACCACAAATGGGCCTCAGTTCAGGTCAGCATTGCAAGTCCAGCAGAAGGGTCAAGCAGGCCTACACCCACCCACCCACCCGACAAACTGGGCATGTGATAATCGTAATAATAGAAGTTTAACTTTAGCTAATATAGGGACCACTGTGGCACCAAACAATATCAAAGAGTAGTAAAACTATCAGCAACTGATCCTTTAGAATAGTTTTGTCACATATAAAACTCAGACAGAATCTTTAAGTCAAGAATAAAGGTCGGACTAGTGGAACGAAAAAAGTACACCAGAGTAAAAAATTAGCAAAGCAAATAAAAAGGTAAAAAGTAAAGAAAAAAAGAGGGGGAAAAAAAAAAGTAGTATAGTGAGAACATGTACGTCCGGGAGTCTGTTCAATTTTTTGTCCGCATTTGAATAGCAAACCTCTCTTGGATCTATGAGCTTCCAGATGTAAACGGACTTGTGTCCATTAGGATCAGGTTACCTCCATCCTGTCAAGTTTAGGTCCGCATGGAAAAAGACGCATTTTTGTTCCCCAGACCTGGACAGATTTGGAGGTAGGCCAATGCACACATAAGTCAGATTCGCCTGCCCATAAACCTGCATGATCTTCTAATCAGATCCTCCTGAAAAAATTGACAGGTGAACATGATTGGAAAACCCATGTGAAAGGGACCCCCATGGTTTATAGTCCGTTATTTGAGAAAGGAGTAGAACATCCATTACTGAATGGCAAGGCATCAAAATGCAAGCAAGCTGAGAAATGTATAGTAGCAGCAACTCCTATAAATAAGATCTCTATCCACCCTAAAGGATTTCATAAATAAAAACACACAAGGAGGTAACCTAGACCTCAAAAAGCCAATAACAGGCCTGTTTTTTTAGCAGTCTGACAAAACGCTTTCACTTAATTATTTGCAAATTAATGTTTTTGACCAAATCATTTACAAATCTCTAAAAGCATTCTGCTGGCTCCTAAAAAAAAAAAAAAAAAAGGGAAAAAAAAAAAAAGGAAGGTGGTGTCCCCAGGGTTCCCAAACGCAGACAAAGAATATTGTTTCAGATGGAAAACTACTGAAAGGTTTGTTCATTAATAGCAGATGAAGTTGTCTGATCATTGATTGATAGCTACCCATGCAGAGAGAATGAAGGAACCGATCATTCGTCAATAACCTGTTATTTATGTGTAAGCCTAGCAGTGTTGTTGATGGAATGTAAACGGGTAAAGCAGTAGGTATAATAAGCCAACGTTAATGTATGGAGACTTGTACATTGGAAAGACTTCTGATGTCACAATTACTGAAGCCGGACATTTTGCAGGTTCAGCAGGGACCGGACGAATTTAGATTCATGTATCGGCTAGCTGGTTGTACACAAGTCGATCGATTAACTTGTGTACAAACAGCCTGTCGGGTTTTTCCCAAATGATCAGTGCCCCCGTCTATAGCCAGCAATACGGATCATGGTATGCTGCTGGTAGGGGAAGGCTCCATGCCAGCAGAATACAATAGCTCAGCGGGAGCGATTCCCCAATCTACCATGAATGTGTGGATGAGAGAATTAGTTGGTTTTATTTTTTGTTCAACTTGCTGGTTAAATGGAAAGTAAAAAATAAAAACACACATGTATGGCCTAAGTCCCTTCTGCAATTGAAGCTTACCCAAGGTAAATATGCTCTTTAGAATTCCTAAACAATCTACAGCTCACCACACCCGTATAGCTTTTCTTACAGAAAAAGACCGTCCACAGCCAATTCTTCTACAACTACATGTCTGTACAACTAAAAGTACTCTCCTCGTCATGTCAAACATTACCTCGAAGCAAAGGCATGAACGCATTTTAAGTTGAATTTTCATTTTCTTCAAGCAGGCGATTTGGACGTCAGGCATCAGATCAGCGCTGAACACAAAAGAAATAGTCTTGCCTGAGCAGTGATAGGATCCCTGTTACCATAAGAGAAGACAATGGTTTCGTAGATCCCAGCCAACTAGTGTGTCCTCTTCTCTGAGCCAGCAATCTGTAAGCAACACCGGTAAAATCTGTACACGCTAATAAATAACCGCGGTGATGCAATTACCCAGTCACCTGTCTTCTCAAGTCTTCGCAAGTACAACGGCAGCTACCATGTCAAGGGCCGAGTCATGAATACAAATATACGTGATGTTTATGATGACTGAATGTCCAGTACCATACCTTGAATTCTCTGGGTCTTAATCTCCAGATGTACAGTCCTGAAACATGTTAAGTCACCAAGAAAGCATGCAATGTAACACCAATGTGAGAACAAAAACAAAACAAAAAGTTATGAAGTTCTGCTGGACATATGGAGCAACACCAACAAGCAATGCCAAGCCAAGGCAAAATCGGTAAACTGCTAGCACCATCCACACTCTTGACTATCTAGCACACAGTGACCGGCTGCTTTCTCCACCACAGCCATCACCAAAATCCCCAGTGTTGGCCGTTATGCGGATCCGAGCCATTACCCCTGTTATGTGACAATGTTCAAATGTAGCACTTGGCTGCTAGACCCAAGCACTATCACATGGAAGGTGGTCACAAGCTTCCCCATACTAAGAAACACTAGAAATGGTTATCAGCTCCAATGGAGGAAGGAGCAGGAGGGGATTGCTGACAAAGCGAGTATAAGTGGGTTGGGGGGGGATCCTTGACAAAGACAGTCACACTGCACTGAATAGATGCAATTACTTTTTTATTAAATCAGAAACATAATTAAATTCACTGCATTATGCCTGGTACACACAAAGAAGAGCGTCAGGCAAGAAAAAAATAAATCAATCATTTCTCCCATGCAGTGTTTTTGTTTAAAGGCAATGATGCCAAATCTTGGTACCCCAGATGTTTTGGAACTACATTTCCCATGATGTACATGCACTCTGCAGTGTACTTTAGCATCATGGGAAATGTAGTTCCAAAACATCTGGGGTGCCAAGGTTCGCCATCACTGGTCTAAGGTATTTAAGAGCAGAGATATCCTTACCCAATCCACTGATCCTCTAAGTGCAATACCTGTCCCCACCTCTCCTGCCCCCTGCACGCTAAAGGTCTTGTGAATTGACATTCCTGATGAGGTCACACCAACCAGGTTTGGATGTGAGGGTGGCAGGAACAGTCCAGTCCACCCCTGGACATAGGAGAGTGTGGTTTTCCAGACAATTGGAGGATCGAGTAAGTATAGCATTTTGGTACACCTCTAGACAAAACAAGCAATTAACCCATGCACGGTGGGCACAGCCCCATGGAGTTATGCTTTAAGGTGTTTTAAGCCCAGCGGGCAAAAAATAAAAAAATAAATAAAAAATTGAAAAAACTGAGATGGTCATTGTGCTAACTATGCAATGTTTGTACAGCGATCTCCCCACTGAGCTATTGTGTTCTGACAGGGTGATCACCCCACCAGAACACACCGGGCAGTGCTCACAGCCATTGGCTGCGAGTGCTGATCGAATGCCGATCTGCTGCTGATTTTCCAGCATGCTTGTTCCCCAGAAGCTGGTCATGGCCAATATTCAGCCTGTTTAAACAGGGCTTGAGTCGTCCTTTATTCAGGCATTATTTTCACCTAGTAATCCTGTGAATAACACTTCCTGTCCTAGGGTGGCTACATTCACTCCACCGTATCTATGGAGGGAGCCATTGAGATCACCCAGGTGGCTCTTCTGATGTGGACTACAAACAGGTATGTCTTCCTTCAATCATCCACATTCCACAAATAGGTTAGAGGAATTAGCAGTTAACAGAATATAGCAAAGGAAGCAGAATGTTGGTTGTCCTGTCAGTTCGGTTCCCAGGAGTGATAACATTGCATTTCTGGTTAAGATCATATTTTCTGTACTTGCTGCAAATGTTCTTGAAAACCTTATAACGAATGCAGCTCTCAGGGAATACTTTGCTTCCTCTCATCAGCTGACCATGGGTGGATTCACAGAGGCTGGAAAATGACTACCATCCCTTCTGTCAGGGAGCGAGGATGGAAGAGTTGACCGGCTTCATGAGTGCCACCTGAAGTTTCTGGTACACCTGGATAGAGTTTTAGGATTCTACTAAACTTCAATCCTTCCTTTAACCACCACATAGGCCCTTTTATTGCCACTTCCATTAAAATGTCCGACCCCCCTGTCGGGTAGTCCTCCTTTCACCGCCTTTTATTCTCCCTCACTTTTCTTTTTCTTCTCTCTGTTCTAAACTTCTCTTCATGTGGCCCTCATCTCTGCTCAAAGCTTTCTACCACTGTACAGGTAAGAGCAACCGATTACCAAGGGCCTTTCAATTATCCAGGGCTTCTGCATGGAATTTCAACGCAGTAAAACATTTCTATTGCATATTTCCCTGGGGCTGAGGTTGTCAGGTGGTAGCCTGGAATTGATGCTCTTTGTGCCTTTGAGCTTGGTTTCCAGATTGTTGCCATTTTTTCCTCTTATTTTATGATTTATGTATCTGCCTCATGTAAAGGACGTGGAGGTGGTTTGTTTTTTTTGTAATGAAAAGCCATAATAACCAATAAACGTCAAAACTCATGAAGCCCCCACATCTAAGGAATGGTAACTTGAAATATATTCCATTTTTGTTTCTTGGATTTAGATATTCTTTAAAATCTTAAAGCATACTTATGTCATTGCCCCATTTCCAGCAAAACTACCGGTACTTATTACTCTCACTAGTTGAAAGGGGTAGTGGGGGAGCAAAGGACATACCTGGTACTTCTGGGAATTTAGGACCACATGACAAGGCTGGTGCATCACATGGCCTAGATTTCTTTCAGAGTGGAGACCAAGGCCAACATCCTGGCATATGCCAGAACCTTATTGGAACTAGAGCGTGAGGTCAAAAGTAAATCCTCAGCCAAGGATGAAATGGACTTGGAGGCTTACTCAAGCATTTGTAGTCAAACCAAGGTGCCGACTATGCTTCAGCCCCATGTCATCCCAAAGCCGGTTCACTGCTCTGGAACTCCAAAAAGGGCCATCAGAGGGCAAAGGACTCATCACCAGTATTGCTTGTTGCCTTCTTGCAGTTGATCTTTCCCTATTACGGACTTACCATGGCTTGTTTTGAACTCTATGTGGAGGTAGCCCTCTTGTTATAGGCAACACCACCTTGCTTACTCTTGTCAGTCTCCCAGCAAACAACACAGCAAGGACATCATCAAATCACCAGAAATCTCTCCAGACTAGCAGTCAGAGGGGGCAGAGCCTTCGCTCTCACGCGGCAGAGCCTTCGCTCTCACAGCAGCACACATACAGCTAGGCGGCTATATGCAAGAAAGTGCCTAGGCACGCTAACAGGACGTGCACTACTATTTTTTCAGGAAGAATTTCAAGACAAAAAAGTTAATACTCAAGGGTACTGTTTAGGTTCAATTAACACTTCTAATTAGTTCCTGTAAAAGCAAATATTCACTTTATTTCGGTTACTTTATCCATCCTAAAAGAGATTTTTAAAAGCGTCATTAAACCCACATCATTAAAAACTATCAATAAAATGGTGTATTATATGCAGTTCATACTCACACAGTCACTATAGGATTTGTTTTCTGTATTCTGCAAGAACAAAAAAACTAGTTGATCCTGCTGTTCTCCATTTCCCCCTTCTGTCCATGTCCCCACTGCAGTTGCAGATGTTGGAGAACAATCTTGGCAGCTAGTGCACATGCTCAGTTTTCAGTGTATTTTTTACCCGGAGCATTTCCTCCCTATTGCATCTGACTATAGAGTGAAACATGTGGGCATATGCGCAGTGGTTAATGACAGCCCACTCCTTCCCTCCTCCTCCTCCATGTCCATTAACCAGCTAAACACAATGGGGCTGGATATTACAGCTTGATTGACGGAGGCTTCCCCTTCCTCTTATGCTAAGACACAGGCTGGAGGGGCTGTGACTGGCAGAAATCTGCCCACACCATGTTACTGCCAAAAAATAATAAAGATTTGGTTTCAAATATATAATTTACATGACAATTTAAAACTGTTTATTGATATTAGTTTTACTCTGCATCCCCCAAGGGTCCTTTCACACCAGCGGACCGGTCAGGTCCGCCTAAAAAACTGACAGGCAGACCTGAACGGACGCTCCATTGTCCGCAATGGAGCAACGGATATCAGCGGTGACATGTCCGCTGACATCCGATCCGCTCAATACAGACGGATTGGAAACCCTATTTTCCATCCGTCTATCGGATTAACACAGACAAACGGTCCGTGTTCGCCCGATCCCCCATAGAGGAGAATAGAGCTCTGACAGGTCCGTTTCAGCGGGGATAAATGGATGGATCCCCACTGAGCAACAGAGCCCATCCGCTGGTGTGAAAGGAGCCAAAGGCTGTTTTTTTGTTGTTTTTTTTCAAACATGTGACCAGCAGCTCCTCCTGCCACTGTTTCCCTGGGAAAGAGCTTGGTCATGTGACAGCTGTAAATAGGATTAGGAAAAAAGGTACTTGGATCCTTTTTTTTTTTTTTTTTAAGAAATAGAAGGTACAATGTAAATTAAACAGTGTGTGTGTTTGGTGTCACGTTAATAAATAGCTGGTAATTTAGTTATAATTTTAGTTCGTAATACAAGGTGCATCCAAATACCAAAGATCTTTAACACATGACCCAATATGCAGTCCTACATGACAAATCATTTTATTTTTAGTATGCTAGGCATATATGGTAGAAGGTCAGAGGTTAAGGATTACCTGTCTACAATGGAAAGCATTCAAAGCAATCACTTGTACCATATATGGAATGTCACATGACAGCATGTCCTACAGCACAATACAAAGACTACAAACATGGTCCTGGAACAAATCATCTCCCAAATGACAAGCTGGAACCCGTCTTACCTCAAAGTGAAAAAAAAAAAATCCAGGCGATAAAAGGAAGTATGAGTTCTCTACACTGTAATGGGTAATAGGAAGTGTGTGTCCTGCGTGTGAAGAGATTTATATCGTTTGTCATTTTAGGTACATATAAACCAGGCGTTCATTAGCACTCACATGCAGTAGGAGTGATCTACGAAAACTGAAGTGGTTTCCAGTAGCAGTCAAATTCCAGGATTTATTTTAGATGTATGGGTCAAAGTTTCCAATTACAGCCAAGATAAGCCTTCATTTATTGCTATGGGCAGATATCGCCATCTGTTTGATTGACAGAAGTTGGTCAATCATTGTGTGCTGGGTCCTTAGACATGAGTGTGCCAGCCAATCAGGTGACTGCCATGCACTTCTACAAGTAGCTTCTTTAGACTCATACAGGTGAGTACAGGAACCCACATTGGCCAATCAGAATTGGTCTACAATTAACAGATTGGAAGATAAGGCCGCTATGCCAACTGGACGTTTAGCCCTGATACAGGAGGCTCTGGTGTTCGGGAGGGGCACAGATGCACCATCCAGCCCTACTGCCAGCAGCCAGTCAAACTCTAGGAGAGGTCATTGAAGGTGGATGGTGCATCTACAGGTACTAAAGTTTGGGGCAGTATGCCCCCAGAGAAGAAAGCCCAGAACGTAAGAAGTCTGCATTCCAAACATTTGTCCCTGGGCACATATTGCCCTAAATGTTAGTACCCCTAGGTACTCTGTCCAGACTCAGCAGCTGTCAGCCTCCCATACAGTTTAACAGGCTGCCTACCAGTGGGGCTGGATGGTGCACCAATGTCAGAGCGTCATGCATGGGACTAAATGCCCAGTGTATATGGGGCCCCTTAGGAGGGCCATTCCTGCAATGTTTGCAACTATCAGTCTACAGGAGGTCAGCATACATCCTTGCTGAAGAGCGATTACAAGCACAAGTTTTTGCATCCAATACATTTTATAAACAGTAAGACCTCTTTCACGCTGAGGCCGTTTTAAGGTGGTTGTCAACCTGTGACAACCACTTTAACCTACAGGTAAGCCTAGAATAAGGCTTACCTGCAGGTGCACTGCATATCTCCCAAACCTGCACGGTTCAGGAGATATGCAGTGTTTTGCATGTGCCAACGTCATTTCAGTACATGCGCAGTGAAGAAGGGGCCTCCGTGCCGTTTCTCCACTGACCCTGTGCCGTGACTGGCGGCTCCAGTGACGTCGCGCGACTCCGGCCAGTCACAGAGCCGGAGTCGCGGCCCCGGAAGGAAGATGGGCAGAAGATGGACGCGGCCTGGAGTGGGGACATCGCAGGCTTCGTTTCCAGGTAAGTGGCACATAATGGGCTGCTATGTGATGCATAGTAGCCCATTATGCTTCTACTTTACAGGGTTATATTCAGGAAGTAAACCCAATATGGGTTTACTTCCTCTTTAACGCTAAAAATAGCGTCTGAAAACTGCCTCTCATGCCATCCTCGTGTGAAAGCATGAGTGCTTCCACACTGGAGCAATGCGCTTGCAGGACGTTAGAAAGTAGCATTTTTCGGGTGGTTTGGGAGCACTGTATACAACACTCCCAAACTGCCCCTGCCCATTGGAATGAATGGGAAGCACTTCAGAAGCACCTGAAAAGCGATGCAACACGGATGCTTTTAACCCCTTGATAACCCCTC
>BLSH010477607.1:813080-830535 GCA_018402905.1 Glandirana rugosa
ATCTGATCGAAAAGTAATGGTGGAGATATTACAAACCTTAAAATGATTTGTCTCGTCAGTGGCTGATCGACTATATTTTTTACAGGATATTTTGATAGTATCTACTTATTTTTGACAAGAGGTCTTCCGACTCAGTGCTTGTAAAAATCCCGTTGTACACATTAACACGCGGATTGAATACGTAACCACACACGAAACTCAAAGAAAAAAAGAATAAGATACGTGATGTCATGTAACACTACGTAATGTCGGACACGGTTCCAGTAGATCTCGGGTCCCGCTTGTACGGTTTAACGTGGGGGGGGGGGTTCTACATACTCGTAATGCACAGACGTTTTTAGGGTGTGGGTTATTTTTAACTCATAATTAGACGTACGAATGGCATGCAGATTAATACTCAATTTTTATTGGGTGTGGGATTTTTGCAGACACGTAATGCTCATACATCTTGGGGGGGGGGGTGCAATTTGGCATGTTCGCCCTGGGCTCTAGATGACCTTGGCACAGGCTGTAATGCATCACAATGTACTGTAGTGCATAGAATAAGAAAAAAAGAAACTCAAAGCACACACCAATGCATAAGTTAGGCGCACAATTACACATGTTGCCCTAAAAATGTTCGTGACTCAGCCTTCTGGAGAACAGTTTTTATTCATCTATGATAGTTTTATAGGACATTTTTTATATCAGCTAGTCGGTGACTGCTCTGTTTAGTAAAATTCCAAACATTATAGAGGTGGTAATGAAAAGCTAGTCTATTTGTTCAAAAATGTTCTTCTATGTAAAACAAATCTGCTTTTGCTTGTCCCGTGCAGCTCCAGTACGTCACCATGGAATTACCTCTGCTTATCTCACTGTCTAGTCTGAGACATGCTTACAAAGTGACTTCATAGAAGTGTCAGGCCTATTAGGGGGAAGAGCGGACGCACCCAACAAAGTGCGTCACTATTGGGAAATCTACCATGTAGAAGAAAGATGGCTGAGATGCTCCTGAGGATTGGAACACAATTTTACATCCACAGGAGAAATGAGAATTATCTGAGATTCACACTGAGAAATGTTTAGGAGCTGCCAGGAGCTGCTAGTGTACATGAAAGTGGTTGTCAACCTGTGACAACCACTTTAACCTACAGGTAAGCCTATGATAAGACTTACCTGTAGGTACCCTGCATATCTCCCAAACCTGCACGGTTCAGGAGATATGCAGTGTTGAAGCTGTGCTGACGTCATGTCGGCACATGTGCAATGGAGAAGTGGCCTCCGTGCCGTTCCTCCACTGACCCTGTGCCGTGACTGGCGGCTCCCCGCGCGCATGTGCTGGAGTGACATCACGTGACTCCGGCCAGTCACAGCATTGGAGTCGCTGCCCCAGAAGAGGGGCAGAAGATGGACGCGGCCTGGGGCGGGGACATCGCTGGACGCCGCAGGCTTCGTTTGCAGGTAAGTGGCACATAATGGGCTACTATGCAATGCATAGTAGCCCATTATGCTTCTAGTTTACAGGAGAATATAGAGGAAGTAAACCCAATCTGGGTTTACTTCTTCTTGAAGCCTTAGTTCCCTTAATTGAGACAAGTACACACTATAGAGGGATATGCTTTGTTCCTATTTCATGTCTGAGGTATACAACCACTTTAAAGAGATTCTGTTAGTTCTCGCAATAACAGAAGACGGCCACATATTGCGATTCCTTCATCCAACCCCTATGTCACTAAAGGGCCCTGCTGTAACACAGAGGTTGGAGGAAGGAGCAAATCCACACGAGTAAATAAATCCCATTGGTCCGGCACTTCCATAATGCAAAAGTCATGTTATTTGCAGAACTAGCACAGTTAGTGAGAATCCTTCCCTGTTCCCTGCTTCTGCCCACAGTGCATGGTCGGAAATGAAGCGCTCCTCCTTCCAGAGAGATCTCAAAATGTATTGTGCAGCCCAAATCTCCTTTAAAAGACAATCTTGCACTTTTCTGCAGCATCTCATCATAAGATTTGGTGTACTCAACATTTTTCAGGATCTTGTTAGCAGGATGACAATGTCACCCCAACCCCTACAGAAGTGGGGAGAGAGGTAAGTTTGCCATCTTCCTTTATTTCCCCCTACATATGGAGGGAGCTTCTGAGCAGGAAGGGTTCAATAGACTGAGTCAGGCAGCACTGAACTGTGGGAACTGTAGTCCAGATGAGAGAAGCTCTACTGTAAGAGCTTTTGAACTGCATTTCCCAGAGGGGGATTGCTAGGAGGAGGGGAAACGCCTGCATTTTCTCAGGCTGTACAGGACACATCTTTCTCTTGAGAGAGCCAGGAGCGCTCACATCTCTGTCCAGTGTACAGCAACATGGCTGCATAACAGCATCCTGAGTGGGATCTGGAGTTCTGAGCCCAGGCTATGTGTGACCAGATGGTAAGCTGTAATATCGCTGGGACTGGTGAGCTGCTGCTGTGGACATTTACTATCTGCTGCTAGAGAGACTAAGCCCTTTAGGAACTGACCATATATCAATCTAGTCCTTTTTGCTGCCGGCAGGCTTTACTGGGATAATTGGATTATTTTTAAGGGCACCAATAGTACAACTGGGCCCCAACGCTAGCCGGCTAAAGAGTTAAGACTAAAGACTATCCCTTTACAGATGTTACACAGAGGCCTTCACCTATTACTTATGTTAAGGAGGTACCTCTCAGGGGACATTACACCATATGCTAACTATTCTCCTAGAGTGCACTCTAGACTAATTATAGTATTATTATTCACATTGCAGTTGATGCGCTGTTTATTACTGACTTTGCTTAATCGCAGTGTAGTGGCACCAAACTCTATTTTTAAGTTACCTTGGCATAGTGATTATAAGAGGACTATGTCTGAACCTACCGTTTCATTAATAATCAAACCACCATTTATTCAAACCTGTACCAATACATTGAGTTAATTTACCACTAAATGGCCTTATGTCTATTTCCTGGTGCTAATTCACAACCAAGTTAAAGGTATCTATACGTGTGTTCTTATAAGTGCTTGCAGTAACTGTCATTCAACCAGGTGTGTCAAAGGGGATGAGGGTATTCTTGTAGTCGAGATTAAGAACAGAGAGCCCAAATTACCAAGTGGCTCCTGGGGGGGGTATACCTACACTATGATTGAAGCTAAAACTACAAAAGGGTGCTGTTGGGACTGGTTACCCTGTTGCACATAAAGCAGTGAACAGAAAGTACAGGACAGAAACCTGTGTTCTTTATAAGAGTCCTTATGAAAAGCTGTTTTTCTTGGGGTTGAGCCTTATTGTTATTTTAATGAGCGCTTACTTGTTTTCATGGAGAGTACTTGTTAGCTGAAAGTGGCACATAATTGTGAAGTGAAAGGAAAATGATGAATGGTTTTCAACATTTTTTACAAATACCTATCTGAAAAGTGTGGCGTGCATTTGCATTTAGCCCCCTGGGTCAATACTTTGTAGAACCGCCTTTCACCGCAATTACAGCTGCAAGTCTCTTTGGGGATGTCTCTACCAGCTTTGCACATCTAGAGAATGACATTTTTGCGCATTCTTCTTTGCAAAATGGCTCAAGCTCTGTCAGACTGGATGGAGAGTGTCTGTGAACAGCAATTTTCAAGTCTGCCATAGATTCTCAATTGTATTTAGGTGTGGATTTTGACTGGGCCATTCTAACACATGAATATGCTTTGATCTAAACCATCCCATTGTAGCTCTGTCTGTATGTTTAGGGTCATTGTCCTGCTGGTAGGTGAACTTCTGCCTCAGCCTCAAGTCTTTTGCAGACTCTAATAGGTTTTCTTCTAAGATTGCCCTGTATTTGGCTCCATCCATCTTCCCATCAACTCTGACTAGCTTCCCTGCTGAAGAAAAGCATACCCACAACATGATGCTGCCACCACCATGTTTCACGGGTGATGTGTTCAGGGTGATGTGCAGTGCTAGTTTTCTGCCACACATAGCGTTTTGGTTTTAGGCCAAAAAGTTCATCTTCCACATGTTTGCTGTGTCCCCCACATGGCTTCTCACAAACTGCAAACGACTCTTCTTATGGCTTTCTTTCAACAATGGCTTTCTTCTTGCCACTTTTCCACAAAGGTCAGATTTGTGGACTACACAACTAATCGTCCTGTGGACAGATTCTCCCACCTGAGCTGTGGATCTGTGCAGATCCTCCAGGGTTACCATGGGCCTCTTGGCTGCTTCTCTGACTAATGCTCTTCTTGCCCAGCCTGTCAGTTTAGGTGGAAAGCCAGGTCTTGGTAGGTTTGCAGCTGTGCCAGGCTCTTTCCAGTTTCAAATA
This sequence comes from Glandirana rugosa, assembly GCA_018402905.1. Taxonomy (NCBI): domain Eukaryota; kingdom Metazoa; phylum Chordata; class Amphibia; order Anura; family Ranidae; genus Glandirana; species Glandirana rugosa. The sequence continues at coordinate 817,371 of BLSH010477607.1, forward strand.
GTGGACTGAACAGTGCTCCATGAGATGTTCAAAACGTGGGATATTTTTTATAACCTAACCCTGCTTTACACTTCTCTATGGCTTTATCCCTGACCTGTCTGGGGTGTTTCTTGGACTTCATAATGCTGTTTATTCACCAAGGTTCTCTAACTAACCTCTGGGGGCTTCACAGAACAGCTGTATTTATACTGAAATTAAATTATACACAGGTGAACTCTATTTACTAATTAGGTGACTTCTAAAGGCAATTTGTTCCACTAGATCTTAGTTAGGGATATCGGAGTAAAGGGGGCTGAATACAAATGCACGCCACACTTTTCAGATATTTATTTGTAAAAAATGTTGAAAACCATTTATCACTTTCCTTCCACTTCAAATTTATGTGCCATTTTGTGTTGGTCTATCACATAAAATCCCAATAAAATAAATTTAAGTTTTTGGTTGCAATATGACAAAATGTGGAAAATTTCAAGGGGTATGAATACTTTTTCAAGGCAGTGTATGACCAGCTGGTAACACAGGAGCACAAGTGTTGTCAACCTTTAACAAGAAGTGTCTGAACAAGATTCTTCATGGCAGGATGACCAACTAGATTTACATGAAAACTGCACATTTAGAAAAGATGGAAAAACAACTTTTGAAATTAGATTAACATATTAAAGTCATAAGATTTTAGCAATTGCGATTAGATCTGTATTTCCTAGAATGAAGCATAAAATCTAGTTTGGAAGAGCATTAGCCAGCTCTGAGCACATGTCTGTAGAGAAAACAGTGGAGATAAAAGAAGGAAAGGACAGAGCAAAACACTATAATTTTGGATATCTTCCACTGAATAGGAACAAAAAGTAACTCTATGATGGTTTTGGTGTGTTCTGTATAAAAGAACTGTCAAATTTCACTTCTTCGTCAGTGGTTTTATAGGCTGCTGGGGATTCCCATTGACATCAGCAGCAATTATCTTCAGAACGGCCAGCATCACCCTTACTGACCCTAAGTAATAGCTCTGAGCTTTTAGAGTTTTTTAAAGGAACATTCCTTTCATTGGTTCATTTACATTATTTGCTAAATGTGTTGTTCAGCCTTGTAGAAATAAACATTCTACTGACAATGATCAGAAGAAATAAATCTGATCAAGTCTCCTAAACATGCTCTGCTGGGATGCAAGGTGGAGGAAGCCTCGAAAAATCGGAGACGACCCCTCACTTTTATATTTGTATCCACTAAAATCAACATAGCCAGAAACTAGAAGTTGGCTACCATACCATTTGACCAGCTCAAGCACAAGCTTTCCTGGCTTATGATAAATGAACGTTTATCGGCAATCCTACATGACAAAATTAAAGTGTTTGAAAGGGTCTGGGGTCCGTGGATCATATACTTGACAAACAATCCCCAGGTTATACCTGACTAGTATGCCTTCTGGTGGCATGTGCCAGAGCACAGGGTATGCCTTCTGGTGGCATGTGCCAGAGCACAGGATATGCCTTCTGGTGGCATGTGCCAGAGCACAGGGTCTCCCCCTCTTTCCCTCCTTTTTCTCTTTATTAAATTTCTTTTCCTTCCTTTATTTGTGTGATTGAAATATTCGGGCTACGCAATTTTACAGTTGTGGAAGATAGACCGTCCTCTCCCCATGGTGGAAGGGACTTGCACTTCCAAATGTAGAGGGCGTACCCTCAACTCCATCAAATCAAATGGTTTTCAATAAAATAACATGACATACTGAGATTATTAGGTCCAACAGTCTCTCCATAGGCTAGAATTGCTAGACTGTAAATGGTAGGGAATAAATTATAAGCAGTTATGTGTTTTGGATTTGATGAAACTAGGCCTTCTAGAGGGAGTAATCCTTAGCTAATGTGGAGCTTGGTGTTCTACGCCTTCTGTTCTTCCTTTGATTGATTATAATACAAACTATGTTTTTGTCATATATGCATTTCATTTTGTGGAAATTGCGTATTGTTTGAAATCTTTATTGACATTTCTTTACTCGTGAAAATCTTCAATAAAAAAATTAAAACGAAAATGATCAGAAGATGTCAATGTTCACTTGTCCAAATTGCAACCCCACTTACCCAAGAACAGAGGGAGAGCATTATAGGATTAATACACACAACCTCTAAGCACTCCGGATTACAAGAGCTTGGTTTTAATCTTTGTCCAGTGATACAGGGGGTTTCCAAAACCCTTCACTAGATAGATGGCACGGGAAATCCATTCTGCTGGCATGGGTGCTGCAAGGGGGATCCATCCTATGTCTGGTTAAGTTGTCCAAGGAGGATTCAATTTTGGTGCACAGTTAAGGGGCACAATTGCTCTTAAACTGATATGAAAATACCATGGAACCCCTTGACCCTATTGTCCCACATCACCCCCAATCCATTGTGGAATAGGTGACTTCATAATACCATGCTTTTTAGATGCTGCAAAAATGCTCATACCACAAAACTGTAAGAAATCCACTCCCCAATCTCTAGGCATGGAATGGTATACACTAGGGGTGCTGAAGGCATGGCCCATGGAGCCCTATGATGTGGCCTGTGGAGCCTGCCGGTATGGCCCACGACCTCATACTCTGGGGTGGCAGGTTGGCAAGTCCAGATCATGATCAACAGGTTGCAGATCTGCCATCTCAGGGGATCAGAATGCATGGAACCAGCGATGGAGGAAGCATGTGGTCGCGGCGAGAGCAGGAGCCGCTCATGCTTCCTGTGTATCGCTGGCCCCTATCCGAGGAGGAGCGATACCAAGTGCACTTCACCTGGTTCTAGCAGTCTGAAGAGCAATGCCAAGAGAAACTGGAAGAGGAAAAGGTCAGTGTATTAAACATCACATACATTGCACTTTTGCAATGGGTATATTAGCACTTCTAAAAAAAGGGTTATTAGGCTGCTTTCACACTGATCTTCCGGTGCAGCGCAGGGTAGCAGTAGCCTTCCTGCAGGATTGCTGCACTGAGCCAGACTTCTAACGCTAGGGTGACACCTGTGTGTGGCTGCGGGTATCGTAGCGATTCCTGACCCGCAACTACCTGCAGTGAAACGCGCTGCTTGGAGAAAACATGCAAGGCTGCCATTCATTGTGAATGGCACCCCCACGCATGTAAAAAGTATGCAACGCATTTGCAGGTGCAGGAATTGCAGGGAAATCACATGGTCAAAATGACCTGCAGGCCAACTTTTTCTGTGGAAAATGCAGGTACAGCAACCCATTCATTTGAATGGGCTGCTGCACCCAAGCAAACATGGGCTGTAAAAACACTAAGTCCTGAGGATTCGGTGCGCTTTAAGAAATTGCACCACACCCGCAAGATGTAATAGAAATCTATGGATCAGTGCAGCTAACCTGCAGGAAAAGCACTGTGCTGCACCCATGGTGTGGGTAAACAACAGCACATCAGTGGTAAAGCAGCCTTATAGGGGGCTCTGGACAGTAAGGGCCCATTTACATTTGCAGTTTGGGGGGCAGTAAAACCCCATAGTTCATTGTGGCCCACGACCAGTTACCAAGTTTCTTAAGTGGCCCTCATCCAAAAGGTTGAGCACCCCTGGTATACACAAACTAAAGTACAAGATATGGAAGAACCCACCTCTATCCTGAAAGATACCCAACAGAAATACCATAAAACCTGGTGGGCTGTTTGGCATAACTATATGATAGCCAAAAAGAGAATCTTGGAAATACTTTTTAACGATGAACCCATATCTATGCATCATGTCACAAAATTCTACTTCCCTATCTTGATTAGATACTGTTAGGTCGAGGGACCTGAAGCTATCTTATGAATATTCATAAAACGCTACCCCCAGGGAGGATCTGCCCTTTCTTCCTTGTTTTCTGCATGTGCTTGTTCTACCTTCTACTCTTGTTCTCCTACTCCCCACAGATTTTTTTTTCGATTTCTATATCTTATCTACTATCTTATTGGCCCCTTTTTAGATAATATTAGAATCATACTACCAATTCTCTTTTGGAAAGTTCAACACTCTAAATATTTCTGAGCAGTGGAATATGAGGTAGTAGTCTTGGAGATGATGACACATATACAGTACAGAAAGAAATTCTTCTATTTTCATATCTAGATGGAGGTACCTGTGGATGCCATATAAAAGAAAGCCGAAATACACAGATATTATGTTGGGTGAAATAGATAGGTCCTTTGAATAACCTTACCAAATCCATGCCCGGGCCCCCAGTGTGCTCTGTGGTTCCACCCACAAGTCCCTAGATAACTGCTGTGTAATAAAATGATGTAGGGGCTGATAGACAGAACCACAGCTTATGGTGGAGAACGCAGGCATCCAACACTCTCAGAAGTAAGTCAGATGCCGAGGCATTTCCAGCCACAATAGATTTTCAGCAAAGCGAAAATAGGGCAGGACACCTGCCTACCTTGTTATTTGCAGGGCCATTACCTGCGTTTCTTCTGCAATAACTGTGTCACTTTAAAGGTCACGCGTTCTGGTATAACCAGTATGGCAAACTGAGCAGTATATAGAGTAGAAGAGTAAATCTGATCATTAGTATATGCTTTGTTGCATCCTTTATTTCTAGTCTTACGTGTCATCTTTGTACCAAAGTGACAAATCTTATCTCACCCAAGTAAATGCGCCCTTAAACAAGAAGGCTGTAGACATGCAGGCATGATATGACTGCTAGGAGACATAACTGTCTCGGGACTGCTCCTGACTGCTGATTGACAGAACCGTCTCAGGCTGCTTTCATGCTCAGCCTGGCTGGGTGTAAATGTTTCAGTCTTTGTAAAAGGGGAAGGCAAGCATGGACAGAACTCGGGTGCTGGCGTTGTTTATGATACAGAGAACAGAAATGAATAAAGAATGTCTGAAGAGATCACTGACATGGGTAAAGTTTAGTTCATAATTATGGTCAGTATAATATACTGTATAGTGGGTTTTGTACATATGTTATTTCTTTTTTAAGTCAAGTAATTATGAAATATTGCATATTAACACTACGTAACTTTACTGCAACCAGCAGATTAAGCCATAGACTCCTTTTATACATTTGTATCTAACTATAATGATAAAAGACTGTTTACAGAGTTCAGCAGCTCAAGATTAGATTTGCATATATAAGTAATAGAGCAGTAAATCCTCCTAGATAGCTCCCTTCCAAGGTTTTCTGGAAAGTAAAGCCAGGTACACACTATAGTTTTTTTCATGCAATCCATGCGAGGTTAGTTCAGCGATCTCCCCCACTGAGCTGTTGTGTTCTGACAGGGGGAACACAACAGCTCACACACAACAACCCCCGCCCCCCTCCCAGGACATTTCGATCAGCGATCTCCGCCATTGCCGGAGAGCGCTGATCGGGAGCCGGTCAGGTGCTGGTTTTCCAGACCAACATACACACAGGCAGAATGTCGGACATTTTTTTTTTTTAACTGGCCGCTGTCTCCCGACATTCTGCCTGTGTGTACGGCGCTTAACTGCCTGCAATGTGCTCTCTTTTTAGATAATTCAAACAAATATAATTCAATCTTTACTTCCAATATTTAACTACTTCCAGCCCAGGTCAAGTCCTCATTTCTCTCCTATGTGTAAAAATCGTCTTTTTTTTTTTTTTGCTAGAAAGTTACTCAGAACCCCCAAACAAATTTTAAGCAGAGGCCCTAGAGAATAAAATGGTGGATGTTGCAATTTTTTTATGTCACATGGTATTCGCACAGGGATTTTTCAAATGCAATTTTGTTGGAAGAAATATATATTTTATTTAAATTTAAATTTTATTGAATTTTTTTCCATAGAATACAAATATAAAATTCCACCGAGCATTCTATACATTACAGCATCATTTTTCTACATATATCTGCTACATTTCCGATATATTAGATACAGGCTATGTATAAAGTTCCCCCCACTATCATATCTCACATTCCAGGATCTCCATCCACCCCTCCCCTTCCCCACCTATCTGTCAATCTACATATACCATGACGTACTTATCTGTTTTTTTAACCAGTTCCACACCGCCCACCGTCTATTTACGGCGGCAGTGTGGACGCTAGGCGCGAATCGCCGTAAAAAGGCGGCGATATGCGAACGGCCGCGAGGGGGCGCACACGCGCCCGCCGCACTCCTGAGGAGTGTGCCCACGGCTCGGGCGGACCCGATGTCCGCCGGCGAGCCGCGATGAGCGGCCACAGGCAAAGAACGGGGAACCGCCGATGTAAACACGGCGGTTCCCCGCTCTGTTAGTGGGGGCATGGAGATCTACTGATCCCTGTCACTGGGATCAGTTAGATCTCTCATGGCCATGGTAGCCCAACCCCGCCACAGTTAGAACACACCCAGGGAACATAGTTAACCCCTAGATCTCCCCCTGCAGGTTAACCCCTTCCCTGCCAATGACATTTATACAGTAATCAGTGGACATTTAAATTTTTTATACAGTAATCAGTGGACATTTAAATTTCTGATCGCTGTATAAATGTCATTGGTCCCAAAAAAGTGTCAAAAATATCCGACATGTCCGCTGCAATATCGCAGTACCGCAGATCGCCGCCATTACTAGTAAAAAAAAAATAACTAAATAAAAACCCCAGAAATGAATTCTCACCATCCGTAAGCGTGGCCACTTTTGCGCAAACCAATCAATAAACGCTGATTGCGATTTTTTTATCACAAATATGAGGAAGAATATAAATCGGTCAAAACCGATGAAAAAAATGTTTTTTTATATTTTTTTTTTTTTGGATTTGTATTTTAGCAAAAAGTAAGAAATTTGGGTTTTTTTGCAAAATGGTCGCTTTTCTTTTGTTTATAGCGGTGATCAGAAATGACGCAGAGGGGATCAAATACCACCAAAAGAAAGGTCTATTTGTGGGAAAAATAGGACGCAAATTTCATTGGGGTACAACGTCGCACAATCGCGCAATTGTCAGTTAAAGCGGCACAGTGCTGAATCGCAAAAAGTGCTCTGGTCCTAACCTGGGAAATTCTTCCCGGGCTGAAGTGGTTAAAGTCCATCCATTTCCCCCATTTTTCAACATGCTTTCCCCAGAGAGGGCCTTTTTCTCCACTTTCCAGATATTCCATATTGTAGGTGTGTTCCATTCTGTCGAACCACTCCCTCATGGTGGGTTTATTTGGGTCTAGCCATTTATTTGGTATCGTTCCCTTTGCTGCATTCAAAAGGAGAGGCACCAATGAGTTCCTATATTGTTTACTAGTTTTATCCGTAATATGGAAGAGGCAACCCATCGGGTCTAACCTAAAGGCCCCTTTCACACACACGGACCGTTTGTCCGTTTTTCATCCATCCGTTGACGGATGAAAAACGGACATTAATGCAACTCTATGGAGAAACTGATGACAACTGATGATCAGCTATTTTCATCCGTTTTCATCAGTTTCTGTCAGCATCCGTTTTTTTGAACGGATGAAAGTCCTATTTTTCATCCGTCAAAAAAACGGATCGGACGAAAAACGGATGTAAACTGACGAACGGTCAGTTTTTCATCCGTTTTTGCATTGGTAGTGAATGTAAATAAAAACTGATTAAAAACTGATGACCACGGATGAAAAAACTGATGAAAAACTGATGTAAACTGATGAAAAACTGATGAAAAACTGATGAGCACTGATGAAAAACTGATGGATACTTCATCCGTTTTGACGTGACTGAACGGATGAAATGAACGGTCCGTATGTGTGAAAGGACCCAAACTCTTCACCTGTAGCTCTGCTATACATTGTCTCACCTCTTCCCAATATTCCTTTATTTTTGGACATTTCCACCAGATATGTGCCATGGTCCCTTGTTCTTTAAAGCTTCTCCAACATAATGGTGATTTGCTGCTTTGGTAATTATGGGCAACCACTGGCGTAATGTATCACCTTGCAAGGCATTTGTAGTTCATTTCGATACTCTGAGTGTGTCCTGAACAGCTATGTATGGCTTTAAACATTTTAGTTAATTGTTGTTCAGTAAACTTTATCTCCAATTCCTCCTCCCATTTCCAGATGAATGGAGGCACGTCCTGTCTGCCCACATCTGTGATTATTTTATAAATTTGTGCTATACAATGCTGAACCGGTTCTATAGCGCTACACAGTTTTTCAAATGGATGCAGTTCTTTTCCAGTTCTTAGAGGTTGTGGTCATTTTGCCACAAAATGTTTTAACTGGGCGTACCTCCATTCATTCAGTCTTGGCATGATGCCACTTTGTATCAGTTCTTGATATGTGCAAATTTTCCCATCTTTTACAATATCCTTTAGCTGTGTGTTCCCTACCCAATTCCCAAATTGTGTCTTATTCCCTGGTCCAAACAAAAATTTTAATGAAAAAAAACACAATATATGAGTCAATTTTTGTACTGTATTAAAGATGATGTTATAGCGAGTAAATAGATGCCTAACTTGTCCCGCTTTAAAATTGCACGTGCTCATGAAATGGCGACAAACTCTGATACTTAAAAATCTCCATAGGTGAGGCTACAGTTTAGAGTTAAGCCGGGTACACACGGGCAGAATGTCGGGAGACGTTTGCCCATTTAAAAAAAAAAGGCTAACATTCCTCCTGTGTGTATATGTGGTTTGACCGGCTTTGGTCAGAAGTGCATGCTGAAATACCAGCAACCGACGACTCCCGATTTTAAAGTGTGACATGTTAGGTATTTGTTTACTCAGCGTAACATCATCTTTCAGATTATATAAAAAAAATTGGGGAAAATACTGTTTTGTTTTTTTTAATTCATGAAAGTGTTTTTTCCCACAAAAAATTGTGTTTGCAAAACCGCTGCACAAACACTGCGTGACATAAAAAATTGCAACAATTGCCATTTTATTCCCTAGGGTCTCTCTGCTAAAAATATATATATATATATATAATGTCTGGGGGTTATAAGTAATTTTCTAGCAAAAAATACTAATGTAAAGCATAAGTCCACTTTTGTTGAGAAAAAAAAAAACATTCCCCTATGGGTGATTTGGGTACATACATCTGTTAGACCCCTTTCACACTGAGGCAGTTTTCAAGCATTTTAGTGTTAGAAATAGCGTCTATAAAGCGCCTGAAAGCTGCCTCTCATGCCGCTCCAGTGTGAAAGCCTGAGTGCTTTCACACTGGGGCGGTGCGCTTGCAGGACGTTAGAAAAAGTCCTGCAAGCTGCATCTTTGGGGTGGGTTGGGAGCGGTGTATACACTGCTCCCAAACCGCCCCTGCCCATTGGAATGAATGGGCAGCACTTCCGAAGTGCCGCAACATGGGCACATTCAACTCCTTGTTAACCCCTTCTTGGGGGGTTAAAAGCGCCTCGCTAGCAGTGATAAAGCGCCATTTAACCAATCGCCGACCAGCCGCCGCAGTTGTACTGCGGCAGCTTGTCTCAGCTGCGCAAACCGCCATCATTGTACGCCGCCCGCGCATGCGCAGTTTGCAGGCGGGCACAGCTGCTGGCGGCGCGCATGCGTGCTGTGTGCCCGCAGGTCGGGCAGGTTCGATGTCCGCCAGCAATCGCCTGTTACAGAGGCAGAATGGAGATCTGCCAGTGTAAACACGGCGGATCTCCATTCTGTGATGGGACAGATGACAGATCTACTGTTCCCAGTGATCGGGATCAGTTAGATCTGTCATGTCCCTGCCAGCTCAGCCCCCACACAGTTAGAACACAGTGAGGGAACAGTTAACCGCTTGATCGCCCCCTACAGTTTAACCCCTTCCCTACCAGTGACATTTATACAGTAATCAGTGGCTATTTAAAGCTCATTGGTCCCAAAAAAGTGTCCAAAGTGTCCGATCTGTCCGCGGCAATATCACAGTCCCGATAAAAATTGCAGATCGCCGCCATTACTAGTAAAAAGAAATAATAATCATAAAAATGCCATAAATCTATTCCCATAGTTTGTAGACACGATAACTTTTGCCCAACCCAATCAATATACGCCTATTGCATTTTTTTTACCAAAAAAATGTAGAAAAATACATATCGCCCTAAAGCAAAAAATAAAAACTGCAGAGGTGATCAAAAACCACCAAAAGAAAGCTCTATTTGTGGGGAAAAAAGGACATCAAGTTTGTTTGGGTACCAGGTCGCATGACCGTGCAATTGTCATGTCAAGAGACGCAGTGCCGAATCACAAAAAGTGCTCTGGGCAGGAAGGGGGTAAATCTTTCCGGGGCTGAAGTGGTTAAACAGAGGTAAAGCGTCACTAAAACAAGCGGCGCTTTACCGCGGCCTGCGCCCCAGTGTGAAAGCAGCCTTATTCTGAAGAAATCACTGTTTGTTCCTCTGTGCCGAGTGAGTGTAATAGGAGTGGCTTCATAATTATCAATCAGCTGCTGCAGAATCAGAGCTCTAATGAGCAAAATTGCTGATTCTGCATCCCTTTAGATGTGATTTCCTATTGGGAGTATCTTACAAAAAAATGACATTTTTGTTGCAGGGGGTGCCCCCAGAAATGATGTTTCTGGGGTCGTTCTGTACACATTCTGTGCACAGAACACCTCTAGCCACTTGCCGATCGCTGACCACAGTCTGACGGTGACAGAGTGGCTCGTTATCGCAAACCACCGTCATATGACGGCAGCTGCGATAACTAGTGCTGTGAGCGCGTGCTGCCGGAGGTGCGCTCACTGTGTCCAGGGGGGCCAGGGAATGGGTAGGGCAGACTCGATCGCCGCCAGCTACCCGCGATGGCCTAGGCAAAAGGTGTATCTCACTGCTCCAGACTGCTTCCAGATTGTCCGTCCTTGGGTGCAAACCTCGGCTCGCTACCGTAGCTTCAGAACAGAGGAAAAACAATAGGTGGCACTCCAAATGTAATGCTGGTGCTGTATTTATTACCCAATGACTAAGCTCATGTCTTGAGTGAAACGCGTCTACCTTCTTTATACCCTGTATGGCTGATTACGGTCAATAAATACAGCACCAGCATTACGTTTGGAGTGCCGCCTATTGTTTTTCCTCTACCCACGATGGCCCCACGCAGTGAGAGAACGGAGGTCCGTGTAAGTAAACACGGATCTCCGTTCTCATAGAGGGGGAAGAGCAGTGATCATAGGCTTCCTCTATATGGAAGCCGTGATCATCCCCTTTCCCCAGCCAGGGCAGCCCACACACAGTTAGAACACGCCCAGGGAACGCGGTTAACCCTTAGAGCGCCCCTTGCAGGTTAACCCCTTCACTGCCAATGGCATTTACACAGTAATCAGTGCATTTTTATAGCACTGATCGCTGTATAAATGCCAATGATCCCAAAAAAGTGTCAAAATGGTCCGACATGTCCGCTACAATATTGCAGTACCGCTAAAAATTGTAGATCGCCGCCATTACTAGTAAAAAATAAAAAATAAATAAAAACCCCAGGAATTAATTGTCATCGTCCGTAAACGCGGCAACTTTTGCGTAAACCAATCACTAAACGCCGATTGTGGGTTTTTTTACCAAAAATATGAGGAAGAATATAAATTGGCTAAAACCCATGGAAAAAAATGTTTTTTTATATTTTTTTTTTTGGATTTGTATTTTAGGAAAAAGTAAGAAATTTGGGTTTTTTTGCAAAATTGTTGCTCTTCTTTTGTTTATAGCGGTGATCAGAAATGATGCAGAGGCAATCAAATACCACCAAAAGAAAGCTCTATTTGTGGGGAAAAAAAGGACGCAAATTTCACTTGGGAACAACATCGCACGACCGCACAATTGTCAGTTAAAGTGACGCAGTGCCGAATCGCAAAAAGTGCTCTGGTCCTAAAGTGGGAAATCCTTCCGGGGCTGAAGTGGCCAGGTAGCCATATTGCATTTTACAGAAAATGAAAGCGGCTGCAGATTGAAAAGGAAAGGTGATTTTTAATAACATTCAGATACAAAATGACCAGTGTCGCAATTCTATATGCTATATTATTATTTTTTTGCTATTTTTTTTCCCATGAAAGCGGAGTTATCCTTTAAACTTGTAAGTCAAAAGTGCCAGAAAAAGACTGGCCAGCAAGTGGTTTTAACAACTACCGAGATAACCTATGTGTGCATTGTTTTCATTTGATCAGCAGACTCAGACTTGTATTGTGAATGCGAGCAATAAAAACATAACCATTGTGCAGCACTGCAAAGCAGAAAACAAAGCCGGAGTATGTAATGAGCAAATATGGCCGCCTCCGTGGACTTCCAGAATAACAAAGTATACATGTAAACAATGTTTACAAACATTAACACACAGATAGGATGATTTGCATTGAGCTGATCTTTTTTACATTTTTATCTATAAAACAAAGTGAATGTGTCTTTTCAAAGTATGACAAAGAGTTCTCTTACATTGTTGTGAATTCTATTTTGGCAGTTACTCAGTAAACCTAAATGGTTGTAGAGAAGAAGATTACATTTGAGAGAATAAGTGGCGCTGATGACAATGTAAGTGCCCTGTAAAGGAGTCTGTTCTGTGCGATGGTCGTGGAGCAATAGAATAAAACAGCAGGGAACATGATGACAGATCTCTATGGGCTCTCCTGACGGGAAGACAGGAAAATAGCTGGCATCAAGATCAGTACAGAGAAGACGCCGACATAACACTGGCCCCTCGCCGTATCACACACACATTTATACCGCACTGAAGTTAATCTGTGACACATTCTTTCACTATGACAGTATATAATAACACTGAGCTGTATGAACTGCCGACCAGAGCTTGTGATCTAATAAACGGCTGTGAGCGTCTCTCTGTAACTCCACTAGAATCACTTCTGATAAATATTCTATGCTGACCACTATATGTTGTTATTGTCAGTATTTAGTATTTAACGTCCTTTGGTTTATTTCATGTGTCTTTATTTGTATTTTTAACCACCTCCCGCCCGTCATATGCAGAATGACGGCCACAGGGTGGCTCAATTATCCTGACTGGGCATCATATGACATCCAGCAGTGTCCCAGTGCTGAAAGCTGAAAAATGGCCTGGGCAGGAAGGGGGTGAAAGTGCCCAGTATTGAGGTGGTTAAAGTAAATTATACAACTTTTTTTTTTGGTAAAAAGTATTTAACCCCTTCTTGCCCCCCAATCTGTAGATTATTTATGGGTGATATCGCGCTAAGGCCCAAAAAAAGAGTAAAGTATATAGAGTGTGTATGTGTATGAGAGAAGACAGGCGAGCTGCTAAATCACAATCAAACTAATTGCAAATCAGAACATGTAAAATCGATACAGCGCTCAG
>BLSH010477607.1:830545-840689 GCA_018402905.1 Glandirana rugosa
GTCACGCCGTATAACCACGGAGTAGTAGTCACGGAGGATTAGTCACGGGAAGTCACGGTGGAATAGTCACGACGGATAGTCACGGCGGAGTAGTCGCGTGTAGTCACTTCCTCCTTTTAATGAATAAATGTTTGATTCTTTTTGTAAAAAAAAGAAGTTTTGAAAGTGTAAAAAAATTAAAAAAAAAAAAAAAATCGTTTTTTATTTTTTGGGTCGACACTAATATATGGTAATTTTCTTTCGAGATACATACATTTATTTTTTCTATTTTACTTTTTTTACAGTATACCCATGTCACGGCGTACCGGCGCGTTAACAGTAACCGACCCGTCCTTCCCCCATTTTCAGGGGTCATATATGACATTTTTTTCATTTTATCTTTTTTATTTACATACATAGAGCTTTCTTTTAATGGTATATAATCACAGCTGGGTTTTTTATTTTTTGCTAAAAAAAAAAAAAAAATTAAAAAAATGTGAAAGTTTTGAAGAAAAAAAATGTTTTTCTTAGTTTGTAAATAAGTAATTTTCCTCCTTCACTGATGTGCGCTGATGAGGCGGCACTGATAGGCAGCACTGATAAGGTGGCACTGAAGGGCACTGATTAGGAGGCACTGATGATGAGGCACCAATATGCCGCACTGATAGGTGGCATGGATAGGTGGCATTGATGGGCAGCACTGATGAGCACTGAAAGACAGCACTGATGGGCACTAACTGGTGTCACTGCTGAGGCTGTACTGTAATCAGGGCACTGATGATCAGTGCCCTGATTACATGTACAGGTCTCCCCTGCGAGGATCGGCTCTCCTCTCCTCACACTCCATCAGTGTGAGCAATCCAGTGGCGCGTGCGCACCCCCTAACCCGCGTGCACAAAACTTCGTACCTGTACGTGGTGTTGCGCAGCCAGGCCGCCCTGCCACAGAAGACGTCATTGGTATGACAAAACCGGTCAGCTACCCACTACAGACGTGCGACTCTGCGCTCCCACAGCCGTTTTTGTGTTTCGTGCTCTGCTCTGGTTAACCACTTCTAAGCTGTTTATCTTCTTTGAAAATAGGATTGGTGGAAAGCTCGTCCGCTGCACCGAGGACTATATAGGAGTTACATCTGATCGCATTAGGGAGTTTATTCATCCCTGCAGGCGTTTTGTGGCTACTCCATTAATTTGGAAGCCAAAGGTGTTCTGGTAAGCGGCTCTCTTATTAAAGGTGGTGGATTTGAACACTTTATATACAAGATTACCCAAGCCTTTCCACACTGGGAATCCTTCACTTATGGGAATCATCTTTTCGTATGCTTTATATGCTTGCGGATATATCATATGAGAGACATTTTACTACTATTGTGCACTCATTTCAAGTCCTGAACAGATTTCTTCTTTTATTATATACATGTTCATTTATATGTTGTTATGTGCATACTATATTTCTATATGCTTATAGTCATCATTGGATCATTGAGATGATATGCGCCGCTATTTATTTTCTTTTTTTAATCTTTGTTGGGGCATTTGTCTATGTCCCTCGATAGCTGGCTGCTATTATATCATTTATTTTATTTTTTCTTATTTATGATAGTATTTTGTGTTTAGCGCAGATACCCACTGGACCGCAGTATATATGTGGCGGGCAGTCCAGAACTGGTTAAAGAAAGCATGAGTGAGCAGGCAAAACACATTTCTTTTATTTCTTATGGGATTCATATTCTGTTACTGTAGGTCATAACAGAATGGCACAATCATAAAAAAAACATGGCAACAAGTAAACAAATTAAATTTCGGCTTATTCAGGATGCCAGGCCGCAGCTGTTCTCATTGGCCAGTGTAGGATGACGTCACTACTGCGCATGTGCAGACATCCCAGTGTGCAGGCACTATTCCGGAGTGTAAACTGGGCTGCACTTGCACAACTCAAGAGTACTTTCCAAAGCAGACTGTGAGTAGGAAGGTAGGTGACTTTTACTGCAGAAGAGACATTTAATTTAATAAAGAGCCTGCCTGCTTGCAGTTTTTAAAGCGGTATTAAACCCAAAACCAAAGATTTCATATATTGCAGCTTACCAATCATAACATATAATAGCTGCATTCATTTTCGTTTTCAGCCTTTTTTCTTCTGTTTTCACCTAGTGATCTGGCCAGTAGCACACCTCCGGTATTAGAGTGCTCCCACTCTGGATGAAGGAGCACAGGGGACACCTTAGGACAGCAACACTGTCAGTCTGGGGGGAGGGGGTGTTAGATGTACTAGAAGATTTAAGCTGGCTACACATTATGTGTTCCGCTGACGAAGTTCTGGTAGGTGGAACGCAACGCGTCCGGAAGTAGGAAGTGGCTGCACCCGCGATCGTTGCTGTCTTCCGAACGTGTCATCGTTCATGTACTTTACGAAAGTTCGTTTTATCTGCTTTGCGGTGAACTATGCACTGGGTCACAGTGCCTCATTTGTGAGTATTTCTTGTTACCTTTAATAAATCATTCATCTTTTATACGGAGAGCACTAGATTTCTCTTTATTTTTTATATATGGTGCTTATGGAGTATATGAGGGAATTGAGAACTCAAGATTGAAAGTGTCCTGCACCTGTTATGGAGGCTATACTGGTGGTGATCTCCCTGCTGTCCTTTGGATATTCTGAAATTGAGAATTTATGCTTCTGTCGGCTCCTGTAATAAGAGCCAAAGCTTGGAGGTGAGCTGCTAGCATTTAAGGTGACGGTGGACTGACACTGGAGCACTGGATATCTCTATATATATTGCATGGACACATTGACACAGGGTGTCTTATATTAAGACTTTGAATTATAGCGCTGCACTCATTACACTGTTTTATGCCTCAGTAGGATTTGTTTGAATTTGCCTATAAGTGTTCAGCTGCTATAATAACAATATTTGAGAGTGCTGATTGATTTTGGTTATTTTGGCTACACATTATACCATTTTCTTTTAGCATTACCATAACCATATGATATGAGATCAAATCTAAACACTTTCAATTTGTATTAGAGTTGCACGATTAATCTTATTAACCACTTCAGCCCCGGAAGGATTTCCAGCTTTAGGACCGGAGCCCTTTTTGCGATTCGGCGCTGCGTCGCTTTAACTGACAATTGCGCGGTCGTGCGGTGTTGTACCCAAACGAAATTTGCGTCCTTTTTTTCCCACAAATACAGCTTTCTTTTGGTGGTATTTGATCACCGCTGCGTCATTTCTGATCGCCGCTATAAACAAAAGAAGAGCAACAATTTTGCAAAAAAACCCAAATTTCTTACTTTTTCCTAAAATACTAATCCAAAAAAAAATATAAAAAAACATTTTTTTTCACCGTTTTTGGCCGATTTATATTCTTCCTCATATTTGCGATAAAAAAAAATCGCAATCGCCGTTTATTGATTGGTTTGCGCAAAAGTGGTCGCGTTTACGGATGATGAGAATTCATTTTTGGAGTTTTTAATTTTTTTTTATTTTTTACTAAAAATGGCGGCGATCTGCGATTTTTTGCGGTACTGCGATATTTCAGTGGACATGTCGGAACGTTTTGACACTTTTTTGGGACCATTGGCATTTATACAGCGATCAGTGCTATAAAAATGCACTGATTACTGTGTAAATGCCATTGGCAGTGAAGGGGTTAACCTGCAGGGGGCGCGCTAAGGGTTAACTATGTTCCCTGGGCGTGTTCTAACTGTATGGGGGACTGCACTATCTGGGGAAGGGAAGTGGTCACAGCCTTCACGTAAAGGAAGGCTGTGATCACAGCCCTTCCCCCTCACAGAGAGCGGAGGTCCGTGTTTACATACACGGACCTCCGCTCACTCGCTCCGGGGGGGCCATCGCGGGTAGCCGGCGGCAATCGAAGCCGCCGCACCCGCTCCCTGGCCCCCCCTGGACACAGTGAGCACGCGGGCGCGCCTCCGGCGGCGCGCGCGCTCACTAAACTCGTTCCCGCAGCCGCCGTCGTATGACGACGATTTGCGGGAACGAGCCACTTTGCCGCCGTCAGATGCCGATTGGCGGTCGGCAAGTGGTTAAAATTGCGATCTCGATTCACCCCCACGATCTCCATCAGGCATTACCGTGATTTTCAGTGCAGGTAATGGTGTCTGACTTGCGGGGCGACTTGACTGTAATAGAAGTCAATGCAAGTCGCCTGAAGACTCCCCAGGAACCTTTTTCTAAGTTGGAGCGACTTGAGTCTCTCCTATCTGGGCAGACTGCCAAGTCTAGGCAGAGAGCCAAGTCTGAGGTCATTGTTGATAAAAGAAGTAAAAAGATACGTTTCAAATGATCAAAGGGTTGAACTCCAGTGTATACAAGAGTTTAGTTTAACTATTTAAAAACTAAATATTTTCTGACATTTGTTGCTTACAAGTAAAAATCCAGTATTTTCTGCTAGAAAATGACTTAGAACCCCCAAACATTATATATATTTTTTAGCAGAGACCCTAGAGAATAAGGTGGCAGTTGTTTAAATATTTTATGTCACACGATGTTTGCGCAGCAGTCTTTCAAATGCAATTTTTTGGGAAAAATCACACTTTCAAAAAAAAACTAAACAGTGCTGTTAGCCCAAATTTTTTTGTATATGTAAGATGTTACGCCGCGAGAATCGTGATCTTTATTCTAAGCAAAAACATTGTGATTCTCATTTTGGCCAGAAGCATGCAGCTCTAATTTGTATGCAATCAGGCAGGCCCTTGCACTACATAGTTAAAGGTAAAAAGGAAATTGAACAAGAAAATTGTATAACTTGTAGCCAGCTTTAGATACACTAACCAATTGAAGCCAAACTCCAGCTCACACTTTATAAGCGAAACAGTTTTGTTCTTTTTGGGATAAAGGTTTTACATACAGTATCTCACAAGAGTGAGTACACCCCTCACATTTTTGTAAATATTTAATTATATCTTTTCATGTGACAACACTGAAGAAATGACACTTTGCTACAATGTACAGTAGTGAGTGTACAGCTTGTATAACAGTGTAAATTTGCTGTCCCTTCAAAATAACTCAACACACAGCCATTAATGTCTAAACCGCTGGCAACAAAAGTGAGTACACCCTTAAGTGAAAAAGTCCAAATTGGGCCCAAAGTGTCAACATTTTGTGTGGTCACCATTATTTTCCATCACTGCCTTAACCCTCTTGGGCATGGAGATCACCAGAGCTTCACAGGCTGCCACTGGAGTCCTCTGCCACTCCTCCATGATGACATCACAGAGATGGTGGATGTTAGAGACCTTGTGCTCCTCTACCGTCCGTTTGAGGTTGCCCCACAGATGCTCAATAGGGTTTAGGTCTGGAGAGATGCTTGGCCAGTCCATCACCTTTACCCTCAGCTTCTTTAGCAAGGCAGTGGTTGTCTTGGAGGTGTGTTTGGGGTCGTTATTATGTTGGAATACTGCCCTACGGCCCAGTCTCTGAAGGGAGGGGATCATGCTCTGCTTCAGTATGTCACAGTACATGTTGGCATTCATGGTCCCCTCAATGAACTGTAGCTCCCCAATGCTGGCAGCACTCATACAGTCCCAGACCATGACACTCCCACCACCATGCTTGACTGTAGGCAAGGCACACTTGTCTTTGTACTCCTGGTTGCCGCCACCACACATTTAACACCATCTGAACCAAATAAGTTTATCTTGGTGTCATCAGACCACAGGACATGGTTCCAGTAATCCATGTCCTTAGTGTGCTTGTCTTCAGCAAACTTTTTGCAGGCTTTCTTGTGCATCATCTTTAGAAGAGGCTTCCTTCTGGGACGACAGCCATGCAGACCAACTTAATGCAGTGTGCGGCATATGGTCTGAGCACTGACAAGCTGACCCCCCACCCCTTCAACCTCTGCAGCAATGCTCGCAGCACTCATACGTCTATTTCCCAAAGACAACCTCTGGATATGATGCTGAGCATGTACACTCAATTTCTTTGGTCGACCATGGCGAGGCCTGTTCTGAGTGGAACATGTCCTGTTAAACTGCTGTATGGTCTTGGCCACCATGCTGCAGCTCAGTTTCAGGTTCTTGGCAGTCTTCTTATAGCCTAGGCTATCTTTATGTAGAGCAACATTTCTTTTTTTCAAATCTTCAGAGAGTTCTTTGCCATGTTGAACTTCAAGTGACCAGTATGAGAGAGTGAGAGTGATAACACCAAATTTAACACACCTGCTCCCCATTCACACCTGAGACCTTGTAACACTAATGAGTCACATGACACCGGGGAGGGAAAATGGCTAATTGGGCCCAATTTGGACATTTTCACTTAGGGGTGTACTCACTTTTGTTGCCAGCAGCTTAGACATTGATGCCTGTGTGTAGTGTTATTTTGAGGGGACAGCAAAGTTATACAAGCTGTACACTCACTACTCTACATTTTAGCAAAGTGTAATTTCTTCAGTGTTGTCACATAAAAAGATATAATAAAATATTTACAAAAATGTAAGGGGTGTTGTACTTACTTTTGTGAGATACTGTAAATAAATAAAAGCTGATCATTGTAAGCACCCCTGCCAATGTAAAATGGTTTGTCTCACTGCTACATTTGCCATAGAGCTTGTTTTTTTGAAAAACAACAGACTTACTGGCAGGATCATCAGGGGAAAGTATCAACATCTAAGAATTGGTAAGCTCCGATATAATAAATGTTTGATTTTGGAATTAATACCGCTTTAAAAGTGGGACTTCCAAATTCAATAAAAAGAATTAGAAAATATAAAAAAAGCGGGACTTTAATTCCACTTTAAAATCCAAATATATTTTAGTACAGTTTGTGACAGGAAATCAATTAATCCATTCAGTGTGAATTTTGTTTCCCAGAACATAAAATTAATTTTGTCTCAGTCATTTATTAATGTGCTGGAAAATATTTGTGACTACGCAATTCATTTTGTACTCAAATGGATTTATTTAAGGAACAGAACCAAAACAAGAACGTAAATCAAGAAAGTCAGATGCTCTTATCTGCATACTTCTTTGGGTCAATGAGTCAAGGTACTGAAGTTAAAGGTTAGCAGGACAAACAGAATTTGAGGCTAGAAATGGTAGCCTCCAAGGTTCCTCTTGGGGATCTAATGGGCAAACAGTTCTGGATAGCATGTGGAGGAGTCAGAACCCCTGGCAGGTTTTAAAGTAGTCTGTGTGCCCAGTGAGGTGACTCACCCCACCTATTTGTCTTGATGACCATCTCTACTCATGGGATTTTCACAATTTTACATTTGTCACAGAACATGAATGGGAGGAAATCTTTCAATGGGGACTCCTACTACTGGAGAGGTGTTTTCTCACATCCTGGTGGGTCTCTTCAATACAGTCAAGTGAAGGGAAAATGAGACACAAACACAAAAAACTTGGCAGGTTTAACAACGAGCTCCGTGTAGGTGGGGTGCAGTGCGGTGGCAATAACACACTCAGTCCCAGTGCAGTTCATAAATAACACGGGGGAAAGGCAGCCGGGAACACTCACAGGTCCAACAGTCTGCAGAGAGCAGGATTCAGTTGAACTGAACCTGGCCTTCTTGCGCCCAAGCATGGGGATGTCCAGAGAAGTTGGGAGCCCTACGCTTTCCCTCTTCATCAGGAACCTTTCACTGCCAGTAGTGCTGTCCCTATCAGGCGGAGTACCTGTCCCTACTCTACCAACTTGCAAAATGTGCACCAAACCTGCACCAAACCTGGGAGCCAGGGCCTTAAAAAGGCTCTGCCTGACCCAAGATGGCTGCTAGTCACATGGGGCGACAGCATCCCCAGTGACCCAGGAAACTATAGAGCAGTGATGGTGAACCTTGGAACCCCAGCTGTCTTGGAACTACATTTCCCATGATGCTCATGCACTCTACAGTGTAGTTGACCATCATGGGAAATGTAATTCCAAAACATCTGGGGTGCCAAGGTTCACCATCACTGCCATACAGGAACCATGTTGACTTCCTCTCTAACTGCAGTGCCGCTGAGGAATAGCACCACCTGCAGTGGAGAAATTAAACTGCACCTGCCTACATCCAGGAAATCTGAAAATTCTCCCTTGCGTTGCAGATGCGGCCCCTGTTTAAGTAAAGGGGAGAGTAAAGAACTTTTTCTATGCCCCTATACCTAAACAAGCAGGTAACCTTTTGCTGTGCGGGTGCAGCCACACTGCAAGGGAGAATTTTCAAGTTTCTCCAGAGTTGGGCTTTAACCATTTCCTAATCTATTGAGGGAAAAGGTTTAGGATTTAGAGATACTTTTAGCAGCTCTAGTGATGCAGCTCTAGCTCTGTATAGAAAAGATGCACCACAGAAAGGTACCTCTTATACAACCAACCACTTTGCTATCGGAAACACATTACATTTTTACTTTAAAGTGAACCTGAGCCTTATCCATGCAGGGTAAAGCAAAGGGTTCACTTCACTGCCCTCCCCTCCATCAGCACTTATAACCACCTTACCATCTTCTACCCTATCACCTCATTCACCCCCCCAGTATACGAAAATTAAAACCAAAAAAAAGTCATATTCTCCCCTACATCTGGAAGTATTGGGTACTTCACATTGCTCTGGCAGGGGACAGAAAAGGAGGTAAGTATAAGCAGTGGCATTGGGGGGGGGATGAATGGAAGCCAATCCCAGGACAAAAAAAAAACCCTTCCCAACCACACTAAGGAAATATAAAAATAAATAAATAAATAAAATAATAAACTGCAAAAACATATTCTGATTCTGCTGTCTTGTGGCCTTCCGCAGCAGTGCTTATGGGATTGTAGTCCACTAATAGGATGATAGGAAGCTTTGACTAGCCACATGGGAGCCCCTTATGTTGCGGTGTCATAACACTACTGCTTGAAGCCTTCAGGACCCTGCTAGTACCCCATCTAATGGACTTCCTTAGCAGCATTAATGTCACCAGGGAATACCATGGGTACTGCATAAAGGACCTACCCTACTACAATACAGGCCAGAAGAAAGAAGACTGGTCTTTCACGTGACTATGATTTCAGGTATGTAAACAGGGCTTTTAGGTTGGTTTTTTTTCATATAATCTTGTAATTAGCTAAAGAGGAGTGTGGTGGCAAAGGGTGTCTTTTTAACCAGAGATCAGCTTTAATGTGCCCCTTACGGGATAAAAAATATCCAAATAAAGGTAAGTTACAAGAGAGGAGCTCTCCAAGAGTTTGTATCTCCTACCTCCTCTACGTTCCAATGTTTAACACTTCTAGGAATGTTGGAGGTCTGTGCCCCCCGCTGTGCTCAGTGATTCCATCTTCTTACCCCTACATTTCTACAGGACTTAGCAAGGATGTAGATTTCGAAGGAAAGAACAATGGCGAGGGACAAGGGCATCCAAAATGTTGTATGCACAAGACACTGATGGAGGCTGCAATGAAAGGGAGGTAGTAGACATGGGCATCGGAGGCGACTGCACAAGATCTTCTCCTGCAGACCGCCTTTATATCGATTTCTTTTTTCCTTTTTCTTTTTGTGACAGTGACAGGGTAGCTTTTAGTGAACCCGCTGCTTTGTTTAGCACAGAGAAAGCACAGGTTCCCTTTAAAAGACAGCCTATTCAGAAGAATAAAATTAAACACAGCTAAGGTCCTCTGATAAAACACGGAAACACTTTTAAACACTTTACTGTGTTGACCTCAGACCATCGGTCTCCTCCGCTGACTGCATTTAATTCAATTTACATGAGTGCTTAGTGCAAGACATGGACATAACAGAGACTATTGAATCATATGAGGGCTCATGTGCCTTGGAGAAACAGAATGAGATATGTATGCCAGCACACAGGTCGCTGACCTGCAACACAACGGTCAAGGCAACTGCTCATCTCTATGCAGGATTTCCAGGAAAAGCGGTGGTGCACTCGGCTTCCAATCCACACTTTAAAGTATAGCAAAACAGCAAATAAGGAACAGCACCATTTATGTGAAATTTTTAAATGAAAAATAAATATAATTTATACTGTGAAGAGTAGTTCCTGCACTGAAGTGCAATACAGATTCCTGAATATATCTGTACCAGCAAACCTACAAAATTACAAGATGGACATCTAGTGGCAGTGAGTAGGAAATGCAGTCTTACAAGTGTGCTGTAAGGAATAGAATTATCGTATAGCCATCACTTTCAATTCCTTTGCAAATGTATAAAAAAAAAAAAAAAAAAAAAAAAAA
>BLSH010477607.1:851537-882696 GCA_018402905.1 Glandirana rugosa
ACTAGGGTCGGACGTTGGTGCAATGACTAGAAACCTACCAAATGAATGGTGAGAACACGAATAGGGACGGACGATATAGATGACGACCCGGGGTCGAACGAGTGGAGGACTACCTTCAGACCACTTATGGCCAATCACGAATCTCAAGTCGTGGAGCCCACTCTTACACAACTTACACAACAAGCGGTCCCACTGGACGAACATATGAATAGGACTATCAACCACCCTCGGAAAGTTGACGAAATCGTTGACCAGAGGTTCGGACTGGGGACTGGCACTGTTCTATATCCGTAGTCAGAACCGAAACGGGACATTCTTGTCCTCCAGGCAAAGCCAAGACTGATGCCTATATCTTGTCACGGTCAGGGGTCAGGCTTGGAGACCAGTTGCTAAAGCAGTTGAAAGGCTCCCACCAACTATCAGGATAAGTATACAAGCAGGTCACCCTGGCGAACAACACATTCAACACATTCTCACCCGAGGTGCTGAACTCTAAGCACTAACCGGTATTCACCAGACTTCCATCAGGAGGTGAGCAAGCTGGGGCCCAGCAGTAGATATAGCAGGCAGGGATAAGCACAAGAGTGGTAAGTAAACCATCCAAAGATCAGTAACGTGGTTGCAGGCTGGGATCAAGCAGAAGCATAGTCGAGGAACAAGCCAAAAGTCGGTAACAAGTAGTTGCAGGTTGGGATCAAGAAGCATAGTCAGTAAACCAGCAAAAGGTCAGTAACGAGTGGTTGCAGGTTAGGATCAAGCAGAAGCGTAGTTGAGGAACAAGCCAAAGGTTGGTAACGAGTGGTTGGAGGTTGGGATCAAGCAGAAGCATAGTTGAGGAACAAGCCAAAGGTTGGTAACGAGTGGTTGGAGGTTGGGATCAAGAAAGAGCGTAGTTGAGGAACAAGCCAAAGGTTGATAATAAGTGGTTGCAGGTTGGGATTAAGCAGAAGCATAGTGGAGGAACAAGCCAAAGGTCAGTAACGAGTGGTTGCAGGTTGGGATTAAGCAGAAGCATAGTCGAGGAACAAGCCAAAGGTCAGTAACGAGTGGTTGGAGGTTGGGATCAAGCAGAGGCGTAGTTGAGGAACAAGCCAAAGGTTGGTAACGAGTGGTTGGAGGTTGGGATCAAGAAAAAGCGTAGTTGAGGAACAAGCCAAAGGTTGATAATAAGTGGTTGCAGGTTGGGATTAAGCAGAAGCATAGTGGAGGAACAAGCCAAAGGTCAATAACGAGTGGTTGCAGGTTGGGATTAAGCAGAAGCATAGTCGAGGAACAAGCCAAAGGTCAGTAACGAGTGGTTGCAGGTTGGGATTAAGCAGAAGCATAGTCGAGGAACAAGCCAAAGGTCAGTAACGAGTGGTAGCAAAGATACAACCTGCAGCAGGAGTGACAAGAGTGAGATTATGGCTTAAGCAAGCATAATAATCTGCCAAACTGGAAGTTTAAAGGCATTGCTTACATAGAAAGTTCATGGGAGGAGCAAATAGTTCAAGGTTCACCAAAAAACAAGGCTCAAGACAAAGTTGTTAAATGAATTGTCCAGGGAGTTATCCGTCTTCTCAGGTGGCTCAGCAAGAAGACATATTGCAAGACACAGCAGAGGTCACAGGTTCAGACCCTGGTCCTGACATCAATTATTTTAATATTTATAGTTTTTACTGAAAGAAACCCTTGCTTATGTATGTTGTCATCAACACTTGCTCCATTCTGTTGGATGATGCAGCAAATCTTTGTGTCCTGCATACTGCTGGTTTGTAATCTGCCAGCATGGGCTTCCTGGACGATGAGGTGGATTTTACAAAGAAAAAAATGAATAGGCAGAGGGGCAGTAGCCAGATGAAAATCAGAGGGAATGTTTAGAAGTAAGATTGGTGTAGAGGTTATAAGGAATTTTAATACATAGTTTAAGAACACGAAAGGCAGCTGTGGGCGACCCACCAAGGATGGCTCCCATTCAGAATATTCTTAACGACCAATTACAAAAGTAGCCAAATGTGTGTCTCATTGCTCTAACAATATATGAATACAAATGATAGATCCAACGTGGCTCTGACTGTTTAACTGAAACACAGTGTTCATCAATCACACAGTTAGAGCCTAAAACAGACATATTGTCAGCAGTAAAGGAGGCTGAATAGGGATAATGGGCTCCCGCTGGTGGGGTATAGGATCATATCTGTTTTAAAGACTCTGGCTTTTGTGTTGCTGCGGGAATCCATTACCATCATACCACATGCTATTACTATGCTACATGTGCCCCAGGAAAGCTGTTATCAAGAACATATAAATAAGCTTTTATTAAGGGAACAAAACATTCATCTCACAGTGTCTGCTCATTATATAGACAGACCGATACAAGAAGAAAATAAAGGCAGCCTTCAACGTGGCTTATTTAAAGCATGATGGATATGATAACCCTTCCTTTCAGAGGCCATTTTTTTTTTTGTTCTTAAGTGTGGCTTCAGACCGCCCCACCAAGCTCTGGCCACACATAGTGTACCTGAGGCTTTGGTGCCAGTTAGCTGCACTTTGCCATAGACTTTTATTATGTTTTGCGGTTTTGGTGCACTTTCACAAAATGCACCAAAACCGCTGTGCACACAGTGCATCCGGAAAGTATTCACAGTACTTCACTTTTTCAACATTTTGTTATGTTACAGCCTTATCCCAAAATGGATTAAATTCATTATCTTCCTCAAAATTCTATAAACAATACCCTATAATGACAACATGAAAGAAGTTTGTTTGAAAATGTATTAAAAATAAAAAAACATGTACATACAGTAAGTAGTCACAGCCTTTGCCCAATACTTTGTTGAAGCTCCTTTGGCACCAATTACAGCCTCAAGTCTTTTTGAGTATGATGCTACAAGCTTGGCACACCTATTTTTTGAGCAGTTTCTCCCATTCTTCTTTGCAGGACCTCTGAAGCTCCATCAGGTTGGATGGGGAGTGTCGGTGCACAGCCATTTTCATATTTCCCCAGAGAGGTTAAATCGGGTTCAAGTCTGGGCCACTGAAGGACATTCACAGAGTTGTCCTGCAGCCACTCCTTTGGAAGATAAACCTTCGCCCCAGTCTGCGGTCCAGAGCGCTCTGGGGCAGTTTTTTTTTTTTTTTTTTATTCAAGGATGTCTCTGTACATTGATGAATTAATCTTTCCTTCCATCCTGACTAGTCTCCCAGTTCCTGCCACTTAAAAACATCCTCACAGCATGATGCAGCCACCACCATGATTTACTATAGGGATGGTATTGGCCAGGTGATGAGCGGTGCCTGGTTTCCTCCAGACATGACGCTTGCCATTCAGGCCAAAGATTTTAATCTTTGTTTCATCAGACCAGAGAATTTTGTTTCTCATGGCCTGAGAGTCCTTCAGGTGCCTTTTGGAAAACTCCAGGTGGGCTGTCATGTGCATTTTACTGAGAAGTTGCTTCTGTCTGGCCATTCTACCATACAGGCCTGATTGGTGGAGTGCTGCAGAGATGATTGTTCTTCAGAAAGGTTCTCCTTTCTCCACAGAGAAATGCTTTAGTTTTGTCAGAGTGACCATCAGGTTCTTGGTCACCTCCCTGACTAAGGCCCTTCTCCCTCCCTCAGTTTGGCTGGACGGCCCGCTCTAGGAAGAGTCCTGATGGTTCCAAACTTCTTCTATTTATGGATGATGGCGGCCACTGTGCTCATTGGAACTTCAATGCTGTAGAAAGTTTTCTCTACCCTTCCCCAGGTCTGTGCCTTCGATACAATCCTATCTCGGAGGTCTACAGACAATTCATTGGACTTCATGGCTTGGTTTGTGCTCTGACATGCACTGTTAACTGTGTAACCTTATATAGACAGGTGTGTGCCTTTCCAAACCATGTCCAATCAACTGAATTTACCACAGGTGGACTCCAATCAAGTTGTAGAAACATCTCAAAGATGATCAGTGGAAACATGATACACCTGAGCTCAATTTTGAGTGTCATGGCAAAGGCTGAGAATACTTATGTACGTGTGATCTTTACGTTTTTTTATTTTTAATACATTTGCAAAGATTTAAAACAAACTTCTTTCACATTGTTATTATGGGGTATTGTTTATATAATTATAAGAAAAATAATGAATTTAATCCATTTTGGAATAAGGCTGTAACATAAGAAAATGTGGAAAAAGTGAAGCACTGTGAATAGTTTCCAGATGCACTGTAATTGAAGTCTATGGCAAAGTACAGCTAACCTGCACCAAAACCAAGTATACAATGCACTGTACCTATGCTGCCACCACCGAAGTGCAGCAGGGCAGTGCAAAGCCACCCTAAGCCCCCGTTCACACTGAAACCAACTTTGAAATCGGCTTCACTTGAAATCACACTATTTCAAAGCCGCATTGCAGTGCGACTTGTCTGACATCTGTGCAACTTCATGCACCTATGTCCTTGCAAGTCGCACCTGAAATCACCATAAAAAAATCGGTGCAATGGCGAATTTGTGGTGCATCACCGTGTTAAACAGTTCCATTGAAGACAATAGGGTGCAACTTGTCATGCGATTTGGACCTGTCAAATTGCATGACATATCGCATTGGTGTGAATGGGGGCAAATTCTTTTTCTTTAGTATTGCCTTTCAGGTGTAGTCAATGAAACAATTTTTCAAGTGCGACATGTTCAGATTTAGCCCCTGGTTCACACTTATGCAACTTGCTGCAACATACAACACAGAAAGTTGCATGGCAAGTCAAAACACATTCACTTCAATGGGTTCTGTCATAATTACTGCTTCAAGTCGCAGCAATAAAAAAAAATAATAAAAAAAAAAAAGACACATAGACTGCTATATTAAAATCACAAAAGTTGCAAGAAAGTCCTTTCTTTGTCTTATCTTTGCGACTGTGGCTACGACTTCAGAGGGTTTTGTAAGTTCAATAACATGTGTCACTCTTTGTAATATGATTTGCCAAAGCCAAAGTTGCAAAACATCAAAGTCGCACTGAAGCAGCATCAAGTCGCAAGCAAGTTGCAACAGTGTGAACCAAGCCTTAAAGCGGTATTGAATCCCAAAAAAAATTATTATATTGCAGAAAATCAGTGTTTAGATATAGTGGATGCATTTGTTTCCTTTTCTTTTCACCTGGAGATCTGGCCAGTAATATACTTCCTGTCTCCACTCTGGATGAAGGAGCAATAGGGACATTTTGACCAGCAGCATAGTGTTAGATGGACTAGCAGATTTTTATGGACTTGACCAGGGGTCTCCAAACTTTCTAAACAAAGGGCCAGTTTACGGTCTTTCAGACTTTAGGGGGCCAGACTGCGGCTATTGGGAGTACAAATTGCCCTGGCAGTGGGAGTAAACAATGTCCCGTCTTTGGTGTTGGGGAGAGCAATAGCACCCTGTTGTTGGTGTCAGTAGAAAGAATAGTGCCCCATCCTTGGTTTTAGTGGAAGGGTGCCCTGTTTTAGTGGATGCCCCATCATTGGTATCAGTGAGAGGAACAGTGGCCATCATTTGTATCAATGGGAGGAATAGTGTCCCATCATTGGTGTCAGTGGAGGCAATAGTGCCCAATTGTTGGTGTCAGTGGGCGGCATAGATCCCCTTCGCTGGTGTCAGTGGGTGGCATAGATCCCCATCATTGTGTCAGTTTAAGGAGTACTGCCCCATCATTGTTATCAATGGGAGAAATAGCACCCTGTCCTTGGTGTCAGTGGGAGGAATAGTGTCCCATTCTTGGTTTTAGTGGAAGGGTGCCCCATTTTAGTGGATGTCCCATCATTGGTATCAGTGGAAGAAACAGTGGCCATCATTTGTGTCAATGGGAGGAATAGTGTCCCATTCTTGGTTTTAGTGGGAGGGTGCCCCATTTTAGTGGATGTCCCATCATTGGTATCAGTGGAAGGAACAGTGGCCATCATTTGTGTCAATGGGAGGAATAGTGTCCCATCACTGGTGTCAGTGGAAGCAATAGTGGGAATAGTGTCCCATCATTTGTGTCAGCGGAGGCAATAGTGCCCCATCCCTGGTGTCAGTGGGCGGCATAGATCCCCATCCCCAGAGCACCCTTTTGTTGGTGTCAGTGGGAGGAATAGTATCCCATTCTTGGTTTTAGTGGGAGGGTGCTCCATTTTAGTGGATGCCCCATCATTGGTATCAGTGAGAGGAACAGTGGCCATCATTTGTATTCATGGGAGGAATAGTGTCCCATCATTGGTGTCAGTAGAAGCAATAGTGACCCATCGTTGGGGTCAGTGTGCGGCATAGATCCCCATCATTGGTGTCAGTTTAAGGAGTACTGCCCCATCATTGTTATCAATGGGAGAAAGTGTGCCCTGTTGTTGGTGTCAGTGGGAGGAATAGTGTCCCATCCTTGGTTTCAGTGGGAGGGTGCCCCATTTTAATGGATGCCCCATCATTGATTTTGTTGGGAGGAACAGTGCCCAACATTTGTATCAATGGGAGAAATAGTGCCCTGTTGATGTTAGTAGCAGGGACTATGCTCCATCTTTGGTGTCAGTGAAAGGAATAGTGTTTTGTATCAGTAAGAGGAAAAGTGCTCAAGGGCCGGATAAAGGCAAGCAAAGGGCCACATCTGGCCCCCGGGCTGCAGTTTGGAGACCACTGTACTTGACTAACATATTAAAAACGAAGTGTAACAACACTTTTTAAGCAGTTACAGCAAACCGCTTTTTTCTGTTTCTTTTAGGATAAAGATTTTACATAAATAACAGCTGATCATTGTAAGCACCCCAGTCAGTGGTAAATGGATTGTCTTGACCCTCTAACTGCTTGGTCTGTTAAAGAAGTTGAAAGATAATAGACTTACTGGCCAGACCACCAAAAAAATAGAAAAAGAGCCTTTAAAAAATGAAAACATCTACAAAACCGTAAACTGTAATATGATTTATTTTTTTTTGGGGGGGGGGGCTGTTTAACTGACAGCATTTCAGAAAATGTAACACAGTATTAAAGTGTCACTAAACCCCCATCATAAAAAGCTACCAGTAAATGGTGTATTACATGCTGGTCATACTCACTATGAGATTTGCAAAAAACATGATTGATCCGGCTGCTCTCTATCTCCCCCTTCTGCCCCCAATTCAGCTAGGGATTTTGCAGCTGTGGTGGCAACTCTGCACATGCTCAGTTTTCAGTGAGCTTCTATGCTGAGCATCTCCGTATCACATCTGAGCAACCCATGTGACTATAGAGTCACACATGTGGGTGTATACATCGTGGTAAATGACAGCCCACTCCCTCCCTCCTCCTCCTCACGTGCACTAACCAGCCAACCACAATGGGGTGGGATATTACATGGAGATTGATGGTGGCTTTACCTCCTTCTTATTCTAAGACACAGGCTGGATGAGCTTGACGCAGCCTGTGGCTGGCAGAAATCCTCCCACACCATGTTTTTGCCAAAAAATAATAAAGGTTTAATTTCAAATACCGTATTAATTGGTGTATAACATGCACTTTCCCCCCGAAAATAGGGGGCAAAACACGGGAGCATGTTATACGCCGATACCTGGCTGCCCCAGAGGGGAAGGAGGGGGCGAGCGCCACCGGATTACACAAAGCCGGGATCTCCTGTGTACTCGACGCTCGCAGTCACACAGTCCCACCTCCTGGCACGGCTCCTAGCATAGACATCACGTGCCCTGGCATTGGACTTTGTTCTGCCTATCATAGGGGCCGGGCCAGAAGACAGGACTGTGAGTGACTGCGAGCGCGGAGTACACAGGAGATCCCGGCTCTGTGTAATCCGGCACTGGTGAGGCTGCATTGATGAGCAAAGGTGAGGCTGCAGATGGGCACTGATCAGGCTGCATTACTGGGCAATCATTACTGGGCAATGGTGAGGCTGCAGATGGGCACTGAGCAGGCTGCAATGATGGGCAATCGTGAGGCTGCAGATGGGCACTGATCAGGCTGCATTAATGGGCAATGGTGAGGCTGCAGATGGGCACTGATCAGGCTGCATTAATGGGCAATGGTAAGGCAGCAGATGGGCACTGATCAGGCTGCATTAATGGGCAATGGTGAGGCTGCAGATGGGCCCTGATCAGGCTGCATTAATGGGCAATGGTGAGGCTGCAGATGGGCACTGATCAGGCTGCATTGATGAGCAAAGGTGAGGCTGCAGATGGCCACTGATCAGGCTGCATTACTGGGCAATGGTGAGGCTGCAAAAGGGCACTGAGCAGGCTGCAATGATGGGCAATCGTGAGGCTGCAGATGGGCACTGATCGGGCTGCATTACTGGGCAATGGTGAGGCTGCAGATGGGCACAGATCAGGCTGCATTAATGGGCAATGGTGAGGCTGCAGATGGGCACTGATCAGGCTGCATTAATGGGCAATGGTAAGGCAGCAGATGGGCACTGATCAGGCTGCATTAATGAGCAAAGGTGAGGCTGCAGATGGCCACTGATCAGGCTGCATTACTGGGCAATGGTGAGGCTGCAAAAGGGCACTGAGCAGGCTGCAATGATGGGCAATCGTGAGGCTGCAGATGGGCACTGATCGGGCTGCATTACTGGGCAATGGTGAGGCTGCAGATGGGCACAGATCAGGCTGCATTAATGGGCAATGGTGAGGCTGCAGATGGGCACTGATCAGGCTGCATTAATGGGCAATGGTGAGGCTGCAGATGGGCACTGATCAGGCTGCATTAATGGGCAATGGTGAGGCTGCAGATGGGCAATGGTGAGGCTACATTGATGGGTACTGGTGAGGCTCCAAATGGGCACCGATAAGGCTGCATTGATGGGCACTGACTCTTATTTTGCTTCAAAGTTCTTTATTTAAAATTTAAGTTTTTTTCCTCAAATTTCCCTCTTAAAATTAAGGTGCGTGTTATAGGCCGATAAATGGTATATATTTGTATGAGAATTTAAAACAGTTTAGGGACATCCACCAATCAAGGTGTATTGACATTTGCATTACTCCTCCCAAGAGCCAGCTCACCGTTTGCATTACTGCTCTTGAGAGGTGCACTGAGGCCGGCTGTTAATGTTTTCAGGAAGCTATTTACAGCACCCTGATGGCCTCTTCCACCAGCCACGATCTGCCTGGACTGTATAGAGAAGCACAAAGACCCAGTTATAACATCACCAATTTTAAAATAAGATATGCAGTGACATTTCTAAATAAAACCTTTTCATTTTCATTAGCATGTTGATGAGAAGTGGAACCAGGGAAGGCAAAAAATGAGCAGATTGAATGTCAGCTTTAAGCCTTACACCCCAGCTCTGCATGAACAAAGTGCAACCACTTCACATCAAAACTGCATTAGGAAGAGGTCAGCTGGAATCTGGTTGCGGAGGACAACCAATCTACTTTCCTCTGCATTTGTTCTCAGAAATGAGCATTATCTAGAGTAATGAAGAGAATTCATCACCAGATTCCAAACAGAAAGACAGATGTAATGAGCCAATCCTTCTCAGTAATGCGGATCCTCTGGAGGACATGAGGACCACACACAAGAGTCAGTAGTAAATTATCCAAGCCAAGTAATAGAAAGGATGAGAGGTCCCTTGGGTAGCAGAGAGGTCAATGTCTGCCTAACAAAAATCTACCAGCATTTTATTGGTGATAAAGAAAAAATAAACTCTTTGCCATAATCTCTCTGGAAGCGGCTGGGGTAAATTATGGTCCCCCCCATCAAAAAAAAAAAAGTATATATATAACTAGTTAACACCCATGAGGCAACCATGGGCAAGAATTTCATATATAGGACAACCACAAGCACATTTCCTAATGAAATACCAATTGCAGTTACATTCACATTCACTTTACTTAGGGGTCTTGCAATCAATATTTTTTTTTTAAAGTGGTTATAAACCCTGAAAAAACAAAAACAAAAAAAACCTTCAAGACAAAGGTATAATGAGCTAGTTATGCATCACATACTAGCTCATTATGAAATACTTACCTTAGATCGACGCTGTTGCAGCGGTCCCCCCACACTGCTGTGAGCCGCGACATGTCTCCTGGGGCTTCTTCCGGGTTTGCGGGCTCCGGCCAATCACAGCATGGGCTCCAGCACTGTGATTGGCCAGAGCTGCGATGACGTCACTCCCATGCATGCACACTTGCTGAAGAAACATCACCTTCTGTCGTTTCTTCAGTGTGCATGGGCCAATGACGCCAGCACATGCGGATACAGTGAATATCTCCTAAACCATATAGGTTTAGGAGATATTCACAGTACCTACAGGTAAGCCTTATTATAGGCTTACCTGTAGGTTAAAGTGGTTGTAAAGGATTTACAACCGCTTTAAACGATTGGTGACCCTGTACTTATGCTCTCTACAGTGTTGCCCTGGATCTTTGGCGCTATACATATAAGGGGGATTTGCCACCTATGGCGTTGTATCCATTCTTTGCAGACACATTTAGGAGACATGTAAGTAGACTGCCATGTGTGTTATGGTCAATGCATATATGATGTCTCATTCTCAGTTTTTGCTTTGTAAGATTGAAAAGATAGACACATTTATGTTTTGTACCATTTTGTTTCATTAGTACCAATTCTGGATTTTTGACCACACTAGTCCATGTTTCCTGGCGTTTACTCCCCGATTTCCGGGGTTGTTGCCCACGGCCTGGTGGTAGGGCTGTCTATTGGGCTGGCCTGTCTGTCGGTTTCTGCACACCTCTAAGGATCTCTGACCGGCGTCACAGTGGGGGGGGGGCTATATGCATTTCTCCTGACATCGCCAAGTGTCCTCATGTAAATTGTAAGCCAGTGAACAACCAACAAAATAAATTAATAATAAACGCTTACTGTTTATGGTATTGTGTATTAAGTATATATATATATATCTTTGTTTTTTCAGTGCTTCCAAACCACGCATATCCCCTGAACCCCTTGAAGAAGCCAAAACAGGCGAAACACGTCAGAACGGGACGAGTTATCATTCCCTGTTGTAACATTTATTGGATTTACAGTCCATTACTGCTCTCAATTTTATTTGCTATATGCTCTTGATATTACATGCGGGAATTAAACTCTACCTTCATGGGTGCTTGTTATGGTTCTGATTATATGTGTAGGAACAATTATTAGTGCTTTTAAGGGGTTAGACCCCCTAGTATGTCTTTTTTACTATTTGTATAATAAACACTTTTTTATCCTCAATTATGTATTGATTTTCATTCTGAGAGGGGGGTTCTAGCACCTCTAAAGTCCCAATCTTTTTGGTATGATGTTTTCTATTCACTAAGGGATATGGTGCTGTCGTTTTCAGCCATACTCATATATTCTTCAATTTTTTTAAACTTCCTACTGTGTTTCTCTGCCTCCTTGTAACCTCCTGAACCTCTCATTTTGCCCCTCATTTGTTTGGAACAAGCAGTGCACCTTAGTTGTGGTCATGTACACTGCTCTTTGCCCACTACACATCCCATAAACAATAGTCCATCTCAGGAGCAAGCAAGAGAGGTGCGCTACATTCCTACAAACAGTTGGACCATGCAGAATGAACGTAGCCACCCTAACAAAAAAATAAAAAACCTGTAGTGCACTCAGTTCAAAACTACGGATTTCACCTGTGAAGGAATAAGCTTCTAAAATGGGTAAAAGAAGAGACTCCCCACCCGCTTAAAATAATCAAATTTTGTTGCTTTGCAGGATGAAATGAAGACAGACATAGTTTTTGTTTTATTCAGCTGTATTTACAACATCCAAGTTAAAGATATAACACCAACATGTCAGAAAAAAAAACAGAATAACTGAGTTGGAAAAACAATCACCCCCTCCTACAAATGACTTGTAAACTCAATCAGGCATAGCTAATCACCTACTCAATGGCACACAAAGCCATTTGACTTTCAACTGTGATTAGCTGTGGTCATTTTGATTAGCTCAGCATGAAAAGAGCTTTCCTGGAGCATTTCAGTCCCTGGTAGCACAACTGAAGTAAACAATCCACTATGGGTGGCAAGGCACTGTAAAAAAAGATCTCTGGGATAAAGTTGTGGACAGGTACAAGTCAGAAGATGGATACAAAAAAAAATGCAAATGCTTTATCAATGCCTAGAAGCAAAGTGAAGTCTATTATTAAAAGGTGGAAGGAATTTAGTACAACACAGACCTTCCCTGGATCAGGATGTTGCACTAAAGTGGATGAAAGAGCCAAGAGGAAACTGGTCAGAGAGGCTACCAAGAGGCCTACAGCAACTCTGAATCAGTTGCAGGAATTTATCTCAAAGAGTAGTTATAGTGTGCATGTGACAACAATATCACAAATTCTACACAAATGTGGCTTGTATGGGAGGGTTAAGAGAAAAAAGCCACTCCTCAAGAAAGACCACATGCAGTCATGACTGAGCTTCGCCAGAACACATCTTGAAGATTCTGAGGCCACCATGAAGCCACCCCACTTACTACAGACCTCCACTACTATATGTGCAAGCGGTAGCAAATTCTGGAGACCCATACCTCTTCCCTGTTGGGATAGGATTTGGAAATCTGCACCACACATTTGGATGATTTAGATACAGAGTGACTACTGTCAAGATATTAATGTTTTGTATAGAACCCTTGAAATGCTCCATCGTCATGACTCCTCTATTTATCCTCTATGTTGGCGATGTGGCACTGACATTGGGTTGGTTCACCACATTTTTTTGCGATGTTCACTGATACAATGTTTTTGGGCTAAGGTGTTGTCCATGCTGCAAAATGTGTTAGATGTGTCCCTTCTACTAGATCCATTACATTACCTGCTGGGTCTTCCCTTTCCTGGGCTAAAAAAGCAGATCAAACAGTTTATCTCCTACATTTTACTGGCTGCATGTAGGGTCATCCCATTGAGCTGGTTATCAGTGGCCATAACAGCAAACGATATGTCTGGTGGAAACCCAATACAGATCACCATCCAAAGAACACCATTCCATCAGTAAATCATGAAGGTGGTAATATCGTGTTATGGGGGTGTTTCTCTGCAGCAGGGACTGGAGCACTTGTCAGGATAGAAAGAAAAATAAATGGGGCAAAATACCATCAAATTCTTGAGGTAAATCTGTTGCCCTTTGCCAGAAAGTTGTCAATGGGAAGGTTTACCTTCCGACATGACAATGACCCAAAGCACACAGCAAAAATGACCATACAGCGGTTGAAGGAGAAAAAGATGATTGTCCTTGCATGGCCTAGTCAGAGCCCAGACTTAAACCCCATTAAAAATCTGTGGAATGACTTGAAGACTGCAGTCCACAAACAGTCACAGTCAAAATTTAACTGAACTTGAGCAATTCTGCAAATAAGAGAGGGCAAATATTGCAAAGTCCAGATGTGTAAAGTTAGTAGAGACATCCCAATATACTAAAGGCTGTAATTAAAGAAAAAGGTTGTTTCCATCTCAGTGATTCTGTTTCTGATTTTTTTTTTCTGACATGTCGGTGTTCTATCTTTCACTTGAATGTTATAAGTTGCGCTGAGTAAATACAGCTGGATAAAACAAAAACCGTGTCTGTCTTCATTTCAGGGTGCAACACAACAAAATGTTTAAAGGGGGGCAATTTTTTTCTATACCCACTGTGACTGATGGATTTCACCAAAATGCCAGCAAAACAAAAATCCCCAATTTCCAAAATTGCGATGCATACTAGCCCATTATGGCATTGTCTTGCAGGGTTTTTTTTTCCCCCCAGAGGTTCACTACCGCTTTAAAACCAATAAAAAAAATTGTGAAAGAAAAACCCAATCTATCCAAAGTTATCCAAAGGTAGTGGTAGTAAGGTCAACTTTTTGATTTATACCTACAGGCAAGCCTATAATAAGGCTTACCTGTAGGTACAGTAACATACACCATTCAGGAGATAATCACTTTAGTAGCAGCAGATGTCACCGACGCATACGCACTGCACTCTGAATGGGCAGTGCCGTCCATTCACAGCTCTGTGCCGGGGGCCGTGACTCCCATGCGCATGTAGGGGAGTGATGTCACAGCTACTCGACCATTCAAATGGCCAAAGCTGGCAAACCCAGAAGGAAGACCAGAAAAAGGTGGAAGCCCCGTCAGCAGTGACAGTGTGCCGCTGGAGGACTTCATTTCAAGGTAAGTTTGTCATAATGTGCTAGTATAGAGTGCATACTTGCACATTATGGCACTATCCTGCAGGGGCCCTTTTTTTTTTTTTTTTTTTTTTTTTTTTTTCGGTTTACTACTACTTTAAAAAGAATAGTGATGGGTATTTGTTCAAGCAAACGGCAAATCTTACTTTTTTTCTTTCTACTTTGCAGAGTTCTGGTGTCAGCAGGGTTAATTAAAAAAATGCTGATCTGGTATTTTATAAGCAGAATACCCTGTTAGTGGACACGCAAACTACATATTTATTTGTGTTGTGATATTCAAAGGTCAGCTCCTTGCTCTGAATTCAATATGCATGCTCAGCACCAATCTCGGCAGAACACATCCTTGATCATCCTCTTCTCATTCGGGATGCAGAGCACAGACCTTCTAGCATTCTACTAATGGTTTTATATTTAGAAACATTAATACATTCTTCAGAGGACAATATTCTACCAATAAATTCTAATTCAAATAAAGTCTAAGAAATTTTACAACCTAAAAGGTAATTAAAGCAGAACTTCAGTCATTTTTTCATCTTTCCATCTATTAAATCTTCTGCCCTTGTTGTTTTAACTTTGGATAGTAAAACATTTTTTTCTGCCAGTAAATACCTTATACAGCCCACTTTCTGTTTCTTGGCTGGAAAAATGCCTCAGCGTTTGACATCATGCACAGCTCTCTGTCTCACTCTCGTGAGATTTTGCCAGGAAGGGAGGGGGGATGAGTCATAGGAGGGCCAATCAGAGTTGCAGAGCTAGAGGTGTGCCTCTGTGTGTCTGTGTAAATCCAGGAAGTGAACAGGCAGCAGCTTCAGCTGCCCACAGTTAAAACTATTGCAGCCAGTGGAGGGAGATTTCTGCAGCATATTTGGCAAGTACAGAATCACAGTATATATGAAATAATATGCAAAGTGGTTGGAGGGAAGCTTCAGAATGGCAAAGATGTTTTTATTACAAATTATGTGAGCAGACTGCAGTTCCTCTTTAAATTGAACACAAGCCTCGAAATCCATGCAGTGAGCACATTAGTGAATATTGACTGCTTAGATGCGTCTACATTGTTCTTTGTCATCTACTGTCTAGAACAGGGGTCTCTGAACTACGGCCACATCCAGCCTGCTACAAGATTGTATCCGGCCCCCAGCTAGGGTCAGTGGCAGCACAGTGGTGTAGTGGTTAGCCCTCTTCGCCTAACCAAAAAAGGGTCGCTGGTTTGAATCCCAACCGCGACACTACCTGCCTAGAGTTTGCATGTTCTCCCTGTCCCTGCGAGGGTTTCCTCCGGGTACTCCAGTTTCCTCCCACACTCCAAAGACATGCTGGTAGGTTAACTGGTTCCTGTCTAAATTGACCCTAGTATGTGTATGTATGAATGTGAGTTAGGGACCTTAGATTGTAAGCTCCTTGAGGGCAGGGACTGATGTGAATGTACAATGTATAGGTAAAAGTGCTGCGTAAATTGATGGCGCTATATAACAGCCTTTAATAAATACAAACAAGCCACATCAATGTGACAAGAGGCTACAGTCCTGCTCAGAAAACCTGTAAAAAACTGTGAGACATTAATGCATTGGATTATTTATACAAGTCAGAATAATGTGATGGAATACAAGTCAGTAAGGGCCGGTTCATACCTAGGCGACCTGTGATCCGACTTGTGTCGTCCCAAGTTGCCTCAAGTCGCTTGACATGAGAAATCCCATTGAAATGAATGGGAGCCATCTTAATATACACTACTCAAGTCGCTCCGACTTCAAGGCGACTTCAGAAAAGGTTCCTGTACTACTTCAACGCAACTTCTAGCTGATTTGAGCTCATAGAATTCAATGGAAGTCGCTTCCAAGTTGGATCACCTTTACAGGAAAAAGAAAATATTTTTTTAAGGCAACCCCTTTCCCTCTCTTCTCTGATTGGCCACAGGCAAAGTCGCCTGGCATGGAGGTCGCTTCAGGTCGCGTTGTAAGTTGCCCAAAGTCGCACTGAAGTTGCTTTCAAATTGCCTAGCAAAGTCGCCTCTGAAGTCAGATCGCCTAGGTGTGAACCGGCCCTAACAGTTTGCAAAATGTGCTTCTGGAAGAATAATTCACCCCTAATGTTGGGTGTCTAACGTGTGTGGATGTTGCTGCATTATGTTAATCTATTCTAATCATTTTTACATTTTAGAATGAGGTGCCTCAAGACTGTCCATGATTTTAAAGGGTGCCTTAAGACTGTCCGTGATTTTAAAGGGTGCCTTGAGACTGTCCGGGATTTTAAAGGGTGTCTTGACTAAAAAAAGGTTGAGAAACACTGCTCTATGGTATGGATTCAAATTAGGCGTTTTAACCAGCGAGTTAGCAACTTCCATTAGTGCAGTGGTTCTCAACTCCGGTCCTCGGGACCCACCAACAGGCCAGATTTTAAGTATGACCTTGGGGAGATGCAGACTAGAATACTGCAATCACTGAGCAGCAAATTATATCACCTGTGATGTATTTCAGTTATCCTGCAAACCTGGCCTGTTGGGGGGTCCCGAGGACCGGAGTTGAGAACCACTGCAATAGTGAAAGTGGCACCTTAGGTTCATTACCATATTGGCTTGTAAACAAAGGTGGAGTTGTCCTTTGGGGCAGAAAGTTACAGTAAGACCACATGTACAACCTAAATTAAGGTCCAAGAAGCACCACATTGACACAGGGATTGGTTTGAAGATCAGCACAGGTACTAACAGGCACCTTGAGATGCCTGATCTTCAGCTGTGTTGTTGTAAAAAGGTTAAACCCAACCTCTGTTCATATTCATGTGTTTCCTTATCCCCTCTACTGTGGTTCCAGTGGTTCAGGGAAGGATCTGCCTATGCCAAAGGTTTTGATCCTGGAATTGGGAATACCCTCTGCAACAGTTCTTAAAAGGTAAATCAAAAGCACTATCTGTTTGACTTTAGCACAGCATTAGGGTTTCTTGTATTGCAGTTTAATGTGGACCTTGCCACCCATGTTCCATAAGTTCACTCCTACACTCCCCTTTGACAATAGGACTTTTTGTTTTGTGTTAATACCCTCTTTGGGGAACCTTTCCCACACTTCCCATATTCTTCCCCGAATGAAAATGACATATTCAGTTGTCTGTAGCCTCCTGGAATATTCCCATCACACATCCCAGGAGGCTCGAGTACTCTATAGACAATGCACAGCTGCTTGTCATTAAGGGGCTGGCTGTTGCTTCCTGGTTCTTGCAGCAGGCCCCTTAAATACAGGCCGGGTCCCAGTGACATCAGAGAGACGGCAGTGTAGGATTGGCTATGCAGCAGAACAGCAGATCCCTACACAATATTGTTGGATTTGCTGCATAGATGTATGTTTTCTTGCACACAACCCTGTGAAAAAGGTAGGGGGCTTGGGGCAGGATTCAAGAGGGAGGGGGGTGCAAGAGGGCTTCAGAGGGTCTCAGTGGGAGTGAAGTTCCTTTAACCACTTCCACACCGCGCGCAGTATATTTACTGCGGCAGTGTGGACATGTACCGCAAATCACTGTAAATAAGCGGCGATTTGCAGAGTGGCCACCAGGCGGCGCGCGCGCCCCCACCGTACTCTGGAGGAGTGTGCCTGCGGCTCGAGCGGACCCGATGTCCGCCGGTGAGCCGCGATGAGCAGCCACAGCAAAAGAACGGGGAACCGCCGATGTAAACACAGCGGTTCCCCATTCTGTCAGTGAGCGCATAGGAGATCTACTGATCCCTGTCACTGGGATCAGTTAGATCTCCTATGCCCATGTTAGCCCAGCCCCCCACAGTTAGAACACGCCTAGGGAACACAGTTAACACCTAGATCTCCCCCTGCAGGTTAACCCCTTCACTGCCAATGACATTTATACAGTAATCAGTGGACATTTAAATTTCTGATTGCTGTATAAATGTCATTGGTCCAAAAAAAGTGTCAAAAATGTCCGACATGTCCGCCCCAATATTGCAGTACCATTAAAAATCTCGCAGATCGCAGCCATTACTAGTAAAACATAAATAAAAAACACAGAAATTAATTCTCATTATCCATAAACGCGGCAACTTTTGCGCAAACCAATCAATAAACGCCAATTGCGATTTTTTTTTTTTACCAAAAATATGAGGAAGAATATAAATCGGCCAAAACTGATGAAAAAAAAAGTTTTTTTTATATTTTTTTTGTATTTGTATTTTAGCAAAAAGTAAGAAAAACTTTTTTTTTTGCAAAATTGTCGCTTTTTTTGTTTATAGCGGTGATCAGAAGTGACGCAGAGGTGATCAAATACCACCAAAAGAAAGCTCTATTTGTGGGAAAAAAAGGACACAAATTTTGTTTGGGTACAACGTTGCACGACCGCGCAATTGTCAGTTAAAGCGACGCAGTGCTGAATCACAAAAAGTGCTCTGGTCCTAACCTGGGAAATCCTTCCGGGACTGAAGTGGTTAAGTAAGGTTTCTTATTCTTGAACTGGGACAAGAACATGGGCCATAATCCTTGGTTTTACATCCCTCACCCAATAAAACTCTCTGGTGGAGCATTCCACTGTAAACCTGAAAGAAGACACAGGAGTTAAGTATTGATGTCTCCTCATTCCGTTGCAGCCCTATGTAATCTCCAGTTACCATGGTGACTTCAGGCCCCATAGATTACACTGTAATATTATTGCTATATTTTTTTCTCCTTTGTCTCAACAGAACAAGATTACAGTGTTACTAAAGTCAAACTCAATTGCAGTTTAGAAACCTCCAAGACCTTCAGCTCCCTTAGGACAGTGAACAGAAACCAAGAAGTAGCGACTCGTATGTTTAAAGTGGCAGTACGTGAGAAATCGATTCTGTGTGTCTTAAACCAGTGGTGGCAACTTGCATACTAGAACAACAATACAAATAAAAGATCTGATAGAGATAATGTAAAAATGTGTGCATTTAACCAATACTAAATGGATTGCAAAACATTGCAAATATAACTGCCTGAAACCTGTGCTTATATTGATTAATTACACCGTGCACAGCCGAGAGCTGAAGTTTTGCTCAGTGCCTGAACAAGGTTATCCACTGCCCAGGGTGAAGATGGCAAACAGCGACCCTTTCCCCCAAGATGGAGGAGGAGGTGGGGCTCATCGAGAGCCAAAATATATTTAATGATTGTGGCATGCGCTGAAATAGCACCAATAGTTGTTTGTGCTACACCACATCAAAACAGAAGAGTTTAAAATCAGTGTGCAAAATATGAGGCTAACAGTGGTCAACGGTGGCGTCACTGAAATGAGAAAATTTCCCTGCATCAATGGGGGGTCACTCAAAGGAAATAATGTTCCTGCATTGGTGTTGTCACTGGAAGGAAACAATGTCCTTGCATTGGTGGTGTCACTGGAAGGAAACAATGTCCTTGTATTGGTGGTGTCACTGGAAGGAAACAATGTCCTTGTATTGGTGTTGTCACTGCAAGGAAACAATGTCCTTGTATTGGTGGTGTCACTGCAAGGAAACAATGTCCTTGTATTGGTGGTGTCACTAGAAGGAAACAATGTCCTTGTATTGGTGGTGTCACTGCAAGGAAAAAATGTCACTGAACGGAAAGAATGTCCCTGCATTGGTGGAGGCACTAAAAGCAAAAAATGTCCCTGCATTGGTGGTGTCATTGGAAGGAAAATGTTCCTGCATTGGTGGTGTCAGTCTTTTCAACTATATCAGTGGGAGGGGAGCTGGGTTCTGTGGGGTACATGGAACTAAAGGGACCGAGGGGGGGCTCTAAGGGAGGGAGAAGGCTAAGAGGCTCTTGGAGATGTTCTGAGGAAGGGAACGGAAGAAGGGAGATCTAGGGCTAAGTTGTTAATACCTCTCTCTCAGCACATTGCCTCCTGGGGATGAAAGAAGCATCTCCTTCTTCCGGTCTCTGCTCATATGGTATGTCACAGACAAGGGGAGACAGAAAAACTGCACTCTGCCCTCGCTCCCCAGTGGCACTGTGCTGAGACAGAGATGTGTTCTCAGCAGGCACTTGGTCATTCACCTACAGCAGGTATAATCCTCTTCCTTCAGTAACTATCGAGGAGCATGCTCCTTCTGACAGGAGGGACACTG
This sequence comes from Glandirana rugosa, assembly GCA_018402905.1. Lineage (NCBI taxonomy): Eukaryota > Metazoa > Chordata > Amphibia > Anura > Ranidae > Glandirana > Glandirana rugosa. Next base: position 871,657 of record BLSH010477607.1, read on the forward strand.
CAGTCACTCCAGTCAGTGAGGCACAGAAGAACGAAGCGTTTGAAGTTCCCAGTGTGCCCGCCCCACCCCACACATATCAACACTTCTCCAGAGATATGTGCCCTGCTAAAATAAAGTCTCCTGTTTTGCCAAAACAAGGTATTGTGCGGCAGAGCTATATAAATCAAAGGACTGGATGAACAGGAATATAAATCCTTTTACAGGTAAAATAGTTCACATATATTTCAGTTGTCTCATGCTTTTCCTCTGGGGAAGCTCAGATGGTGTCTTCGGCTCTGGAAAGAATCTTATGCTATGAATGCTCAGAGAAAGCCACCTCCATTCTCTATGTGTATCTCCTCAGGGTATCCTCTCCATAGCCATTGGCACTTTGTCAGCGTTGGTCCATTGCTCCTGAGTTGGATTCCAAGGACTGGGAGGACACATGGAACTATCCATTCAAGATTCTTGTTTCACTACGAGATTGTCTTATTCAGTTTAGGCTGGTACATAGGGTCTATCTCACCCCCCAATCGTTTGCATAAAATGGGACCCACCCACTCTTCAGAATGTTGTCGCTGTGACTTTCTGCAGGGAGACTTTATCCACATATTTTGGGCATGTCCGGCAATAACTTTATATTGAACACAAGTGCTCTCTGTTCAATTGGTGACCAACATTACCATTTCTCCCTCCCCAAGGGTGTGCCTGCTAGGCCTGGTGGAGGATCTAGCTCCTAAAATGGCACAGAGAACCCCGATTGGTATCCTCTTATTTTACGCCAGGAAAGCTATTACGCTATGCTGGAAAAAACAAACCCCTCCCGTCTCTCTTTCTGAAAACAGCTGGTAAATAATGCCCTCTCCTATTACAAAGACATGTATGCTCACAGAGGTTGCCCCAGGAAATATGACAGAGTCTGGGCCAAATGGCTAACAGTCCACAGCTGTGGATAGTTAAAGGGGTTGTAAAGGTACATTTTTTTTTAACAAAAATAACGAAGATGTTATACTTACCTGCTTTGTGCAAGGGTTTTGGGATGCTCTGCCGGCACTCCTGGCTCCTCCCCATCATCGGGTGCCCCCACGGAGAGCCGATTTCCATGGGGGTACCCATGTGGGCACGCTCCCGAGCTGACACAGACAGCAAGACTCGGCCCGGCCCCCGCTCCCGTGTCACTGGATTTGATTGACAGCAGCAGGAGCCAATGGCACCCGCTGCTATCAATCCAACCAATAAGGATACAGACAGCAGCTGGAGCCGCGGGGCTTGTGCACATTACTGGAAAGGATGGGCTCAGGTAAGAAAAAAAAAAGGGGGGGGGGGCACTCTGAGAGCAGCTGCAGCAAAGAAGGTTATTCACCTTAATGCATTGAATGCATTAAAGTGAAAAACCTTGAGACTTTACAATCCCTTTAACACTGGCAGATGTTTTTTTACAGTTTAATCTTTCTAGCTCAGCGAGTGCATGAAGATCCCCTGGGTTTCAGTAATTGATGCGGCTAGGGTGGTTAGATGTACACAGGTCTTCTAGTTTTTTGTGTAGTATGTTATTACGGTCCTCAAGGCTACTGTATATTATATATTCTACCTTTTCTGCCTTTGAGCCCCTGCATGGGCTCAGTGCCTGAGACTGGAAGGTATTGTTGTGTTGTATGTACTTATGTATGTTTGTACTATACTAAAATCCAATAAAAAGAGTTTAACAAAAAATAATAGTTCATATATATGCATTTCATCTATTTAGCTGCTGCATGCAATACAGTATGGAGTTAACCAGTTCACTGTAATGTATTTCAACAAAACAATGTATTCAACAGCATTGCGCCGATACCTGTACTCGTAAAAATGCTCCAATACTGAAACCGATACCTTCACATATGTGCAAATTGGATGCCTTTTGAACCGCATCCGATTCGTATGACATGTGACCCTGCAGTCTTTTCAATGGAGCTGGTTCACACATCTGCGGGCTAACTGCGGCGCATTTTTAAGCATGGTTCAGGTGTGATTTCCTTTGTCATACACTTTGACAATTCACACCTGAATCGGACCTGAACTGCTGAACAAAGTCGCACCGGAGCACACATGTCACTAAAAATAGGTATCAGTAATTGGTATTGGTGAGTACTTGAGAAAAAGTATCGGTACTCGTACTTGGTCTTAAAAAAACTGGTATGGGTGCATCCCTAATGCAGCTGTTGGAATGGAGTTCCACTTTTCCTTTTTTGATTTTTTAAATGTCTCAGCCAGTGTATAAAACAAAGAAGCAGCTCTGACAGCAACACTCACCTCCTACCTGGCGCTGTCCCCCACAGCAATTCCTATCCAACTAGATTGTCCTCAGTCTTCCATGTTGGAGACAAGGATATCCTTTGAGTGATGGACCTACTCAAGTGTCACCACAGCACATTGATGCAGAAAGTGGCACTGACGTCATTACACTGCTCTTTGAATCATTAAGGATTGCCCACCACCAGGGAAGATCCAAACAAGAGGACCCTGCTCCTCACATGACGAGAGGACATCAGGAATGCTGCCTAAGCAAAATAAATAGGGCTGTTATATATAGGCAAACAAACTGTTCCTGGAACGCGAGTATTTGCTATGCAAGTATGGCAGCACCCAAAAGGGTAATAACATTGTTTATGGAAGACAGACTGAAGAGTTCTTGGTTATTGGTACATTGGTGAGTTGTCTATAAGCTGAACAGTTGGCTGCTGTTTACTATGGCACAAAAGAGGGTTCTCTAACCTTTGATAATATGCCAGCATTGTTACACCTGGCCTCAGGTATAGATGATTTAATTGTTTTTATTTCATCACATATTCAACCTTAAGCGTTTCTTGTAAGTTGTACATTTGGCTCTGGTGATGAAAGAGTTCTTCAAGTTTTCTGTGTCTGAACCACAATAAATGTCACTTCTTCAATAATGAGCCTGATTTATGATCTAATATGCTGGATAATAATACTCAGCATTCCATAACACAGTTCCATTTCTGCTCTTTTGCTTTGCTAACACTTAACTGATAAAGCTGCGTAGTCTCAGCCCAGTCGATGTGCGGAACATCTGAACTTATAAAGATACACAAAGGAGCCCAATTCCCAAACACACATTACAGACAAAGAATACGCTTGATCATCATTACATCAAATAGGTTTCTAAAGATGCAATAGAGGAAATGCGGTAAGGAAGAGTCGTCCTATCGTATTAATAAATCAATAAACAGAGGGGCAAGGAGGCAGCTTAACTGCGGATGGCGAAGGCACATCTATATAATGTTCCCTTTCATGGGTGAATAGTATGAATTTTAAGCATTCTTCTTTTAAATTTAAAAATAATACAGAAAAAAAATGATATATATATATGCACATTGGAGTGGAGGAACTTGACTGGCCTGCACCTCAACCCAATAGAACACCTTTGGGATGAATTTGAGTGGAAACTGCGAGCCAGGCCTTCTCATCCAACATCAGTGCCTGACCTCACAAATGCGCTTCTGGAAGAATGGTCAAACATTCCCATAGACACTCCTAAATCTTATGGACAGCCTTCCCAGAAGAGTTGAAGCTGTTATAGCTACAAAGGGTGGGCCAACTCAATATTGAACCCCATGGACTAAGACTGGAATGTCATTAAAGTTCATGTGTGTAAAGGCAGGTGTTCCAATACTGTTGGTAATATAGTGTATATTGTACGTGGGTGGCAAAAGGTTAAATCGGTGTTCCGGCCGATATTTTACTTTTTAGATAAAAATATCCCTATATATAATACTCATGCTTAGTGCATTCTAGTAAAGGTATACTGTAAACTAAGGTCTGTTTAGTATTTTTGCAGCATTGTTTTCTTACTTTATCATGTCCCAGCACACCGAGGCCATCTCCTGTGTGGGCATGTGAAGCCAGAGTGTATCTCTTCCTGTATTCCATGCATGCTGGCTACCCAGCATGCACCTGCCAATCTCGCACATGCTTAGTGCGGCGCAAGCAGTATAATAGCTTGTAGGTCAAGTTTCCATAGCAACGGCAGTTAGAGGAAGCTGCTGCCCCTTAGCTATGGAAACCTCTATATCTACACTCACGGCTACTTTTTTCTGCAAACCTTTTCAATTTAAAAAAAAAAAAAATTCCCTGTCATATGGCCCCCCATCAAAATTTCCCCATCATAATTGCCCCCATTGTAATGCCCCCATCATAAAGTTGCCCCGTCAAAATTTCTCCCATCGTACTGCCCCTGTCATCATTTCCCCCATCATAAGTGCCCCCGTCATACTGCCCCATCATAGTTCTCTTTTCTGTCCCGCGGGCTCTGCAAACAGAACTGAAATGCTTACCGCCGCAACTGGAATCTAGTAATGCTGTCCTCCACACGCATCCACCACCGTCGATCGTGTATGGGAAGCTTGGGTAACTGTGGCAACAAAAGCCTGCTTACCCTTTTTCAAAATGGCGCCGGGCGCCGCCTTGCGTTGCGTCATTTCCAGTTCTGAAATAACACGATACTACGGCGCTGGCGATGCCTATTGCCTCCTGGGATTGATGACTCACATCCCCCAGGAGACATTGCAAACCAGAAATGACGCACCGGCCCGTGACGGCTGAGGAAGTGAAAATAAAATACCCCTCTGAAAAAGTAAGTGATTCAGACACTTCTATAAGAAAAAATCTGTACAAAATCTTTATTTTTAGCTTGCATACTACTAACAACAATTCATTGTCCACTACAAACATGTATGGCTGTTGGTCAAGATGAAGAACTAGGGTCAACGCATTTCGGGGAATCAGCTATGGTTTGGGAGAACGGTGTCTCCATACCAGGTTTCCCCCTCCCATAGACTCCAATGTTAAAGACTGCTAACGTCTTTGTTGTAAGGGCCCCTTGAGACACTGGGGCCCCTTACAACAGTACTGCCTGTACCCCCCTGATGTTGGCCCGGACCAGATGGATGCAAATATGGTTTCCATCCGCCTGTGTTTAGCGGATCGGAGCGGATCGGGTGTTAGCAGACATGTCACCGCTGACATCCGTCGCTCCATAGAGGACAATGGAGCGTCCGTTCATGTCCGCCTAAAAAACTGACAGGCGCACCTGAACGGTCCGCTGGTGTGAAAGGACCCTTAAGAAGGACAGGAATGTTGGAACCATGTAGGATAAACACGATTTATTTTTCCCAACACATACACTCTTTTTTTTCAGTTCAATATATTTTAGTAATAGTTCTGAAATCACAGAAAGCCCTGAGCAGTCAAAATAATCCAACACTTATAATTCAATTTCAGCAATTTTCTGCTAGTAGAAAAATAGTATTTTCTTAGATGAACACATTAAGCGGGATGACACACGGTCATGGTTTATAGTTTACAATTGACATCATTGTAAAAATGGCTTTTAAATGAGCCCAGTTATACAAATCAAAGTCATTGCTAGAAAGTAGGCCTAGGCAAGTCTGCAGTGTGGGCTGAAGAACGAAAGGGAAAGCCAATTAGTTTTCTTTCGGCGGAGGACAATGGCGGCTGTGTTACGGTGCCCAGACCTGACACAGCGGCCACATCTTGGGCACGGGGTCAGGGGATCCAGCTGGGCTCCGTTCTGCATGTCTGCTTTTACTGCCTCCTGCAAAGAGGAAAGCCTGTCTGTAGGCCTCCGGTCTGCTCACGTGCTTATTCCTGGCTTCAAAGCTTGTACTCCTGCCCTGCAAAACCACATTCAATTTCTCCACAGAGGCCCAACAATTACACTACTGGCGGGATACAAGACACTTTCTACTGAAAAAATAGAGAAAATTAGAGTTGTTTTAAGTTCTAAGCCCTGGGCACGATCCATCGGAGCCCTCTGCCAACACGACCTGCATTCAGACATCACACAACTGGCATCCACTGTAATTTCTGAGTGCGGACTCAACTGACAGCTCCATTCAAAGGAGCTTTGTAAATACAAATAAGACTTTAAATCCATTCATCATGAGTGTTCTTACTTGAATCTTGGTGTGCTTTGTGCATTTCTTCCAGATCTCTGCACTGATCTAATGTGAAACTTTTCCTCTGTGCCGAGCTTCCTGTAATACAGACCGGCCACTGTTGCTCTGTCTCCTAGTGCAGGGTGATTGGTCTGGTCTCCGCCCACTCCTGTAGTTTTAAAGTGTAACTAAACCCAGGACTCTGCATTCACTATATCTGGTCTCCCGTAGTACACAGAACATGGAAATGCAATTCGTTTCGTAAGTATAAACTGCTAAATATCTTTTCTTATCAGCAGTATATAGCAGTCATGTGACTTCTATCAGTGTCTGGTTAAAGCTTGTAGGAGGAATTCTCATTCTCCCCTGATTGTCCTATGAGGCTGCAGGACCCCTGACCCTCTGTCTGGGCAGTGCTGATTGGCCCTGTGCTGTTCACATGCATTCTCAAAAAAAAACACTCTCTAGCAATACACATCAAACTGAGCATGTGCACCTTGCCCCCAAGGCTCTGTTCTATCAGGAGATGGTTTGGGGACTGTGGAAAAAGGGGAGGATCAGAGAAGAAGTCAGGATCAAACAGCCTTTTTACACAATATGGAGGATTAACCCGTTCCACAGTGAGCATAACTATGATATGAGCTCACTGCTACTCTGCAAGGTTATATCTGGGTTTGCAAAAGCACTTGGCACACACAACATCATTTTATATACTTATTGGATATTGAAGATGTTTATATGAAGTCTTCATACAAGGTCAGCTCAACATGCCCTGGGCCTTCCAATTACAAATATCACCTACTGTTAGGCGGTGTAACATGCGTCTGCAAAGCATAAAAACGTAAGACCCCTTTCACACGGCCAATCGCTCCACTGAGCCGACGGATGACAGATCCACTCACTGTGCAGAGACGGATCTGTCAGAGCACCGCTCTCCTCTTTGACAAATCAGATGACTTTACGGAGCAGATCGGATGTCAGCGGACATGTCACCGCTGACATCCGTCGCTCCATAGAGGAGAATGGGGCGTCCGTACCTTCATGTCATCCATGGGCAATGATTTGCTGCAAAGGTCTGTGTTCCACAGTGCCCAATGGCAGTCTGATTATACAGCTATGTGTCATAGTGTCAGTATCATTGTGCGCTGCCTTGATATACAGAAACGTGTCACAGTATCGCTAGGTCATCACTGAAAAAATATATCATTATATAAAAATGTGCAACAAGTCACCAAAGTGACATGTAAAACAGATATGTGACACTGTGTAAGCACCTGTGCCATCTGTCACGTCACATTGTGTGCTATGTTATTATACACGGGCAGTGTCACCATTGTGCAATGTATTGTTAAAAAGAAGTTTATTTTACAGTCAGTATTATTATATAGGAATGTGTCATCCTTGTGTAGTCTGTTGTTATGCAGGAATTTTTACTACTGTCACCATTGTGCAGTGTGTCATAGTGTCACCATTGTGCAGTGTGTCATAGTGTCACCATTGTGTAGTGTGTCATAGTGTCACCATTGTGTAGTGTGTCATAGTGTCACCATTGTGTAGGGTGTCATAGTGTAACCATTGTGTAGTGTGTCATAGTGTCACCATTGTGTAGTGTGTCATAGTGTCACCCATTGTGCAGTGTGTCGTAGTGTCACCATTGTGTATTGTTGTAGTATCATCATTGCGCAGTGTGTCGTAGTGTCACCATTGCGCAGTGTGTTGTAGTGTGCAGTGTGTCGTAGTGCCACCATTGTGCAGTGTGTCGTAGTGTCACCATTGTGCTGTGTGTTGTAGTGTCACCATTGTGCAGTGTGTTGTAGTGTCACCATTGTGCAGTGTGTCGTAGTGTCTCTCATTGTGCAGTGTGTCGTGGTGTCACCATTGTGCAGTGTGTCGTAGTGTTACCACTGTGTAATGTGTTGTAGTGTCACCATTGGGCAGTGTGTCGTAGTGTGCAGTGTGTCGCAGTGCCACCACTGTGCAGTGTGTCGTAGTGTTACCATTGTGCAATGTGTCGTAGTGTCACCATTGTGCAGCTTGTCGTAATGTCACCATTGTGCAGTGTGTCATAGTGTCACCATTGTGCAGTGTGTCGTAGTGTCACCATTGTGCAATGTGCTGTAGTGTCACCATTGTGCAATGCGTTGTAGGGTCTCTCATTGCGCAGTGTGTCGTAGTGTCACCATTGTGCAATGCGTTGTAGGGTCTCTCATTGCGCAGTGTGTCGTAGTGTCACCATTGTGCAATGCGTTGTAGGGTTTCTCATTGCGCAGTGAGTCCTAGTGTCACCATTGTGCAGTGTGTCATAGTGTCACCATTGTGCATTGTGTTGTAGTGTCCCCATTGTGCAGTGTGTCGTAGTGTTACTACTGTTCAGTGTGTCATAGTCTCACCATTGTGTAGTGTGTTGTAGTCTCACCATTGTGCAGTGTGTCGTAGTGTCACCATTGTGTAGTGTGTCATAGTGTCACCATTGTGCAGTGTGTCGTAGTGTCACCATTGTGCAGTGTGTCGTAGTGTCACCATTGTGCAGTGTGTCGTCATGTCACCATTGTGTAGTGTGTTGTAGTGTCACCCATTGTGCAGTGTGTCATAGTGTCACCATTATGTAGTGTGTCGTAGTGTCACTATTGTGTAGTGTGTCGTAGTGTCACTATTGTGTAGTGTGTCGTAGTGTCACCATTGTGCAGTGTGTCGTAGTGTCACCATTGTGTAGTGTGCAGTAGTGTCACCATTGCACAGTGTGTCATAGTGTGCCTATGTGCCGTAGTGCACCACTGTGCAGTGTGTCACAGTGCCATCATTGTGCAGTGTGTCGTAGTGTCACCATTGCGCAGTGTGTCATAGTGTGCAGTGTGTTGTAGTGTCACCCATGGTGCAGTGTGTCATTGTGTCACCCATTGTGCAGTGTGTCGTAGTGTCACCATTGTGTATTGTGTTGTAGTAACACCATTGCGCAGTGTGTCATAGTGTGCAGTGTGTCGTAGTGCCACCATTGTGCAGTGTGTCGTAGTGTCACCATTGTGCAGTGTGTTGTAGTGTCACCATCGGGCAGTGTGTCGTAGTGCAACCATCGGGCAGTGTGGCGTAGCGTCTCTCATTGTGCAGTGTGTTGCGGTGTCATCATTGTGCAGTGTGTCGTAGTGTTACCACTGTGTAGTGTGTCGTAGAGTCACCATTGTGCAATGTGTTGTAGTGTCACCATTGGGCAGTGTGTCATAGTGTGCAGTGTGTCGCAGTGCCACCACTGTGCAGTGTGTCGTAGTGTTACCATTGTGCAATGTGTCGTAGTGTCGCCATTGTGCAGCGTGTCGTAATGTCACCATTGTGCAGTGTGTCATAGTGTCACCATTGTGCAGTGGTTGTAGTGTCACCATTGTGCAGTGTGTCGTAGTGTCACCATTGTGCAATGCGTTGTAGGGTCTCTCATTGCGCAGTGTGTCATAGTGTCACCATTGTGCAATGTGTTGAAGGGTCTCTCATTGAGCAGTGTGTCGTAGTGTCACCATTGTGCAATGCGTTGTAGGGTCTCTCATTGCGCATTGTGTCGTAGTGTCACCATTGTGCAATGCGTTGTAGAGTCTCTCATTGTGCAGTGTGTCCTAGTGTCACCATTGTGCAGTGTGTCATAGTGTCACCATTGTGTATTGTGTCGTAGTGTCACCATTGTGCAGTGTGTCGTCATGTCACCATTGTGTAGTGTGTTGTAGTGTCACCCATTGTGCAGTGTGTCATAGTGTCACCATTATGTAGTGTGTCGTAGTGTCACTATTGTGTAGTGTGTCGTAGTGTCACCATTGTGCAGTGTGTCGTAGTGTCACCATTGTGTAGTGTGTAGTAGTGTCACCATTGTGTAGTGTGTCATAGTGTGCCTATGTGCCGTAGTGCACCACTGTGCAGTGTGTCACATTGCCATCATTGTGCAGTGTGTCGTAGTGTCACCATTGCGCAGTGTGTCGTAGTGTGCAGTGTGTCGTAGTGTCACCATTGTGCAGTGTGTTGTAGTGTCACCCATGGTGCAGTGTGTCATAGTGTCACCCATTGTGCAGTGTGTCGTAGTGTCACCATTGTGTATTGTGTTGTAGTAACACCATTGCGCAGTGTGTCATAGTGTGCAGTGTGTTGTAGTGCCACCATTGTGCAGTGTGTCGTAGTGTCACCATTGTGCAGTGTGTTGTAGTGTCACCATCGCGCAGTGTGTCGTAGTGCAACCATCGGGCAGTGTGGCGTAGCATCTCTCATTGTGCAGTGTGTTGCGGTGTCATCATTGTGCAGTGTGTCGTAGTGTTACCACTGTGTAGTGTGTCGTAGTGTCACCATTGTGCAATGTGTTGTAGTGTCACCATTGGGCAGTGTGTCATAGTGTGCAGTGTTTCGCAGTGCCACCACTGTGCAGTGTGTCGTAGTGTTACCATTGTGCAATGTGTCGTAGTGTCGCCATTGTGCAGGGTGTCGTAATGTCACCATTGTGCAGTGTGTCATAGTGTCACCATTGTGCAGTGGTTGTAGTGTCACCATTGTGCAGTGTGTCGTAGTGTCACCATTGTGCAATGCGTTGTAGGGTCTCTCATTGCGCAGTGTGTCATAGTGTCACCATTGTGCAATGTGTTGAAGGGTCTCTCATTGAGCAGTGTGTCGTAGTGTCACCATTGTGCAATGCGTTGTAGGGTCTCTCATTGCGCATTGTCGTAGTGTCACCATTGTGCAATGCGTTGTAGAGTCTCTCATTGCGCAGTGTGTCCTAGTGTCACCATTGTGCAGTGTGTCATAGTGTCACCATTGTGCATTGTGTTGTAGTGTCCCCATTGTGCAGTGTGTCATAGTGTTACCACTGTGCAGTGTGTCGTAGTGTCACCATTGTGCAATGTGTTGTAGGGTCTCTCATTGTGCAGTGTGTCGTAGTGTCACCATCGTGCAATGTGTTGTAGAGTCTCTTATTGTGCAGTGTGCTGTAGTGTCACCATCGTGTAGTGTGTCGTAGTGTCACCATTGTGCAATGTGTTGTAGGGTCTCTCATTGTGCAGTGTGTCGTAGTGTCACCATTGTGCAGTGTGTCGTAGTGTCACCGTTGTGCAGAGTGTCATAGTGTCACCATTGTGCAGAGTGT
>BLSH010477607.1:896155-908655 GCA_018402905.1 Glandirana rugosa
CCCACAAGTCCGGGACGTCCATGCTAAGAACTTAGTCCTTCTGACCGTTGAACCTACGAGAACTTATTTTCTCTTTTATTCAAGAGCATCCAAGTTGCCAGTCTTCCTGATTCAAGAATCGTACCTGCAGGGCCTGAACACCCTGGCTAGAGCACCGGATCACAGTTCGTGGACTTTTATATTGGCAGCGGAGCTGGGGTAGCAATTTTGTTTCTCCTATGAACTGAAGTTTGGCTTCAATTTGTTAGTCTACATTTACACTAGTCTACCCTAACTGTGGGAAAACGCAACAACAACACTACACTCCCCCCAAGACTGCTGTGCCTCCTGTGCTCATTCATCCAGAGAACTACAGGAGGTGTGTTACTGGCCAGATCACCAGGTGAAAACAGAGGGGAAAAGCCCAAAAAAGAAAACCCATGCAGCCACCACATCTAATGATTGGTAAGTTGCAATATATTACATTTTTGGTTTTGGGCTTAATACCACATTTATATTGGGAATCATATAATATTTCCCAGATTAATTCTCCTGCATTTAACCATTTCAGCCCCGGAAGGATTTCACACTTTAGGACCAGAGCACTTTTTGCGATTCGGCACTGCGTCGCTTTAACTGACAATTGCGCGGTCATGTGATGTTGTACCCAAACAAAATGTGCGTCCTTTTTTCCCCACAAACAGAGCTTTCTTTTGGTGGTATTTGATCACCTCTGCGTCATTTCTGATCACCGCTATAAACAAAAGAAGAGCGACAATTTTGCAAAAAAACAAAAAACAAATTTCTTACATTTTGCTAAAGTACAAATCCAAAAAAAATATATAAAAAAACATTTTTTTTTCAATGATTTTGGCCGATTTATATTCTTCCTGATATTTGTGATAAAAAAAAAATCGCAATTGCCGTTTATTGATTGGTTTGCGCAAAAGTTGCCGCTTTTACGGATGATGAGAATTAATTTATGGGGTTTTTATATTTATTTTATTTTTTACTAGTAATGGCGGTGATCTGCGATTTTTAGCGGTACTGCGATATTGCGTCGGACCATTTTTACACTTTTTTGGGACCATTGGCATCTATACAGCGATCAGTGCTATAAAAATGCACTGATTACTGTGTAAATGCCATTGGCAGTGAAGGGGTTAACCTGGGGGGGGGGGCGCTCTAAGGGTTAACTGTATTCCCTCAGTGTGTTCTAACTGTATTCGTGTTTGACTGGCAGGGGAAGGGGCGTGATCACAGCTTCCATATAGAGGAAGGCTGTCATCACAGCCCTTCCCCCTCTCACAGAACGGAGATCCGTGTTTACATGCACGGATCTCCGTTCCTTCACTGCGGGGGGGGGGGGGGCATCGCGGGTAGCCGGTGGAGATCGAGTATGCCCTACTCGCTCCCTGGCCCCCCCCCCGAACACAGTGCACAATCTCGCAGCCGCCGTCATATGACGGCGGTTTGCGATATCGAGCCACCTTGTCGCCGTCAACCTGCGGTTGGCGGTCGGCAAGTGGTTAAATTGTAAGCTCCTCGAGGGTAGGAACTGATATAAATGTACAATGTATATGTAAAAGCTCTGCGTAAATTGGCGGCACTATATAAAGTACCTGAAATAAATAAAACTGCAAAAACACACGAGGGCACAAAACTCCTTGTGCTGGATTAGCACCATAAAATGTATTAAATACCAAATGGATTCTCACAAACATAAGGCTGGGTTCACACTGAAGTACGGAGCGACTCACAGCAGAGGGTCCGGTGCGTCCCTGTTCACCATTTCAGGTCCAAATTCAGTCCTAATTTTTGGCTGAATTCAGACCTGAAACATACCAGAACCGGAGATGTGTGAACCGGCTACATAAAGAGCCAGTCACAATCACTTGACATGCTAATTGGATGCGGTGAAACCCGCATCCAGTTTGCAATAGTGTAAACCCAGTCCACAGATCCACAGACTTGTAACTCGTGTGCTTCAACCTTGGGCAATAGGTCCCATCACAAAAATCCTCAGATATAAGAGCCAACGTGTTTTGGGGGTCATGCTCCCTTTATTGATCTATGTATGAGCAGGCTGAATGTACTGGGCAGTGTATTTAGTCTCCCCGCTGTCAGAATTAGGGAAAATTATCATACTTACCGTAATTTTCCTTTCCTGAAGGCTCATCATGTCAGCCTATGTATGGGTCAGGTCCTCCCCTCTGACCCCCATAGGACAACCCACTAAATGAATAAAAGGAGGGCCTCCCTATTCCTTTTTTTTGTCTGTAATACATCTTCCTTTGTTCAGTGATGTTTCTCTGGATTGTACAGACCCCAATATGGCAGCCGGGATGTCTGAGTTCCACAGCAGCTTGTGGTGGAATGTGGGCACCTGGCTGGCTGCTTGTTGGCTATTGGGGTGGGGGACTGGTCTTGCACTGTACAGTTCTTGTTCAGCTTTCCTTTAGGTTACCAAAACCATGCAGTGTGAGATCAAACATAACCCATGTAATTTGTGTGCAATCAGGCACACCCTTGTACTGCATGGTGGAAGGTGGATCCGGGAGAGGTTGGGGAGATGTGTAGTGTATGGCCAGCCTCACTCTACTTCTGAGAAAGGAAAAAAGAAAAAAAAAAAAAAGAAGAAATCTGTACTAGCTATAGGAAAGCTTTGCTGGATATTATTGTGATCCTGCCTTTTTCATACTGCCAGGGTTCATACAAGCAACCTTATAACTAAATCAACAACCAGTTGTGTCTCGGAAAAAATCCAAGCTTTCTCAGCCAAGTCTCCATATTTTGAGCCGTTTCAAGACAGAGGTTCTTTTCTTCAAAAGGTTGGACCTTTTTCTCATATAAGTTCAGAAGTGGTGCAACCTTCATGGTCTGCAGTTTTGGGACAGTAAGATTGGTCAAGAGTGGACGCAATTTTTAGGTCATTTTTTCAACGTATCTGCACAGAATGCAGAATTTCAAGCTGGCAAATAACTGGTTATCTATCAGTAAGTCCTAAAATTGATCAAATGGCCCCATCTAGAACCCTGGTAATCCATATCCAAATCCTGGTAATCCAAGTATTCAAATGCTTTCATTGCTCATTATCGATTAGATGTAATGTATGGTCCGGCTTGGGCATTGGGCAATTCGGTGCTGACCTCCGTTCTTTCTGCCCAATATAATACAGGTTTTCTGGGCATTGAGTTGGAGTGATGTGTGGTTATTTTTTCCCGCCCTGTTTTTTGTATGCTAGTTAGATCCCATACGTGGGCTGACATGATGAGCTCCAGGAATAGGGAAAATTGTTTACCATAATTTTCCTTTCCTGGAGGCTCATCATGTCAGCTTAGGGTTTCCCGCCCTGATGTTCCGTCGCGAGGTGGTTTAGGAACGTAGGGGTATAGGGAGGCCCTCCTTTTATTCATTTAGTGGGTTGTCCTATGGGGGTCAGAGGGGGGGGACCTGACCCATATGTAGGCTGACATGATGAGCTCCAGGAAATAAGGCTCAGCATGAGTGATTCCCTCATCTACCTCGAATGTGTGGATAGGGGAATTCTGTCATTTTTTTTTTTTATTCAACTCGTTGATTGAACTGAAAAAAAACAACTAACGTATGAGCTGGCTTAATGAGGTTCTAAAGTCAGAAGTTGTTTTTTATCTTAATGCATTACATTCTATGCATTAAGATAACAAAACCTTCTGTGTGCAGCAGCCCACCTGTAGGTCCAGCGATGTTGCACGAGAGTTTCGGCTGTCTGGGACTCTCCCTCCTCATTGGCTGAGACAGCAGCGGGACGCCATTGTCAATCAAAGTCGGTGAGCCAATGAGCAGTGAGAGGGGGCGGGGCCAAGCCACAGCTCCGTGTCTGAATGCACACTCAGAGTAGCGGCTCAGGTGCCCCCATAGCAAGCTGCTTGCTGTGGGGTCACTCGGCAGGAGCAAGGGGCCAGCAATGCTGGCAAGGGACCCAAGATGAGGAGGATCCGGGACACTCTGTGCAAAACCACTGAGCAGGTAAGTATAACATGTTTGTTATTTTTATTTTTTTGTGGCTGCGGAGGTATACAGAAAGGGGGGGGGGGAGAGGTTAGCAGAAGACTTTGGATTTCAACTGGCACAGCTTTTACCAGCACAATGGACACTTCTCAATAAACGGAAGTACCATCCTTTGCACGGATATAAAAAGATATACCAAAGTGCAGACTTTAAGATTAAAAAATAAAAGCAAATTAAAAGGCTTTCATCAATAAGAATCACCATCTGCAAGTGAGTGACATCTCAGGAAGCACAGCCATTTAGTAATTAAATAATAAAAGGATGCTTTCAGCAAATAAAACACAATCAAAACATTGGCTACACATTAACTAATACTATCAATAACAATATTTGTAGATGGGAAATTCAACGAGCGAGCGGTAATAAATCAAGCATCTGACCAGCATTGTTCGCGGCGAGATTTATGGTGGATTTACAATAGCGCAGTTTCCAGCCTCCAGTCCAAACAGAAACAATGTGAGAAGTCTGCGGGTCTAAAAATAAAACAAACAGCGACGTTCCCTGCATTGTGTGTTGTTTTCTGCGCTGTGTACATTGACTACCGTGAGATATCTGCAGGCCTCAGGAACAATCACAGCTCCTGACAATACATTGAAGATCCCTTCAGGATTCCTTCAAAAGTTTTTCACATATTTTATAGTAGCTTAACTCTCTCACTGCCAGGCCCAGCGTGCCACCTTTAGGCCTCATTCACACAGGCGCTGAGGCCCGTACATTGTGAATTGGCTGCTTATGCGGCTGGAGCAGCCAAGCACTGCCAGCAGGCAGCCCATGCAACTCTATGGAGGCCATGGGGTTGCAGTGGCTGCACAGTCGCTTGTCCTACTTTGACAGATGTGTGGAGCCCGGAGCACACACGGTCTGCTAATGGCCCGTACACACACTCAGAAAATGGTAGGAAAAATACCGCTTTCTAAGTGATCGTACGATAATCTGATCGTTGGTACAGAGCTTTCGAGAGCCAATCACAACAGTTCATCTGATATTATCCGATGGGACGAGCACAAATTATTTTCTCGTACCATACTAGATCATACAATTTTCATTCAATCAGTACAGTTGACATTCGAAAATATAGTGCATGCCATCACTTCCAAATTTTTATTCTGTCATATGAGAATTTTCGTAACTTTAGTAACCTCTTCATTTTTGATATGAGATTAGCATGAAAAAAAAAAAACCGACGTTCATTCGTCCGATAATCTCATCGTGTGTACCAGGCATTAGATTTACACAGGCTGCCTTCACACAGCACTTGGCAGCTCCAGCTATATAAACAAACAGCCAATTCATGGTGTAAGGGCACCAGCATCTGTGTGAGACATGGATGAGCGAGTTTGGGGTGGAACCTGACTAGCCTACACAGAGTCCTGACCTCAACCCGACAGGACTTCTCATCCAACATCAGTGCCTGACCTCACAAATGCACTTCTGGAAGAATGGTCAAACATTCCCATAGACACTCCTAAACCTTGTGGACAGCCTTCCCAGAAGAGTTGAAGCTGTTATATCTGCAAAGGGTGGGCCAACTCAATACTGAACCCAACTGACTAAGACTGGGATGCCATTACAGTTCATGTGCATGTGACAGCAGTCCCAATACTTTTGGTAATATAATGCATCAACCCCTATGCTTTGCCCTATAATCTACTGACCCCTATGCTCTGCCCTATAATCTACTGACCCCTATGCTCTGCCCTATAATCTACTGACCCCTATGATCATCCCCACAACTACTGACCCCTATGCTCTGCCCCACAATCTACTGACCCCTATGCTTATCCCCACAATCTACTGACCCCTATGCTCTGCACTGTAATCTACTGACCCCTATGCTCTGCACTGTAATCTACTGACCCCTATGCTCTGCACTGTAATCTACTGACCCCTATGCTCTGCACTGTAATCTACTGACCCCTATGCTCTGTCCTATAATCTACTGACCCCTATGCTCTGCACTGTAATCTACTGACCCCTATGCTCTGCACTGTAATCTACTGACCCCTATGCTCATTCCCACAAACTACTGACCCCTATGCTCTGTCCTATAATCTACTGACCCCTATGCTCATTCCCACAAACTACTGACCCCTATACTCTGCCCCACAAACTACTGACCCCTGTTGCTCTGTCCTGCACACTACCGAACCATTTGCAGTGCCCTTTATGCTATTGACCATTGAATTCTGTGTTACAAACTACTGACCACTGAACTCTGCATGATGAACTATTGACCTCTGCACTCAGCGTTACCTACTCCTGCACTCTACATTATATATTACTGCCTTCTGAACCCTCTGCTACACTCTCCTAACCCCTGCGCTATTATAACGAAAATCTATGCAGACAGTCCCTGCATAACAAACATCCAACTTACATACAACTCGTACTTACAAACAGAGGGAGACAACAGGAAGCGAGAGGAACACTGTAGCTTTATCACCAATCCTTGTTTCCATGACAACCCAAAATTTTCAAAATCCAATTGTCACAGGGACAGAAAGTGAGGTGAAATCTTCAGAACAGGGGCACAGACAGCAAAACAAATGTTACAGGGGTACTAACTCTTCCCTAGAAATTTTTAAACATTGCCAATGGAGATTTTTAGGTTACAAAGTTTGTCGCCATTCTGCGAGCGGGCGCAATTTCAAAGCATGACATGTTGGGTATCAATTTATTTGGCGTAACATTATCTTTCACAATATGGAAAAAAATTGGGCTAACTTTACTGTTGTCTTATTTTTTCACTCAAAAAGTGAATTTTTTTAAAAAAAATCGTGCTTGTAAGACCGCTGCGCAAATACGGTTCAACAAAGTTTTGCAACGACCACCAAAAAATAGGCCTGGTGTTGAAGTGGTTAAAAAAAAAGGGGGGGGGTGTCGTAGCCTACCTAATTATCTTTGATCTCTTTAATGTTGCTCAGATAGAGCGCCCCTTTTTATTGACTGGATTTCAGTTCTTCCAGCCATGGAGGATCAGGATCACACATGTGCCTCACATAAGGAGGTCTACATGTAAATGAAGCCTGCCTTGGACTCCCACTTTCCCAGACTGATATCCGCACATCAAGGTATTTTGGTATTTATCTCTTCCCAAAAGCCAGTCCACATTAGAGCTGAGGGCTTTTGAGAGGAGTACTGAGGCAGGGTGCTGTGATGTTTTCAGGAAGCTATATACAGCACTCTGCTGGTCCCTCCTACCAGCCATGATCTGCCTGCACTGCATAGAGGAGCACAGACATCACTGGGACTAAAATAAGGCATGAAATAAAAACGGAATGGCTTTTTTTGTAAATGTCATTAGCATGTTATGGAAGAGGGAGAGGGACCAAAGGAGGCAAAATATATGCAAATTGAACTTCAGCTTGAACAGACTTTAGAAATATATCGTTAGGGTTTTCATACTTTCCGACAAGGACGGTACTCATACAAGTGTATTTAGTTTGATAATGAGAGGAAGCATGCAATTTACATTTTTTCCATGCCTAAAGAAGAAAAAATTGGATTTTTGACTTACCGTAAAATCCAATTCTCTGAGTTCATTGACAGACATATCTGATGAAACACGGCCTGGTGAAGGACCCACCTGTGGCCCAACACTAGCCGGCTGAGGCATCCGCCTGCCGCTATTCCACTCCCGGAAAACGTATGTTGGAGAGGGCCGGAACAAGATGTTCTGCCCACCGGAGAATTCTGGCCACCGCCAGGGCTGCCAACACTCCATTTGTTCCGCCCTGGTGATTGACATAGGCTACCGCCATTGCATTGTCCGACTGGATTCTCACCCGGAACCCCAGAAGTCGATCCGTCCATGATCCAAACAAAGTCTGATCACTCGAAGTTCCAGGATATTGATCAGTAGTCAGGATGTCTACAGCGTCCAACCACCCTGAGCAGACAGAGCTCAGTCCCAGGACTACTCCCCACCGGTGACCACCGCCCATACAAGGGGAGAAAGGATTTGCCCTGCCAAAGAACTGAAGAGCAAAGCCACCAGACCAGGGAACCCCCTATGGTAATGTCTAAGGATGCGCTGTGTCTGTCAATGAACGAAAGAAAAAGTGTGTTGTGTTTGTGAATAGCTTTTAGATCCCTTTTTGTCCTGCTTTTCCTTTCCCTCTGTTGCATATGTGCCTTGCTTGTGCTGTTCCCGCCATCTTTGAGATGCCAAAGTGAGAAGACCAACACGCCAGGAGTGACATAGTAACTTATTTCCACATTTATTACACCATAGCTCCTTTTCTGGGGAGTTTCATTCTTATCCACGCACAACTCTGCAATTCATGGAAGAGAAAGCTGCAGAATAAGATTTTTGTCTACTTTTTACTAGTAATGGCGGCGATCAGCGACTTCCATATTGCGGCGGACAAATCAGGCACTAAGTGACACTTTTTGGGGACCAATAAGAAAAGTACAGCGCTGGTATCAAGGAACACAATTCCACAATACAGTCCTTAGCAGATGACACCCAGTGTCTAAGTGCCGATGAAAAAAGAAAGTGCTTCAGTGCCAATCCACCACCACCGGTAATACTAGCAGCTCACCTCAATTCCTTGGCTCTTATCACAGGAGCCAAAAAGCGCATGTTGTCCCATTCTTGGACTATTTAGATCATAAATAGGGGTGTCACCATGATAATATCTACAAGGCATATAGTTGTGTGCAAGAAATCATTCAGTGCGTTCCATTGGCGTCATATGAAAAAGAGAAGTATACATCTAATGCTCTCCGTAAGGTAGGTATAATTCTCCTGCTTTAGTAAAAATTAGGTACTGTGGCCCAGTGCACAGCATACAGCATGATAAAACTCTTAGGATGGGATTTCTTGGAGACAGCGATGGTCGCAGCTGATGCCACTTCCTGTTTCCGGAAGTGTTGCGTTCCACAGACCGGAAATTCGTCAGCGTCTGGAACGCACTGAATGCACTGCTAGTATTACTGGTGGTGGTGGATTGGCACTGAAGCACTTTATTTTTTCATCGGCACTTAGACACTGGGTGTCATCTGCTAAGGACTATATTGTGGAATTGTGTTCTTTGATAGCAGCGCTGCACTTTTCTTATTGGACTTTTTTTGTAGGACTTGATTGATTTGCCTATAGCGTTCAGCTGCTTTATTCTAGCTTTCATTTGATTGTGCTGATTGATTTATACCACTATACTTTTTGGGGACCAGTGACATTATTACAATGATCAGTGCTAAAAATATGCACTTTTACTGTACTAATGACACAGAAGGGGTTAACATCAGGGGTGATCAAAGAGTTAAATGTGTTCACTGGGAGTGCTTTCCAACTGTGGGGGAGGTGCTTTGACTGGGGGAAGACAGAGATCTGTGTTCCTGCTTAGCAGAAACACAAGATCTCCATCTTCCCCTCTCACAGAACGTCTGTTCTGCCTCTCTCGGGAACGAATGTGGGGTGCCGGGGAACATCGGGTCCTCTGGACCGGCTGATTGGCTCCTGCTGTGTCCATGCACAACCCCAGACCCGGAACTAGAAATCACGTACAGGTATGTGATTTTGCCCAGGAGGGCCGCCCTGCCGCAGTCTATCTGCGTGGGGCAGTCTGGAAGAAGTTAAAATCCACAAAACAGGAACTGAGCACCTAATTACATTATTTGTGATATTACTATACATGGAATTGTGCCGGAGTTGCTGTTTTTCTTTTTTAGGATGTTTGGAGCCCAAAAAATCATAATTATTTCTATACTTTTGTCTCTGACCTGCTGTAAAACAAAAGTGTACAATCATACTCACAGGCTATAAATCTATGTCTGGTACTACTACACTTACACTAGATTTATCTACTCCAACAGCTTTTACTGCAAGCATTTTGGCAAGGTCCGCACAGAAAGGCAACCCCACATATTAATATCCCGTAAAATGAATGGACTGACGGCGTCATGTGTTTTCTATAAGAGGCACGCTGAGCCAAGATAGCTATACATACAGACACTCTACTGTGTGATGCATGGATGGCATCTGACCAACACGGCTGCCAAGAAAACAAAAAGAAAAACCTTCTGATCTCTGAACAACCTCCACTGTCACCAGGGGGGGCATGAACTCGCTGTCTTCCCCATTTATTCTTCCCTTATTGCTTAGCATTGCCCAGCACAAAGCGCAGTGGAGTAGAATATAATGTTTGTTGTAGATTAAAGATTACAGGATGCTTCCTCCAGTATCATAAAAGGGTTACATAAAAGTACACATTTAAAATTATGAGTCATTTTGGCCTTTGCACATATGGGAAAAGTGAGCGAGGACAGAATATGAAGTTTTCAAAGTTTCAGGCCCTCGAGGTGTCACCCTGATCCTGGCTTTACCATTGAGTGAGCCACTGACCTGAAACACATGTAGCCAGTAAAAATCATGGCGTCTCAAGCTTTAAAAACCAAGCAATGGTAGCTGATTATATATAATCACATATTCACTTTTTCCACATTTTGTGATGTTTAAGTCTTATTCCAAAATGGATAAAATAGAAACATTCATTATTTTATATATCCATAAAGACATGGATGAGCGAGTTTGGGGTGAAGGAACTTGACTGGCCTGCACAGAGTCCTGACCCCAACCCTACAGAATACATTTAGGATGAATTAGTGCATAGACTGCAAGCCAGGCCTTCTTGTCCAACAGCAGTGCCTGACCTCACAAATAGGCTTCTGGCTCTCTAAACCTTGTGGACAGCCTTTCCAGAAGAGTTAAAGCTGTTATAGCTGCAAAGGGTGGGCCAACTCAATATTGAATCCTACGGATTAAGACTGGAGTGCCATTAAAGTGATACTAAAATCTCGGGTTTAACATGTTATACTTCCCCTCCTTTGTGCAGCTGGATTTGCACAGAGCAGCCTGCATTCTCCTCTTCTCGGCTCCCTCTTCGGCTCTCCTGGCCCCTCTCTCCTGAGTGCCCCCACAGCAAGCAGCTTGCTATGGGGGCACCCCAGCCGAATTGCAGCTCCATGTGTCCATTCAGACACGGAGCTGCGGTTTGGCCCCACCCCTCTCTCTCCTGACTGACTAACTGACTTTGATTGACAGCAGCGGGGGCCTTACCCACCTCATAATGCCCTCCACCTTAGGCATATCACTCGATAAAGTTACCTCAGTAGCACTACCACCTGGACAGTTATTCGCTTCCGTACCTAGAACAGTTGAGCCACCAGAGTCATGGGAGTACGGATAGCAGCTGCTTGTCTCCCCCCCACCCCCTGAACCCCCATACACTCAACAATCCACTCAAACCTCATCCAGGGAGCCTTCTTATCTCTAAGCGGCCAACAGGATTAATTAGCCTGATCAGATTGGCCGGAAAGCATGACCTGTATATACTGAGACGTAGTCTTGAGATGAATCCAGCATGCCCAGATTTTCGAAAAAAGGGGACACTCTGTCCTGAGCAATGTGAATCAGTTCTTCCACTTCCTGCATTTTGTTTAAGCACTTCCTGTCTGGACACAGCAGAATGATGGCGGGGCGGTGGTTTCTTTATCCTGCTGGACATCATATGATGTCCAGCAGGATAACCCGTGATTACGCACCAGCGGGGACGCGCAGAACGGAGGTTGGTGGTGTGGGGGTCACTCTGACACACCGCAACTCCGATCGTGGTAAAGAGCCTCTGACGAGGGCTCTTTACCACTCGATCAGCTTTGACCAATCATAGCTGATCACAACGTGAACCAGGAAGTGCCAGTAAACAGCTTTCCTTGGTTCACGCTGACAGAGAGAGCCGATCGGCGGCTCTTCTGTCAAAGGGGAGGTCTGTGTTCATAATCAGCACAATGATTATTAGCTAGCCCCCATCAGAGGTGCCCACCACATCTGCCAATCACTGCCCATTAGGTGCCAGCCAGTGACCACCAAAGTGCCAGTCAGTGGCCAAAGTGCCAATCAGTGCAGCCTGTCAGTGCCCTTCAATGATGCCAATCAGTGTCCATCTATAATTACTGACAGTACTTCATCGTCAGTGCTGCCTATCAGTGCCATCTATTAGTGCCCATCGGTACCATCTATTAGTGCCCATCAGTGCCGCCTGTCAGTGCCAATCAGTGCCATCTATCAGTGCTGCATATGAGTGCCGCCTATCAGTGCCCATCAATTCTACATATTAATGCCTCCTCATCAGTGCTACCTTATCAGTGCCGCCTCATCAGTGCCCGTCAATGCAGCCTCATCAGTGCCCATCAGTGCAGCCTCATCAGTGCTTGTCAGTGAAGGCAAAAACAAAATTTTATAACAGAAACAAAGAAAAACTTTTTTCTTTCAAAAATTTCGGTCTTTTTTAGTTTGTTTAGCAAAAAATAAAAAACCCAGTGGTGATCAAATACCACCAAAAGAAAACTCTATTTGTGGTAAGAAAATGATAAAAATTTAGTTTGGGTACAGCGTTGCATGACCACACAATTGTCATTCAAAGTGTGACAGTGCTGAAAGCTGAAAATTGGCCTGGGCAGGAAGGAGGAAA
>BLSH010477607.1:920457-932788 GCA_018402905.1 Glandirana rugosa
TTTTCCGTCTGGTAAACAAAGTCCCATAAGCCATGGACACACTACGTCGAGACCTGGACGAACAACAGTTTCTACAGACAAAAACATCAGTAATAGTCTGCTCAAGAGACCAATGCAAGCACCAGCCCACTGGTGCGCAGATTTTGTCCAGAACGCCTAGAAGGGAAAGTCCCACCGTCAGAGAAACCTGGTGTCAACCTACTTTGGTAGTTCCTAAAGTGACCCCCCTTCTCATGAAAGAAAGGCCTCGGCTCCGCCGCCCTCAAGGCGGCGTTCGGCAGTCCATCTGTCTGCGAACCCCAGAAGACGTAGGGTGGGGGCAACCCATCATGCAGAGAAGGGCTTGTCCTCTGTCTTTTCGTTCTTGCACTGCCAGGGACGCTTCCCGACCCCTGCGGCAGGCTTGCTGGGCCTCTTCTGACCCAAAGAGACAGGTCCCTGCTTGCGGCGGAACTCCCGCCGCCTCGGCTCCGGAAAGAAAGTACTCTTCCCCCCAGTGAAATCCTTGATGGTTTCATCCAACTGTGGTCCAAAGAGACTGCCACCCTGAAAGGGAAGATCCGCAAGACCTGTTTTAGACGCGTGGTCACCCGACCACGAACGTAACCAGAGAACTCGTCTGATAATGACTACAAAAACAGACATCTTTGACAACAAGCAGGTCCAGAGCTGCATCACACAGGTACCGAATACCCTGAAACAAATGGTCTGCCTTTTGTGATGCTTCCAGCGTCCTGCCGCAGTCCAAATCATTCTGCAGCTCTTCCATACATTCAGACAGATATTGCGCCGCCATGGCAGACGCCAGGGACGGCCGCATGGCTGATCCTGCCAACAGGAAAAGTGCCTTGGACACTGCCTCCGTCCGCCTATCGGCTGGGTCCGTAAACGAAGGGGACCCTTCCAACGGAATGGTCGTTGCCTTGTTCAGGCAAGCAACCGGAGGGTCCACTGTGGGGGACGCCCACTTCTTTACGAAACTATCCTCAAAGGGGTAGCGTATGGCGAAGCGTTTAGGTAGGGCGAAGGAATTCTGCGGACGCTGCCATTCATGATAGACCAGGTGGTCAAAAAATGTATCATAAGGATAAGCCTTAGGTGACCTAGGCGGCCTAGCAGACCCGCAAACATATGCGGACGCTTGCGACTCCCCTGCCTGGTCCAGTCTCAAAGACGCACGGATATTAGAAATCAGTGCGGTCACCAGCGCTTTTTCGCACGCAACTGAGGCCCCCTGGTCCTCTTCGTTGTCCGAGGGTACCAGCTCACCCTCGGACCCCCTCCACGGGGGTCCCTGTGACCCCCGAAGCCATTTCCGGTTCGGATTTGTCCCCTGAGGAACAAGGGGGAGGCGGGCGTTTTTTAGGGGCCCCCAGAGCATTGCTCGGCCCCACCCGGGGAAGAAATTCCCCAAACACTGCCCTCAACTGTTCCAGGGACACCAGTGCCCCCAGTGCAGGCTGCACTGCCGCTGACTCCTCCTCAGAAGGGCCTGCAGGATCATCTGCAATCGCGCCACCGAAAATGACAGTCAAATTTAGCAAAAAAAAATGAACTGACACCCCCACCGCCGCCCCACAGAACGCCAGGGAGACCCCAGGAGGACTGCACCCACCGCTACCACACCCCAGAGAAGGCCCAGCTATACTTGCTGTTTTGTGCCCACAGAGCTGCTCCCAGCAGGAGTGCATAAAAAGGACCGCCAGAAAGAAGCGCCGTCTGTAGTCAGCCACGCTGTCCCACATGAAAAGGAAAGTAAAACGGCAGCAGCACGTTTTACACTGCTCCAGGGACATCCAATATGGCCACCGAGATCATCCACAAGAGGCCAAAGCCTGTGTGCAGGCCGCGACTACAGTAAAATGGCCGCCACTGGCACTAGAGGGAAACCCTCAGCAAAATGGCGGTGATCCGCCGCAAAACGGCGGCATGTCGCCATATGGTGGTATAAAACGCACAGCTGCGGTTTTTAAAATGGGGTGTGGAGCGGGGGGGAGGGGGGGCAAGGACACCCAGGAGGACACTAGCCCAGTGACCACCCTCCACCGGTCGGCCAGAAAATTGCTAAAGTACGCCCAGCACCCCCCTTCCGCACCCCTCGGGGGGGAAGAGGGGGGTTACTCACCACTCTGACCTGCATAGCGGGTAGCCACCCGGTCGCAGACCTTCCTCCCCATCCGGAAAGGGATGCTGCAGGTCAAAGCCCCTGGACAGGCACCGAGTCCGGTCACCGGGCATAAGTGGGGGTCACCCACTGGCCGCCCGCACTGAACGGGCACAATGCAGCGGGTCCCGCCACAGCATAGGACTAGCTCGCATCGGTCGGCCGTGCTGGGGAAAATGCAGGATTCTAGTTTTCTATGCCCCAGCTGGCTTCTTGATAGCAGTCTTCATCAAATAGCTTGAAAAAAAGAAAAAAGCAGTAGCAAAAAATATAAACCGCAGGTCCCATAAGGGAGCCAGGTCAACTCCTTGCACTAGGCATATTAAAACTGATATGCTAAGCAGAGCAGGGGGGTTATATGGGAGAGAGAGGATGGCCCCCTGGGAGGGACCAGCTTGCTTTCTTTCTTTTTGCCTAGTTAACTCCTAGTAGGATGTGCATATAACCCCCACATGTCAAAGGAGGGCTGCGTCTGTCAGTGAAGTGAAGAGAAAATGTCCCATTGTTGGTGTCAGTGGCAGGAACTATGCCCCACTTTTGCTGGCAGTGGGGGGAATAGTGTTCCAAGGGCCAGATAAAAGCAGGCAAAGGGCCATATTTGGCCCCTAGGTCACAGTTTGGAGACCACAAGGCTAGACGACTGGGTTTAGAGCAACTCCAAAATTGCAGCTCTTGTGGGATTTCCTGGTCTGCGATAGTCAGGACCTATCAATAGTGGTCCAAGGAAGGAAAACCAGCAACAGGCTCATGAGTAGCCAGGGCTCATTGATGCATGTGGGGAGGGAAGGCTGGCCAGTGTAGTCCGATCCAACAGAAGAGCTACTGTAGCTCAAATTGCTAAAAAAGTTAATGCTGGCTGCTGGTTCCAATAGAAAGGCGTCAGAACACACAGTGCATCGCAGTTTGTTGTGCATGGGGCTGCGCAGCCCCAGACCAGTCAGGGTGCCCTTGCCCACAGCCAAAAGCACCTACAATGGGCATGTAAGCATCAGATAGCCAAAACAGGAAGTGAGAGGAAATCTCTCCAAAGTGAGGGAATCCCTGGTGTGTCAACAGAACTAGTGCCCCTATTGGAAGATTTCCTCTCTATGCCTTTTCTGGTGACAACCCAAAAAACTTGTGGCAAAAAATAAAATCCTCCATGCACTCAAAATGCCTTGGGGTGTCCAAAAAGGGGTCATGAGGGGGGGGGGGGGGGTTGCTATCCTGGCATTTCAGGGCCTCCACTGTGATAGGTAGTAAGGAAGTGACATGAGGAAATGACAGCCTTTGAAAACCTAAAGGTTGTCATTGGTTTTCAACCCCCGTACACGGCTAGGCCCCCAAAAAGTCCCACACGCGGTATCCCCATACTTAGGAGAAGTAGCCAAATGTGTTTTGGGGTGTCATTCCATATATACCCATGGCATGTGTGAGCAATATATCATTAAACAGACACCTTGGTGTAAAAAAAGTTGTGGCAAAAAATAAAATCTTACATGCACTCAACATGCCTCTAAGCAACAATAAAAAGCATAAATAGGAGTGCTGCACTGGTGTCACACTATTAACCGCTTGCTTACTGGGCACTTAAAACCCCCCTCCTGCCCAGGCCAATTTTCAGTTTTCAGCGTTGTCACTCTTTGAATGACGATTGTGTGGTCATGTGACGTTGTACCCAAACAAAATTGATGCCCCTTTTTTCCCCACAAATAGAGCTTTCTTTTGATGGCATTTGATCACCTCTGCGGTCTTTATTTTTTGCGCTATAAACAAAAAAAGAACAACAATTTTGACAAAACAACAATATTTTTTAGTTTTTGCTATAATACATGTCCAAAAAAAAATAATTCAAAAAACAAATTTATTCATCAGTTTAGGTCGCTATATATTGTTCTACATATTTTTGGTAAAAAAAAAAAAAATCGCAATAGGCGTATATTGATTGGGTTGCGCAAATGTTATCGCGTCCACAAACTATGGGAATTGATTTATGGCGTTTTTATTTATTTTTTTTACTAGTAATGGCGGCGATCTGTGATTTTTATTGGGACTGCGACATTGCGGCGGACATGTCGGACATTTTGACACATTTTTGGGACCAATGACATTTATACAGCGATCAGATCTAAAAATAGCCACTGAATACTGCATAAATGTCATTGGCAGGGAAGGGGTTAACACTAAGGGGGCGATCAAGGTGTTAACTGTGCTCCCTCAGTGTGTTCTAACAGTGTGGGGGCTGGGAGGGACATAACAGATCTAACCGATTCCGATCATAGGGATCAGTAGATCTGTCATGCCCCCCCCCCCTCACAGAATGGGAAAACGCCGTGTTTACATCGCCGGTGCCCCATTCTGGCTCCCTGCTAGACAATCGCAGGTCTCTGGTGGACATCGAGTCCGCCCGACCCGCGGGCACACTCACGCAGCATGCGGCGGGTGCGTGAACACGCCGCTGGCAGCTGCGAGGGTGCGCGGGGAGCGTGCAAAGGGGCGGGCGTTAATTGACGGCACCCCGGCAAAGTAGATTGACGGCTACAGCGCGGATCTGAAGTGGTTGATGGACCTATCCAGCTGGGATTGTACACAGATGTTCAATATTCAACGTGTATGTTGAACACCCAATGTTGTTTTTGGACCTTCTGATCCTAGTGCCTGTAAAAATATTCTTTAGACCGGGTTATAGTAGTTAAAGGGTAACTCCACTTTCATTGGAAAAAAAAAGATCAAATTTAAACATTTTTTTTAATAAAAATACCTATTTTAACAGAGGATGCCCAAAAATATATGATATATGAAATATATGGGCTCTCAACTGCCTCTGGACAGTCTGTTTTAAATATATCATTTTTTTCCCCCCTTTAGAATGAGGAATGAGGTTTATATTGTACATTACAGAGTGTCTTTTATAGGAGCTGGAGTATTTACAAGCCAAACCAGTATTGGTTTTATATGGTTTTTATGATTGTTGTACCGAGACTCTTGCGAGGGCTCACCTTGGGAGTATGTTTAATGGATTTGTATAATGGGTATTAAAAAATACGTTAAAAAAAAACAAAAAAAACTTTTCTTTACAATCTGCAATACTGTAATTTTCTGTAATGTGCAATATGGCAACCTGGAGGCATTATGTACACAGATGGTATACAGAACACACCCCCCCCCCCCCCCGATACGCCATCTCCTGCTTGTGTGATTGGCTCACAGATTTTCCCAGAAGTCTGCACTAAAATACAAGTCAGATTTTGGCATTCCCTGCTACAAACATGTAAGTTTTGGTGAGTTACTCCCAAAGGGAAATCACATCTAAAAGGGACACAGACCCTGCAACTTTCCTCATTATAACCCTGCAGATGCAGCAGCTGATTATTATAAAACCACTCCCATGCACATCCACTTTGCTCATGGACACAGACAAACAAACGGCTATTCCTTCAGAATAACAAAAGGTAGGAATCTGCAACAACGTTTCTTAAAATCCTTGCAATGTGCATAGACCACCCAGAGGGGATTTTTATTTTCTCGACAAAAGTGGAGTTACTCTTTAAATGGTTTGGTTTATCTTTCACCATGGTTGGTGTTTCTTTCACCATATAAAAGATAGTGGTTGACTGCAATTCGGATAGATAAACATTTTTGTAATATATCAATAAAAATTAAATGGAATACAGCAGAAGTGAGCTTTCCAGCGCATTTCACACTAAAAAGCAATTAATCATCGATCAGTGCCCTTTAAAAGGGTTGTAAACGGTTACATATAGTTGTACCTGTTTATCTGTAGCCTCTCTCTTGTAGGGCCTTCTAAAACACACAGATCAAAGGATTTTTCTCAGCAGTAGAAAGCAGAGTGCAAGGATCTGACACACACACACACACACACACACACACACTGCAGTGCTAGAGCTTGGACCTGTAGTGTACTCTAATAGCTGAGGGGAGGGATAGGACACACCTCTGTACACAGGCTCATAGAAAAACATACAGAGCTGAGGCTATGAGTCATCTGCTGTATGATGGAGGGGGGCAGGCTATTTCCCAACAGGCTGAGGTGTTGGCTTAGAGTTCTATCATTGATGCACACAGACAGCAGAGACAGGAGATATCAGAGAGGAACCGCATTCGGTCCTTTGGATTGAGGCAAGCACACATAGAATGATATGCTTTGTTCATTTTTCAGTTCTGAGCTTTACAATCACTTTATTGAGAGCTACGTGCACTTCACACACCTTTGTTCCAACATGCTGGGTATGGTGTGTAGCCTGTGCATGCGCACATAATATACAATTTGCTGGTTTTCCTATCACTGTTGTGTGATCATACGTAGGTATAAAGTACTTCTGTAGAACAAAGCCAAGCTCTTCTCTTCTAAGAAAAACTTCACTGTGCTACCCCTGTACCCTATAATCCCCTTTATTTTGTTAACCACTTGAAGACCAGGCCTTTTCTAACACTTGTGAAAATCAGCATTTTTTTCTAGAAAATGACTTAGAACATTATATATTTTTTTAAAGCAGATGCCCTAGGGTTCTCCAAACTATGGCCCTTCAGTTGTGCAGGAACTACAATTCCTATCATGCCTAGTCATGCCTGTGAATGTCAGAGTTTTACAATGCCTCATGGGATGTGTAGTTCCGTAACAGCTGGAGGGCCATAGTTTGGACATCCCTGCGCCTAGAGAATAAAATGGTGGGTGTTGAAATTTTTTAGGTCACACTGTATTTGCGCATCGTTTTTTCAAATGCAATTTTTTTTTCGGAGAAAATACACTTAAAATAATTTTAATACCCAATTTTTTAGTAAAATATAAAAGATGATGTTAAGCCGAGTAAACAGATACCAAACATGTTACAGTTTAAAATTGTGCTGCTCGTGCATCGGCGACAAACTATGCACATTTTATTATCCATAAGTGATGCAGGAGGTCTGGTGCTAGAATTATTTTTCATGATCTGACATTTGTGTTGATACCTCACATGTGCGGTGTGATCACGTATGCACGCTGCACCGAAACATTTGTTCATCTTTGCGCACGCGCACGAGCATGGGGGGTGGGGCAGGGGCACTTTAAATTTTTTTTTTTTTTTTTTAATTTTTACAATGGCCCTTTAATTTCTTTTAATAACTTTTATCGTTATCACGGGGGATGTAAATATCCCCTGTGATAGCAACTACCTTAAACGACCCTGTGTACATGATACTGATAAGATAACATAGAGGAAAGTTCAGGGGCAGCTGAAAAAAACGCCCAAATGCCTCTAAACGTCCGTTTACCAGCAGCAGTGTAAATGAGGCCTAAGGGTTTGTTTACATATGGCAAAACCAAAAGTGTAATCGGGGCCAGTGTCAACTAGAGTGTAGTGTATCTAAATCTGCTAGTGCACCAAACACTACCCTCCTCCCAGGAATGCCATTGCTGCTGTCCAAAGGTATCTTCTATTGCTCCTTCATCCAGAGTGTAGGCACTCTAAGGCCTCATACACACGGACGTTTTTTGACGCCGGCGTTTTCTGGCGTTTTTTGCAGCTCTCCATGTTAGTCAATGGCCCCATAAAAACGTCGGCGTTTCTGAGCTGTAGGTGGCGTCGGCGTTAGTGAGCAGAAAGTAGAACCCATGGCCATCGCGTTCTGAGGCTGTAACATTTTGACGTTTTTTGACGCAGACGCCACAATATGCCAAGAAACGCCAACATATGCCACCATATGCCACCTATTATTATACCGGCGTTTTCCGGCGTTTTTTGACGCCGACGTTTTTAGGTTGAAAAATAGCAGAGGGATGATTTTTTTTAAAAAAACGCCTATTGACGCCGACGCTCACTAACGCTCAAAAACGCCAATGCATAACGTCCGTGTGTATGAGGCCTAATACAGAGAATGTGTTAGCTCTTTAAGCCTAAGCAGCCAATCACCAGGCCTGAACTATGTCACATGAGGCGTAGCAGTTAACCATGTGTAAGCTTCAACACAGTGGCAGGGAAATCTTGCCAAGAGAGGAAGTAGTAGGTAGTGGAAGATTTTGCATACCACTTACACAGAATGAATACTCATTACCTGCCCACAATTGTACCCAGGCCCGACATACAGTTCTTAGAGATGTCTGCAGTAGCTAACTCTTTTCAGAACATATAGTAAGGGAAAAAAAGTATTTGATCCCTGGCTCATTTTGTACGTTTTCCCACTGACAAAGAAATGATCAGTCTATAATTTTAATGGTAGGTTTCTTTTAACAGTGAGAGACAGAATAACAACAAAAAATTTCAAAAAAGTTATAAATTGATTTGCATTTTAAAGCGGAGTTCCGCCCAAAAGTGGAACTTCTGCTGGTTGGATTCCTGGTTGGAGGGGGGGGAAGAGGACATCAGTTTTTAGACAGGTGTCGTTTTCCACACATCCGGGCCGGGAGCCACGGCGGCTGACGTCAGCAGCCCAGCTCCCTCCTCGCTCTGCTACTGGCCACCTGGCCAATAGCAGAGCGCAGCAGAGTCTCGCGCATGCGCAGTAAGGTGCCCAGCATGAAGCTGAAATGCTACACGTCTGGGTTCCCTTACCCGCAATGGAGGCGGCTGCACCTGACTCCCGATCCGAAGATCGGTGGCGGTGCCGACATCGCTGGACTCCAGGACAGGTAAGTGTCCTATTATTAAAAGTCAGCAGCTACAGTATGTAGCTTTTAATTTTTTTTTTTCAGGCGGACCTCCGCTTTAGTGCCCATTCACATAGGGGTGACTTGCGATCCGACTTGAGTTGCCTCAAGTCGCCTGACATCTGAAATCCCATTGAAATGAATGGGAGCCGTCTTAATATACGCGACTGAAGTCGCTCCGACTTCAAGGCGACTTCTGAAAAGGTTCCTGTACTACTTCTAGGCGACTTCTATCCGACTTGTGCCCATAGGATTCAATAGAAGTCGCCTCCAAGTCGGATCCCCCATCTACATGGAAGCGACTAAAAGAAAAGAATTTATCCAGGGCAACCACCTCCCTCCCCGCTCTGATTGGCCACAGGCAAAGTCGCCTGGCATAGTCAAGCTTGAAGTTGCCTCCAAGTAGCCTGCAAGTAGCCTCCAAGTAGCCTGCAAGTAGCCTGCAAGTAGCCTGCAAGTAGCCTGCAAGTTGCCTAGCAAAGTCGTGCCTGAAGTCGGATCGCCCCTGTGTGAATGCAGCCTTAATGAGTGAAATAAGTATTTGATCCCCTATCAATCAGCAAGATTTCTGGCTCCCAGGTGTCTTCTATACAGGTAATGAGCTGAGATTAGGATCACTCTCTTAAAGGGAGCGCTCCTAATCTCAGCTTGCTACCTGTATAAAAGACACCTGTCCACAAAAGCAATCAATCAATCAGATTCCAATCTCTCCGCCATGGCCAAGACCAAAGAGCTGTCCAAGGATGTCAAGGACAAGATTGTAGACCTACACAAGGCTGGAATGGGCTGCAAGACCATCACCAAGTAGTTTGGTGAGAGGGTGACAACAGTTGGTGTGATTATTTGCAAATGGAAAAAACACAAAATAACGGTCATATCTCCCTCGGTCTGGGGCTCCATGCAAGATCTCACCTTGTGGAGTTTCAATGATCATGAGAATGGTAAGGAATCAGCCCAGAACTATACAGGAGAATCTTGTCAATGATCTCAAGGCAGCTGGGACCATTGTCACCAAGAAAACAATTGGTAACTCACTACGCGTGGAGGACTAAAATCCTGCAGTGCTTGCAAGGTCCCCCAGCTCAAGATAATTGGCAGTGGGGTTTTGAATATACAGTGAGGGAAAAAGTATTTGACCCCCTGCTGATTTTGTATGTTTGCTCACAGACAAAGAAATGATCAGTCTATATTTTAATGGTAGGTTTCTTTTAACAGCAAGAGACAGAATAACAACAAATAATAACAACCGACTGTTGTCAACATCTCACCAGGCAGCATGGCGATGGTCTTGTAGCCCATTCCAGCCTCGTGTAGGTCTACAATCCTTGACATCCTTGGACAGCTCTTTGGTCTTGACCATGGTTGAGAGATTGGAATCTGATTGATTGCTTCTGTGGACAGGGGTCTTTTATACAGGTAACAAGCTAAGAGTTGGTTCACACAGGGGCGATCCGAACCTCAGGCGCGACTTTATAGGCAATCTGAATGCGACTTCAGCACGACTTCAGCGTGACTTTGGCCGACTTACAACGTGACTTTGCCTGTGGCCAATCAATGAATAAATCTCTTCTGACATCATTCCTTTTACTTGGGTAAATTCTTTTCTTTTTCCTGTAAAGTCGCTTCAATATATAGTATCTCACAAAAGTGAGTACACCCCTAACATTTTTTAAAATATTTTATTATATCTTTTCATGTGACAACACTGAAGAAATGACACTTTGCTACAATGTAAAGTAGTGAGTGTACAGCTTGTATAACAGTGTACATTTGCTGTCCTCTCAAAATAACTCAACACACAGCCATTAATGTCTAAACCTTTGGCAGCGAAAGTGAGTACACCGCTAAGTGAAAATGTCCAAATTGGGCCCAAAGTGTCACTATTTTGTGTGGCCACCATTATTTTCCAGCACTGCCCCTCTTGGGCATGGAGATCCCCAGAGCTTAACAGGTTGCCACTGGAGTCCTCCTCCACTCCTCCATGATGACATCACGGAGCTGGTGGATATTAGAGACCTTGCGCTCCTCCACCTTCCATTTTAGGATGCTCCACAGATGCTCAACAGGGTTTAGGTCTGGAGACATGCTTGGCCAGTCCATCACCTTTACCCTCTGCTTCTATAGCAAGGCATTGGTCATCTTGGAGGTGTGTCTGGGGTCATTATCATGTTGGAATACTGCCCTTTGGCCCAGTCTCCGAAGGGAGGGGACCATGCTCTGCTTCAGTATGTCACAGTACATGTTGGCATTCGTGGTTCCCTCAATGAACTGTAGCTCCCCAGTGCCGGCAGCACTCATGCAGCCCCAGACCATGACACCCCCCGACCATGCTTGACTGTAGGCAAGACACACTTGTCTTTGTACTCCTCACCTGGTTGCTGCCACACACGCTTGACACCATCTGAACCAAAGACATTTATTTTCGGTCTCATCAGACCACAGGACATGGTTCCAGTAATCCATGTCCTTAGTCTGCTTGTCTTCAGCAAACTGTTTGCGGGCTTTCTTGTGCATGATCTTTAGAAGAGGCTTCCTACTGGGATGACAGCCATGCAGAGCAATTTGATGTAGTATGGTCTGACCACTGACAGGCTGACATCGCACCCCTTCAATCTCTGCAGCAGTGCTGGCAACACTCATATATCTATTTCCCGAAGACAACCTCTGGATATGACGCTGAGCATGTGAACTCAACTTCTTTGGTCGACCATGTCTGTTCTGAGTGGAACCTGTTTCTTAAACCACCGTATGGTCTTGGCCACTGTGCTGCAGCTCAGTTTCAGGGTCTTGGCAATCTTCTTAGCCTAGGCCATCTTTATGTAGAGCAACAATTATTTTTTTCAGATCCTCAGAGAGTTCTTTGCCACGAGGTGCCATTTTGAACTTCCAGTGACCAGTATGAGAGAGTGAGAGCGATAACTCCAAATTTAACACACCTACACCCCATTCACACCTGAGACCTTAACACTAACGAGTCTCATGACACCGGGGAGGGAAAATGGCTAATTGGGCCCAATTTGGACATTTTCAGGGGTGTACTCACTTTTGTTGCCAGTGGTTTACACATTAATGGCTGTGTATTGTGTTATTTTGAAGGAACAGCAAATTTACACTGTTATACAAGCTGTACACTCACTACTTTACATTGTAGAAAAGTGTAATTTCTTCAGTGTTGTCACATGAAAAGATAGAATAAAATATTTCCAAAAATGTGAGGGGTGTACTCACTTTTGTGAGATACTGTATATATATTTTTTAAGAGCACCTTCCATGCCGGCTGTGGTCCATCTTGTCTAATTAGAAGACTATTGCTGAACGTAGGGACTGATTGCCTGCACATGGAGGGGGGGTGTGTTTAGGTTTTCCTATTTATTCCATTGTTTTTTATTCACTGTCTAAGCTGTGATCAAGGTGGTAATGTTGAAACATGTAAGTTTCTTGTATCTCCTTTATATGCATCAATAAAACACTCTTATAGAGGCGTAAGAAAGGCCTTCCTCTGCATTCTGGGCTCACCTACAAGGTACGTGACAAGAACGTGA
>BLSH010477607.1:1012688-1028714 GCA_018402905.1 Glandirana rugosa
GTCAGAAATTGTTCCTCCTATGTAATAAAAGAACGTTTTTGTGGTTCTGTTTGTATGGTCCCATTTACTTGACGTAATATACGGTTTTTTAGGTCAGAGTAGTTTTGCATCCCATAAAAAATTCTTTTTTTTGTATTTGGACACTAGAAAGGTATCCTAACAAGGTATTTGTACTTACGAGTCTAGTTAAAATACTATCTTCCTACCCATAGTCCTTCTGTAGTTCCAGATAAAACCACCTTTTCTTCTTTTTAATTTGTATGACCCCCAGTAAATGATATCACGACGAAGCGCTATTTACCGCGAATCGCGGTAATTACCGCGATTCGCGGCAATTTTGCCGCTATTTTGCGGCAATTTTGCCGCTATTTTGCAGCAGCACTATAGTAAATGACCCCCAGTATGTTTAATTTTTCTTCTTTTCCACCAAAATAGACCTTGATGTCTTCCTGATACCCATCCTTCTATCATAAAATTGATCTGAGCATTCATGTTTATGGAACAATCCTATGGAAAGATCACAGGTTTATGTTTTTTTTCTTAAAAAATACCCTACGTTTTGATGAGACTGGATTTTTTGGCATATAATGCAGTTCATTTACCCTGGTATGTTTGTCTTGGTGTTTTTGCAAGAAAATAATGTATCCTCCTTGTTAAAGACTGGTCCAGCGTTTACATCTGTAGTGGTTGGGTTCCTGATGAAGTAACGCATTGCATGAGTAGAATGCTCTAGATCCGTGTCGGAGTAATTCTGGACATCAGAGGTGTGTCTGTTATTGTTATATGTGGTTACTAGAGAGATTGAATTATTCGTTTGTTTGACAGAGATGAGTTGAGGCATCTGGAGTATTTTGTATTGTTTGTCAGTTAATGAGGAAGAAACATTTCATCATACAGATAAACAAAAAGCACAGTCACATTCCATTATGGGTTCTGTGTGCAATTAGAAGGATTAGCTGAACAAGCAACAAAGTAGCTGCAAATGTCAATTCATCCACGTCTATCCCTGGATACTCCTGATTTTAAAGCGTTTTAACTCTACTAGAGCTGGTAAAGAAAAAGCAAAAGGAGGAAGTAAATGCAACAATGGCATCAGTAACACATATGATAATAGAAAAGGTACAAATGTACCATATCACTGAAAGCATGCAGCCATTCTTTGCCCGTTCATTGCTTATTTCAGAGGAGATCCTAGCATATTCCAATATAAAGGCCATAGTCGCATTTTGGTCTCCAAGGCTGGATGGGCCCAATGTTTCCACACTACCATTACTTCTGAAAGGGGATCTGAGAATGTCCATATAGTGTTTTTGCGAAGAGGATCATATGATGGCCATAGATGTCAAAGCCTACAGGCAGGGCTGGTACAAGGATTTTTGACACCCTAGGCGAAACCTCATTTTGCCGCCCATTTGGCTCCGCCCCTGACTCCACCCCCTTTGCCCTGTCCATGTATACAATGGAGGTGTCGGAGGTGGAGATTTTTGCAGTGCCTCTCTACCTATTTCTTTAGCTGTGGGCCACAGGCCCGCACCTGTGCCACTGGACCCGGGCTAAAGACAAATAATGGTGGCACGGCTCGCTTCCTCATACCAGCCATGGTCCGCAGGTATATGGACAAGCTACAGTAGTATATGGACAGGCTGGGGTAGCATATGGACAGGCTGGGGTAGCATATGGACAGGCTGGGGTAGCATATGGACAGGCTGGGGTAGCATATGGACAGGCTGGGGTAGCATATGGACAGGCTAGGGTAGTGTATGGACAGGCTTGGGTAGTATATAGACAGGGGCTTGGCGCCCTGGGCGGCAGTGCGCCCTAGGTGGCCGCCTACTTCGCCTAGTTTTAGAGCCGGCCCTGCCTACAGGAGAACAATGAGCTGGGAAACATCTGCCCTTCCTTGGCTCCAGTTGGACCTGCCCTGCAGTTTCTTGTGACCCAGCCAAGGGTATTTGTGCAGTGCAGTACTTCCTTCTTTTTTTCTTCTTCCTTTATTCCTGTGTGAAGGAGAAAAGATCAAGAAGGATCAGCACAGGGTTCAAATACACCTCACAGTGGGCTGTCAAATCAGCAGCAATATTGAACAATTTTTGACCAACTATTAAAGCGGTAGTAAACCCATGCATTTAACAGGTTAAAAACCAGTCACATTTCCGGCATGTGCCGGAAATGTAACACTCCCATTGGTTGTGCTCTAAACCATACCATCAAACCATCCAATGGCTGATGTCATAGCTGATCCCATGTGCAACATCATGGCAGTTGTAGATTAAATAGAGGCCAAGATGGCAGCTTCCTTGGCTGAAAATGATAGGAGGGTTTACTACCACTTTAAGCAATCAACTAAAACTGGGTCAACAGAAGCAGAGGCAAACTCACCTTAAAAACCTGTTGACACAGAACCTCAGACTAGGGCATAGGGGGCATATGGTGTAACTGAGCTAAGCATTGATAATGGGTCAAATTCTTATCTAAATACTTATTGCTCTATTCAGAGCCATGTCTGTCACAGAGAAACTCATTCTTTCATCTATAACTCAAAGCCATCTGTACAGTAGTGACATCCTTTACTTTCAGAAACTATCTTCAAAGTTTTGTGGGAATGTGTGCACATTCCTGGTAACTTCTCCAGGCATTCTTCTGCAGCAAACAGGTCCCCAAGGGACCCAAACCACAAACTACATACCACAAACTACATAGGCAAGTCATAAGTCCTCTGAACTTCCAAACCACAGATCAACCAATAACCAACCCTGAGTAGCTACTAGCCAGCATTTCTTAAGATCCCCTGCCGGAGATTGCATCATCCTGGAATGCTTAGGAAAAGTCTTCTGGAGATAACTCCCTGCCACAGCCACAAGGGTGTAGGAAAGGTCTTGGTTTACTTCCTTGCATAGTAATGTCTGAGGATTTCATATGTATAGCCATAACAGACAGGCATATGTAAACCCTCACATATACCCAGTGAAGTTAACTGCCTCAGATGATACACAGGGATGAAACAAATCTCCCTACATAGGTTTTACATGTATATCTGCTGTCTTCAGCTGTATATATACTTTAGAGAGTGCACATGGTGTTACAGATTTTTTTCTCCCTGCCCAGCACTGGGAGTGGATTACTGGCATACAGCCAAGACAGCTGATTGGAGGAAAGGCACACACCCCACTCCACATTGGCAAAGGAAGGAAGTAATGTGCAGAGCTATGCTCTGGCAAGTCAAGCTCTCTGCTAAACTATTAGCAACCTCTCACAACACAAATTTCAGACTGCTTTTATCTCCTGTGCCAGAGAACTTGTCAGAAATGATCAGGTTGATAAAAGAGCTAGGGGCAGCAGAAAGACACTGGACTCAGAGCTTTGGAGAGAGATAAGAAAACACTGCAGATATATGTGCTCAGCTCAAATTTCATGAATCGGGTTTACATCCAATATACAAATAACATACAGTGCCCCTCTTTTTTGACTAAAGAATAGAGAATAGAACTGTGGGGAACAATCCTGATAGCAGTCATAAAGCCACTATGAAGTCCATGGGGTAAAGGAGAGTTTCCCACAAAATTTGGGGGCCTGTACTCCTTCCTTCAACCCTGCTACTGGAATAGGCAACTAATCACTGTTCGAGGAATTGGTGAATAACTTCTTGTATCAAAGGTTATAAAGGAGTCATGGAGAAAGGAGGCACAGAGAATTATGCAACAGATGGAATTTAAAGCTTGTGCACGTTCCTGGATATTTACGAATGAATATTAGACATGTGCGGTTCCTTTCATTTCGAATCAATATTCGGATGAATTTTTTTGTTATTTGAATATATCCGAATTCCCGAATTACAATATAAATGAATTTTACCAAATGCTCCGAATAACGCAACAACATTCATCCGAATTTCGTAAATTCAGACTGAAATTCAGATCAAATTTTACATTGCACTCCAGTCGAATTCTAACTACACATATTGCTGAAATCGTAGATTGTATGTGTTATTAGAGAACCATTTCGAAATAATGTTGTTTTTGCTAAGCCAAAGGTGATTTAAAGGGGTTGTAAACCCTCAGGGTTTTTCACCTTAATGCAGTCTATGCATTAAGGTGAAAAACATCCTTTAGTGTAGCAGTCCCCCAGAACCTCCGTTTACTTACCTGAACCCTGTCTTTCCTGCTCCAGGGACGAGCACATCCGCTCCATCCATTGTCTCGGGTCCTGATTGGATAGATTGATAGCAGCACAGCCATTGGCTCCCGCTGCTGTCAATCAAATCCAATGACATGGGAGCTAGAGGGTGGGGTTGAGTCCTGCTGTCTGTGTCAATGGAGTGTGTCCCCTGTGGGGGCACTCGATGGGGGGGGAGGAGCACCACGAAGGGACCCCAGAAGAGGAGGTCACTCTGTGCAAAACCCTTGGTAATTATAACATGTTTTTTATAAAAAAAAAACCCAAAAAACCAAAGCTTTACAATCACTTTAACCGTTTGCCGTCCGCCCACCGTCATATGACGTCACCCCTTTAAGCCGGGATTGCGCACGATCGGGCGCGCGCATCCCGGCTCTGTCGGTGTCGGCGTGTCCCCAGGACACACCGCGTCACCGACGGGGGTGGACAGCCATTGGGCATGGCTGATTACCATGTGATCGGCCGTGACAAAGTCACGGCTGATCACAAATGGCACTTCCCCGATTCCCATTGCGCATGCACGCGATCGGGAGCGCACTGCGCGTGCGTGTTGGTGGCAGCGTGTTCCTAGGGAACACTGCCTGTCACCGACACTGGTATCAGCCGCCAGCCGGCGGATGATACCTTGTGATCGGCTGTGATCTGCTTCACAGCCGATCACTTCCAGTGTAAACAGAGCGGTCAGTGACCGTGGCATGTCACCCATCACCCATCAGTGACCGTGGCGTGTCACCCGTCACCCATCACTGACCGTGGCGTGTCACCCGTCACCCATCACTGACCGTGGCGTGTCACCCGTCACCCATCACTGACCATGGCGTGTCAGCCGTCAGTGAACGTGGAATGTCACCCGTCACCCATCAGCGACTGTGGCTTGTCACCCGTCACCCATCAGTGACCGTGGCGTGTCACCCGTCACCCATCAGTTACCGCGGTGTTCAACCGGCACACATCAGTGGCCTGTGTCCCAACACTGATGTAGCCTGTCACCTGTCACTCATCACTGACTATGACCGTCACCCATCAGTAACCACCACCAGGCACCCGTGGCCTGTCACCCCTCACCCATCAGTGACCACCGCCAGTCACTCATCACCCATCAGTGACCATGACCAGTCACCCATCAGTAACCATCGCCAGTCACCCATCAGTGACCATCGCCAGTTACCCGTCACCCATTAGTGACCACCGCCAGACACCCGTCACCCATCAGTGACCACCGCCAGACACCAGTCACCCATCAGTGACCACCGCCAGACACCAGTCACCCATCAGTGACCACCGCCAGACACCAGTCACCCATCACTGACCACCGCCAGACACCAGTCACCCATCAGTGACCACCGCCAGACACCAGTCACCAATCAGTGACCACCGCCAGACACCCATCACCCATCAGTGACCACCGCCAGTCACCCATCGGTGACAATCGCCAGTCACCTGTCAGTGACCGTCACACCCATGAGTAAACATCACCTGTAAAAGTCTCACACATTTGGCATCGCCATACACGGGGGGAGTAGTAGAATGTATTTTGGGGGGTATTTTTTTCTATGCACATGCTATGTGTTGGAAATATCTTATAGATGGACAACTTTGTGTAAAAATAAAAGCGTTTTTCATTTTTTTCCTACATTTTCCAAAAACTACTGGAAAAAAATGACATGTTCGAACGACTCATTATGCCTCATAGATTATACGTTGGGTTGTTTGCTTTCCAAAATGGGGTAATTTTGTGGGCAATTCCATTGTCTTGGTGCTCTAGGACCTTCAAAAGTGTAATAGGTAGGTGGTTGAGAAATGAGATGTGTAATTCATGCTTGTAGAACGCCTGAAGGTACTAGTTCAATGTTGGGCCTCTGTATGTGGTCAACATCACCTGTAAAAGTCTCACACATGTGGTATCGCCATACTCAGGAGGAATAGCAGAATGTATTTTGGGGTGTAATGTAATTCTATGTATTGGAAATATCTTATAAAAGGTCAACTTTGTGTAAAAAAAATGCGGTTTAATTTTTTTCCCACATTTTCCAAAAACTACTGGAAAAAAATGACACGTTCAAACGACTCATTATGCCCCATAGATTATACGTTGTGGTGTTTAATTTCCAAAATGGGGTCATTTTGTGGGCAATTCCATTGTCTTGGTGCTCCAGGACCTTCAAAAGTGTAATAGGTAGGTGGTTGAGAAATGAGATGTGTAATTTGTATTTGTACTCGTAGAACGCCTGAAGGTGCTAGTTCAATGTTAGGCCTCTGTATGTGGCCAGACTGTGTAAAAGTCTTACACGTGTGGTATCGCCTTACTCATGGGGAGTAGTAGAATGCATTTTGGGGTGTAATTTTTGCTGTGTACATGCTATGTGATGGAAATATCATATAAATGGATAACTTTGTGTAAAAATGCGTTTTCATTTTTTTCCCACATTTTCCAAAAACATGACATGTTCAAAAGACTCATTATGCCTCATAGATTATATGTTGGTGTGTTTTCTTTCCAAAATGGGGTCATTTTGTGGGCAATGCCATTGTCCTGGTGCTCCAGGACCTTCAAAAGTGTAATAGGTAGTTGAGAAATGAGATGTGTAATTTATGCTTGTAGAACGCCTGAAGGTACTAGTTTAATGTTGGGCCTCTGTATGTGGCCAGGCTATGTAAAAGTCTCACACATGTGGTATCGCCATACTCAGGAGGAATAGCAGAATGTATTTTGGGGTGTCATTTTTGCTATGTACATGCTATGTGTTGGAAATATCTTATAAATGGTCAACTTTGTATAAAAAAAATGCGTTTTCATTTTTTTCCCAAAACTACTGGAAAAAATGAACCATTCAAAAGACTCATTATGGCTCATAGATTATTAGTTGGGGTATTTGCTTTCCAGAATGGGGTCATTTTGTGGGCAATTCCATTGTCCTGGTGCTCCAGGGCCTTCAAAAATGTGATAGGTCGTCATGACATTAGATGTGTAATTTATGTCCCTAGAATACCTGACGGCACTCCCTGCATGTTGAGCCTCTGTATGTGGCCAGGCTGTGAAAAAGTCTCAGACATGTGATATCTCCATACTCAGGAGGAGTAGCAGAATGTGTTTTGGGGTGTAATCTGTGGTATGCATATGCTGTGTGTGAGAAATAACCTGTTACAATGACAATTTTGTGGGAAAAAAAAAAGAAAAGAAAAAAAAATCTTCATTTTGCAAAGAATTGTGGGAAAAAATTACAACTTCAAAAAATTCACCATGCCTCTGACTAAATACCTTGGAATGTCTACTGTCCCAAAAGGGGTCATTTGGGGGGTATTTGTACTTTCCTGGCTTGTTAGGGTCTCAAGAAATGAGATAGGTGGTCAGTACATCAGGTGTGATCAATTTTCAATGATTGGCACCATAGCTTGTGGACTCTATAACTTTCACAAGGACCAAATAATATACACTTATTTGGGTTATTTTGACCAAAGATAGGTAGCAGTATAAATTTTGGCCAAAATTTACAAAGAAATATGACTAATTTGCAAAATTGTATGACAGAAACAAAGAAAAGGGCATTGTTTCAAAAAATTTTCAATCTTTTTTTACTTATAGCACAAAAAATAAAAAAAACCCTAGTGATTAAATGCCACCAAAAGAAAGCTCTATTTGTGTGAAAAAAAGGACGCAAATTTCATATGGGTACAGTGTTGCATGACTGAGTAATTGTCATTCAAAGTGTGATAGCGCTGAAAGCTGAAAAATGGCCTGGACAGGAAGGGGGTTTTCATGCCCGGTACTGATGCCATTAAAGAGTCATTGTAATCATTTGATGAAGATTTTTCTTTTGTTTGTTTGTTTAATTTGCCACATTCGAATCAAAAACAATATAACATTTTAGTTTCGACCGATTCGAAAATTTATTGAATTGAACATTTCAAATAAAAAAAAGTCAGTAAATTCAAAGAAAATTTTAAAATTCCGATTCCGAATAGGAACTGAACGAATTAACCGAATTTAACTAAACTAAATAACGAGTTAACGAATCAAAACGAAACAAAACAAAATGAATTTTTTCGTTATGCACATGTTTATCATCCCAAATAAATGAAATAATTTCATTGTAAATGCCCATGTGCATGTTTCCTATGCAAGTTAGAAATTGATCTGAGCGGTTGCCATTTTTGCTTTATTATTGGCAATAATATCTATAAAAATGTGCTGCACAAAAAAAAAAAATGTGCTGCACTTAGTAAACAGTCACGTTCTTCATGGTTCAAGTGGACAATTATACAGCCACATTTCAGAAACGTATACATCTTCGTGGTTCTCTGACATATGCACAATAATACAACCACATTTCAGAAATGTATATATAAGGAATGGTGTACTTTTTAGGTAACAATGACACATGGCTGCTCTATTCTTCATAAACCTTTGCGACATAATAGCTGCATTGATCAAATACTGGCGGTTGTTTCATTTAACCATTTGCATGATCAGACCGTGTCCTTTGCTTTATAGCGTCATTAAGTCATATCAGTGGCGCGTTAAATTTAAAAGCAGCTACCTGTCAGGTATATTGCACTTCCCTGGGTCACTCCCCCACACGGTTGCAGCAGGTGAAAGATAATCCTGTGCTGAGTCCATTATTAATTCACCCAGAGCCTTGTCTCAGTGTCCCTCACTGCAAGGACAGCAAGAGCTGAATGTTTTATTTCTCATCATGTGACACTATTACCTGGCACATTACCCTTGGCAAATCTCACCTACAAGGACACTGAGTTTATTGAGATATTATACCTTTTCAACCTTTTCAACGCAAAGGAACGATTGAAATAACTTTTAAGTCTCCTAGCACCCTGCTGTTAATAATTATTATACACTATATTGTCAAAAGTATTGGGACT
Source organism: Glandirana rugosa (assembly GCA_018402905.1). Classification (NCBI taxonomy): domain Eukaryota; kingdom Metazoa; phylum Chordata; class Amphibia; order Anura; family Ranidae; genus Glandirana; species Glandirana rugosa. The sequence goes on from BLSH010477607.1 coordinate 1,021,740, forward strand.
GCCTTTACACGCACATTAACTTTAATGGCATCCCAGTCTTAGTCCGTAGGGTTCAATTTTGAGTTGACCCACCCTTTGCAGCTATAACAGCTTCAACTCTTCTGGGAAGGCTGTCCACAAGGTTTAGGAATGTCTATGGGAAGGTTTGACTATTCTTCATGAAGCGTATTTGTGAAGTCAGGAACTGATGTGGATGAGAAGGCCTGGCTCGCTGTCTCCGCTCTAATTCATCCCAGAGGTGTTGAGGTTAGGACTCATCCATGTCTTTATGGACCTTGCTTTGTGCACAAAATTGTCCAAAATATCTTGGTATGCTGACGCCTTAAAGCAGAGTTCCACCTGGCAAAAAAAAAAATTAAAAAGTCAGCAGCTACAAATACTGTAACTGCTGACTTTTAATATATGGACACTTGCCTGTCCAGGGAGATTGCGATGTCGACACCCCAGCCCAACTTCGGTTTGGCTGCCGGGGGCTGCTGCTGCCATCGCCACTAAGGGAAACCAGCAGTGAAGCCTTTTCTTCTTCAGGGACGGCTCCCTACTGCACATGCATGAAGCGCGCTGCACTTTCTAATTGGCCTGGTGGCGGAGGAAGGAGGAGGGGGCTGAACTTCCGAGAGATGGCACTGTGGCCCCGTCTCCGTAAGTGGGGAAGGGGGACCTGTCAAAAACTGGTCTCTGTTCCCCCCCTCTCCCCTGAAAGATGCCAAATGTTGCACTGGAGGGGGAGGAAACAAATAAGCGGTTTTGGGTGAAACTCCCCTTTAAGAGTCCCCTTCACTGGAGCTAAGAGGCCAAGCCCAACCCCTGAAAAACAACCCCACACCATAACCCCCCCCCCCCTCTCCACCAAATGATTTGGACCAGTTCATAAAGCAAGGTCCATAAAGACATGGGTGAGTGAGTTTGGGTTGGAGGAACTTGACTGTCCTGACCTCAACCCGATAGAACACCTTTGGAATGAGATATCGCAGAGACTGCGAGCCAGGCCTTCTCTTCCACATCAGTGCCTGACCTCACAAATGTGCTTCTGTAAGAATGGTCAAACATTCCCATAGACAATCCTAAACCTTGTAGACAGCTTTCCCAGAAGAGTTGAAGCTGTTATAGCTGCAAAGGGTGGGCCAACTCCATATTGAACCCTACGGACTATGACAGGGATGCCATTCAAGTTCATGTGCGTGGGGGCACATGCGCACAGCGATCCATGGAGGCAGCCTGATCTTCCCGATCTGCTGCTTACTGGCCGATTCCCGCTGATATCGGGGCTATCCAGGAACCCAGCCAGCCAATATCAGCCCTGCCGGCTCCCTGACACATCTAGCCTGCTTTCTGTGGCCAGGAGGAAGTCGAAAACTGCCCCAATTTAGACTGCCGCAGGCCGGCACTTGGAGCCTACAGGAGCCAAGATGGCCACCGCATCTTCCTGCAGTGTCTCTGCTCCACATGGTGAGTTGACTGCAGCTGCTGCATCCTCAAGTCTCTCACCCCTGGAACACAACCCTAATTTGTCACAGCCGACCCCACACTCTGGAACTGATTCTCCAGGCAGGGAGACCCCCCTCTCATCAGGATCTCCCATTCATATGGGAGAAATTATGTCCAGCCAAGGGAGCCTGTTTGCTAGCCCAGAACTCCCTGATATGCCCTCCCAGCCACCCCGACCTGAGTATTCTGGGGACAAAATTCTTCTTACCCGCTTCTCTCTTATTTTAGATCAGAGCCTGCCGAAAGCTTGCAGACAGATCACCTCTGACCTTAAACAGGAATTTAAAAAGCTAGGCACCCGAAGTAACACCATAGAGACTAAACTTGATGATACAGTTACTACAGCCAATCAGAACTCGGACCAGATAAGCCAGATCTATCAACAGCTAGAGATTGAGATTGAGGATCTTGAAAATCTCTCCAGGTGATATAACTTAAGATTTGGGGCTTGCCAGAATTTTATACTGATACACAGGCAGCAGTTTCTGATTTGATGCAAACTCTCCTACCTGATGAACCGAACCATAAATTGGAATTGGATCGGGCACACAGGGCTCTGATGGCTCCCCGTCCTAGTGGTCCCCCTACAGACATTATAGTGAAGCCTCATTACTATGGTACCAAAGAGAAGATTATGCAAAAGGCCCGAGCTGCTCCTGACATTCAAATTGCAGGCCACAGTGTCCAAATCTTTGCAGACTTGTCCCCGGCCATGGTCCAGAAGCGGAGAACCTTCAAACCCTTACTGTTACCGCTACAGCTTAAAGTGTTAATAAACCCACAAATGTAAAATTATCCGCAGCATAGCATGCTTGTTATACTCACTGTGGAACTTAAGGGGTTAATCCTCAGCATTGTTTATAAAAGGCTGTTTTATCCTGTATGCATAAATTCTTCTCTCCTACACTGTCAATCTAATCAAGTTCATATAATACACAGCAGGGTGGTAAAGCTGCACATGCTCAGTTTGATCTCTTATGTTGGAGAGTACATTTCCTGTTTCAGTTGAACTGTTCAGGTTACATGATATTGACATCACACATGTGGGCGTGTATAGACACACAGCTATGGACAAACAGGAAACCGTGGTATACAGATCATCCCAAAAGGTATATAGTGGCAGTATTTTAATGTAAAAAGAAGATTTATAACCTGTGGGCACTGTGGGGAGGCAGATGAACTATTTTCCTTTTACGGAGTTTAGTAACACTTTAAGGGCATCAGATATCGTTGGCAGTTTCCTTTCTGCTTGGAATTCACCTATCGCAGCAAGACACATTCCTTCTCCACTTCCTCTGATGGGGAATCACTTCTACATGGGCCTGGGCCTGATCTCGCATGCTCTTAATTCATCACCACCTCGACGGTCTACCCGGTCATCAGAGAAAGATGGGTCCCTTTGGGAAGCTCCTTTGTCCCTGCTCTGGCGGACCACCAGAAGTTGTTCTTGTCAGCAGACCAGGCCTCCGTTATGAACTCAGTGGTGTCTCCCTTTGTCTACTTTACTAAATAGTTATGCTATTGGGTTCCCGACCATTAGCATCTTGGGACTTTCCTCAAGCATGGATGACTATGTGCCACCTGTTCTTTCTTATTATTCTGCAAGGTTATATTGTTTTAATGTTTAGTGCCTTGTTCTAGGCTCTTTCTAGATAAAAATTTGCAGTTTGTTCTATGTCTTTTATACTCAGTGCAGGCCATGTGCGTGTGGCTTGCACCCCGTTCTGACTGGCCAGTGTATTATTTGACTGGTGTGGACTTAGAAGTGTCTCTGCGTTTTTGCAAGAGACAATTTTCTTGTGTGGCTTTGGCGCTCCAGCGTTTTTTGTTTTTTTCTCCTTTTATAATACCTTTTTTTTCTTTTGCATACCACGTTCAAGTTTGTTTTAGCCTGCTGATTTATAACATGTGCTTTCTTCTGTTTAGACAGTTGCCCTTCCAAACCACCTCAGGATAGTATGTCTGTCTTCTTTTGTCTCCTTTCTTCTCTTCTGTCTTGTCCGGACGTCCACTCCTGCCAGCGACTCCTGTTTTGCATCAATGAAGGAATCCCACTGATGGTTGGGCCGGGGTAAGTCTGCTCCCTCTTCTCCTCCGATATAGCTACATCCTCACAGCTTAAACCCACTGCCTTGGTGTCTCACAATGTTCAGGGCCTCAACTCACCAGTTAAGCGCTGGAAGGCATTTAATTACTATCACTTGGTGTGGGCAGATGTGGAATTCTTACAGGAGACCCACTTCCCTTCCCCTTATGCTCCCCCTTTTTTGCATAAACAGTATCCCCAGTTTTTTTGGCCAAAGCTCCCGATAAGACATGGGACGTGGCAATTTGTATATCTAGGAGTTTTTCTTTTTTCCCCCTCTACTGTTGTTAAAGATCCCAATGGCAGATATCTTTTGGTGGCTGGGGAGATTGGGGGCTCTCAGGTCACATTTGTAACGTATTATGCCCCTAACTCTGAGCAACTGACCTTTTTCACCAACTTGCTCCATACTTTGTCTTCTCATTTTCTGGGGTCTCTGCTCATGGGAGGGGACTCGAACATTGCCTTTGATTCAGCATTGAATAAGACTAGGCCCATGGGATCCCCGGTCCTTCTGCCTACCAGGTTGGGTACTAAATTTGCAACATTTCTTCGCCAATGCGACCTGATTAACATATGGAGGAAGATTAATCCTACTCAGAGGGATTATACTTATTACTCTAGTGTCCATGCTACCTATTCTAGGATTGACCACATGTTTTCCCACTCTTGCGATGTTCCCCCGTTTCCACTCTTCAAAAATCTTAGAAGTGCCATGGTCAGACCACTCCCCAGTACTAGCAAAGATCTCGAGCCTTCGCACACCTAATACACTTTTCACTTGGCGACTCAATGAAGCCCTGCTCAGTAACCCTGCAGTCTGCTTTGATATATAATTGCAGCTTAAGGAGTTTTTTGCCAATAATGACCCCCAACAGACCTCTCCCCAAATAAATTGGGCGGCTCATAAGGCCTCTGTGAGAGGCATTCTCATCCAGTTGGCGTCTCGTTTTAAAAAACATTCCGAAGTCCTTATTCACCAGAAAGAGTCTGAATTGACGGCTATCATGAAAGGCCACAAACGGAATCCCTCCCTAGATCTCCGAGGTAAAGTTGATGCTGTGAGATTGGAACTTAACCTGTGCTTGACTACTAGAGCAGAAAAGCATTTGAGTTGGACTAAGGCAAAATTTTATCATCAGGCAGATCACCTGGGCAAACTGTTAGTTAGAAAGTTGACCCCTAGGAACCTGGTGACCAGGGGCGAGCCATCCATGAAGGGCACACAGGCGCCGCCCCCTCTCTCCAGCCACCCCCTCTATGCTAATGGATAGAGTCATGCAATGCATGACTCTATCCATGGCCCGCCCGCAACCACCCCCTATTCATGCAGCCGGCCCCTTTGAGGCGCTGGCCACCTGAATTTCAGAATCGTCACTGTTTTTTGAAGCACCTGATTAGAGCCATAGGCTCTAAAAGCTTCAAAATAGAGTGGCTCGGAGCGCACAGCATGGTGCCGCAGAGCCCGCTTGTGTGTTACAAAGGCAAATGAATATTTGCTTTTGTAACACTGAACGCCTCCCAACCAATCGGGAAGCGCTGGCATGTACGGTTTCCCGGATTGGCTGAGGAGTCAGGCAATCCTATTGGACACCTTTCTCAGAGGAGGAGGGGGATGCACAGCTTGCTCCCCACTCGCCAGACACCACTGCCTGCCTGTCCCGACTGCCCTGGGGCGGGGGGGTGCTGGATGCTGTATGCTGTATACCCCTCCTGGTCATGCTGTACTCTCCTCTGGTCATGCTGTGTAACCCTCTGGTCATGCTGTATACTCCTCTGGTCAAGCTGTTTACCCCTCTGGTCATGCTGTTTACCCCTCTGGTCATGCTGTTTACCCCTCTGGTCATGTTGTATACTCCTCTGGTCATGTGTATACCCCTCTGGTCATATGTATACTCCTCTGGTCATGCTGTATACCCCTCTGGTCATGTGTATACCCCTCTGGTCATGCTGTATACCCCTCTGGTCATGCTGTATACTCTTCTGGTCATGCTGTATACTCCTCTGGTCATGCATATACTGCGCTGGTCATGCTGTATACTCCTCTGGTCATGTGTATACCTCTCTGGTCATGCTGTATACCCCTATCTGGCGATGCTGTATACCCCTATCTGGTGATGCTGGTCTGTATACTCCTGGCACAATAGGTGGAATCTATAAGGGGTGGGGCTTATTAGAAGTGGGAGGGATCAAAAAGGAAGGGCGGGGTCTGGAGCCCCCCCATCCTAAAATTTCACCAGCCACCACTGCTGGTGACATCAGTGCCTAAAATCAGGGGACCTGATGGAACGCTTACTCAGAATCCGGCGACTGTCCTCGGTGAGTTCCAGGAGTTTTATCAAAAACTGTACCAGGGTCCTCCACTTTCTGGCCCATAGGATTTTGATAGCTTTGTATCCAATTTACCTATACCGTCTCTTTCAGATACCCATCGGGAGCTGTTAGTGGGATAACCTTTTCAGAGGTACTCCAAGAAATCAAATAGACTAAGCCAGCTAAAGCCCAGATGGGTTTTCTGCCCTCTATTTGAAACATTTGCACATATTTTAGCTCCCCCTTTAGTTTAGTATAATGCCTTGCGTGAGTTCCATTGATGCAGATTCTAATAGAGCTTTCATCTTTTTGGTCCCGAAGCCTCACAAAGACCTAAGCGAGGTTACCAATTATAGGCCGATCTTGTTAATTAATTGTGACCTCAAATTATTGGTAAAAATGTATGCTACTCGATTGAACCAGTTTATTGCTAATTATATTCATTTAAATCAGGCTGGTTTTATATCAGGCCATCAGGCATCAGTTTAAATACAGCACGCCATAGATCTGATTTCAGTACTTCAAACTTCCTGGGATAAGAGAAAGGGTATGCTGCTTTCCCTTGATATACGGAAAGCATTTGATAGTATCTCATGGCACTATCTCTTTAGAATACTACATGAGTGGAATTTTGGCCCTTCATTTCTGTCATTTTTATGGGCACTTTATAGCAACCCCTCGGCCCAAAAACACCTACAAGGTTACCTCTCTGATTCAATTTCTATTCGGTCAGGCACTAGGCAGAGATGTCCTTATTCCCCTATTCTTTTTGTCATTGCCATTGAGACACTGGCTGTGGCAATTTGTGCCCATCTAGATATATTAGGTATTAACAGTCAGGGCCGTAGATAATTTTTTTTTCTGGGGGGGGTTCAGCTCACGGCTGAGCTGCATTTTTACGGATGGTGGGGAAAAGTTATATAGGCTGTTGCACTTGGAAGGCAGTAGCTCCTGTCAAATGTGACCCATTCACCATGCAGTTGTGACACAGTGGTGCCGGAATTTAGACAGGAAAACAGGAGTCAGGTGGGTGGGGGCGGCAGCAGGACAGGAGGGAGAAGTGTCACAGGAGGGGGAAGTGTCACGGG
>BLSH010477607.1:1046062-1056627 GCA_018402905.1 Glandirana rugosa
GACGGACACATGACATGTTTACCGTCCACGACCACCTGTAGTTTAGGAGTCACGGTCGCCGTGAGCACGTGCACGGTTGGGGTTTCCGTCTCCGCCGGGAAATTAATCCGTTTAATCCGCCAGCGGAATCCGGAGCGTGAGTGTTCCCGGAGCGCCGGCGGATTAAACAGAATAACTTCTCGAGGGAGACTATCGTCGTCTCTAGGGGTCGGCAGTCCGTCCTCTTAGGCAGAACACTGCCTGTCGGGGAGTGTGGGCGGAGCAAACAGAGGAGGGGAGGAGGAGTAGAGGCAGAGAGCTCTCCTGTGTGGCTGTGCAGCTGCAGGGGGAGGGGTCAGCAGTGCTCTGATGAACTGAGTGTCCTGGCTGTGATCCGGAGCTCTCACTGAGTTCCGATGACGGCATAAACTCTTCCCACCCCGCAGCCTGGTTTCCTCTTCGTACATCAGTGCACAGATTCAGCGCTAAGCTGCCTGACGGCTGGGGATCTCTGCTGCTATCAGAGGGAGCTCTTCAATAAGACAAATTAGGCGGCCGCGAGGCCCTTGTGAGTGCGAGGCCTAAGGCGACCGCCTAATTTGCCTAATTAAAGGGCCGCCTCTGCCTTTGGGGTTGGCACGTGCACGAGTGCCGCTGGCACTGAGGATTTGATGTCCACCAGCACCTGCCATTTGTACAGTACACAGGCAGAACTGTGATCTGCCTATGAAAACAAGGCAGATTGCCGTTCTGTCAGTAGGGAAGGCATGGATCCTGTGTTCCTGCAAAGCAGATCCATAGTAAAAGCACCTCCCCCACAGTGAGAAAGCACAGTGTAGGCACACAGTTAACCCCTTGATCACCCCTGATGCTTACCCCTTCCCAGCCAGTGGCCGTATTGCAAAAAATTGGCTGGTCATGAAGGGGGCTAAATCTTCCAGATGTCAAGTGGTTAAAAGTGACAGTTATTTTCAGCTGAGAGCCAATAATATTGAACATTACATATGTCACATGGCTAATAAAAAAATATCCTTGCCCTTGTGATAAAACTTTATGAACTAAGCCTTGTGTTTAGTATGTGTTATGTTTTTGCATAGTTTGGAAACAATATGGAATCCTGCCTTATTTTACAACATATGCCAATTTCCGTACTCATTAGTTGTCTACAGAATACTGAAACGCCTTCTGTCACCTCACCTGGGCTGAGCACTGAAATTCCATTAGCAGTTAGATAGCAATATCCAGCATGTCACAGTAACATGCAGAATAAGCAATAACTGAGGGTTTCCTATTATGTGTGTAAGAAATACAAGCCCCGCATCACACCATTGTGCGGCACTGTTCCTCTGCTGCTGCTCTCTTCCACAAGCTCTTTGAGGCCACCACAAATGGATACGAGATATCATTTAAATCTATTATCCCCATAAACGCATTTTTTCTGTGTTGCTAATAACAAGGTCGGCAATGATCTCTTTTTTGAATGTTAATTGTTTTTCGAATAATGCTCAGCCATCTGTCTTGTACAGAGAAGAAATATTCTTTATAAAGCAATCTCTTTCAATTCATAAAAATAAAATATTTTGATCCTTACAAATATAGTCTATAAATCATTATTTTTGGGCAGAGTTCTATTTTGCTAGAATTATACTCCAGGCAAACCAGAAAATGTCGTATTCACACGGACTGAAACTAGGCTAGACTAATTTTGACCCTGGCATTTATCTTCCATGTGTAGCCAGGAGAAGTGTTATACTTCTGGCATGAGGACATTCGTGCCCGTAGGTATACTGTGGAGACCTTCCCTAGTGCTGAGTCTATTAATTGAAGAATGGAATTGTATGGGAGCAATGCTTTGTGGGACTTGTAGTGTACCAGTGAGGTTGATTATCAGACTCTCTGCGGAAGGAATTCAATTCCCATCGGGCCATGCTGCATAGGAAAGCTCCTGGGAAGAACAGTGCCTCATGGGAGAGTCTATGTAAGAAGAGGGAGTGGCTTGTTGCAGTCTCTTTGGACGGTGGTGATTGATCAGCAGGACACTGTGTGCTCTTGCTGCGGAGTTATGGCCTGCGGCCTACTTACATCAATCCAGCGGGCTGCATGCCCACAGTGTTCCAGCAGGCTGCATTGCTACAATGTTCCAGTGGATGATCTGCTGGACCAGCCCTACCAGCAACTGAGTTTGTTGCAGAACCAGTGGGCAGCTTTAGCAATCGATTGGGGAGAACTGAGAGGAGAAGTGCAGTGGAGGCCAATTGCAGGAGCAGAAAGCTGGAGTGTTCCATCATCTCCAGATTCATCATCATCATCACCTAAGCAGCGGGACCGTTCATCTGCAATCGTTTGTCCTGTTGGATGAGCAGGCTCACGCCCACCTATAAGAGTACTGGTTGTGTCATCTAATCTCTCACAAGGAAAGTTAGTGAGGATCTCAGCACTATCATATAACTGAGGAGGCTGTAATATAACAACTGGAGTATACTGGATTGCTGTTAGCTGTAAGCTTACCACAAAGTTAGTGATCACTGTGAAGGTTTATATCTATTACAGCAAAGATGTTTATTATATCTTTGTGTCATATTTGCAGGATCTGTGGCTACAGTTGTTCCCTAGGTACCTAACGTCTAAATTAAAGAGGCGGCAGAAGATGCACTGAACTTTATTAAGGATTTGCTACAGTTACAGCTACTCTTTCCCCCCACTGTGTAGAATTCAGGGTTATTACACTTTGTCATATTGAACCCTTCTAAGAACTCCCATTACTAGATTAGGTGAATTTGTGTGAACTCATTATATTGTTCCTCAAAGTTATACCAGTTTATCTATATTCTTTGGAGTGGTACTGATTTATCTGTACAACCTTGAGTGGTATCAGTTTACCTACTGTTCACGAATCAACTATAGTTAGTCTATCATTTATTAGATTATAGCATATGCTTATTCAATCTTTATTTTCCTTCAGTTAACCTCTGTTTGCAATTCATATTGGTGAACATTCAGGTATCTTGATTATACTCAAGTGGAGGAGTTTAGAACATAACTTTTAACAGTTTATGACAGGAGAGAGTTAATACACATTCAGTCCTTTTGTATCTCTCTTATATTCACTAAGATTTCAAAGCTTCTTATGTTATTGAAACATTCATTGTTAACCATCTGCTTATGTGATACAATTCATTTTTAATTCAGAGTTCTACTTGAATACCACAGAGATTTAAGTAAATATTTCAAACGCTTAACATTATGTGGTTCTTTTCACTGAGTGTGTTCAACGAAAAGAAGGTAACACTATGAGCGAACCCAGAGTGTCAGGGGTGGTAGAAGACTCTCGGGGAGTTGGGGAGACCAAGGGGTATGGAATGCTCAAGCGACCCTCAAGGGGACAGTGCTACATTTGGGGGCTTGCCCGGGATTCCCCCTACGGTGAACCCCCAAATGTCTGATGAACTACCAAGGGAGAAGATGGACTCAGCTGCTGCTACAAAGTGGGCACAGGAAAAGGGGAGTCGACAGGAGTTGGCCAGTGTGTTGAAGCTACCTGGAGTTGGATGGATTGAAAAGGATGTGCGGTTGATGTTGAGGGGCCTTTCCCGGTCAAGGATCCTCTGTTGTGGATCTGAAGGCAGAGTATGGGGAAGATCAAACCTATGATTTAGTTGAATGGCGAGACAGTGTCCCGGCTGACCTCCGAGAAGAATCTGTGAACCTAGTCGAAGGCTTAGGGGCCCAGATCATACTCTTGCAGAGAGAAATAGACTCGTATCCGGAGGAATCTCAATGTGGATCAGTGAGTCCCAATAAAAAAGAAGGGGAAGCTGAGGCCACTATTAAGGAATTACCATCTGCCTCATTCTATATGGATATGAGTTGGTTAGTGGAAAGCCTGATTAGGAGTAATAACTGTCAGTAAAAACTGACAGTAATCCGTTGACCTACCTGTTGACATCTGCAAAGTTAGATGCCACAGGGCATAGATGGTTGGCTGCATAAGCTGGATTTCAATTCAGTTTAAAGTATCGCCCAGGCACAAGGAACAGAGACGCGGATGCATTGTCTCGCCGGCCATATCTTTAGGAGCAGAAGTTCCAAGAACGGACTTTCGTGCCAACTGATGGGGTGCAAGCTCTTTGTAAAGGATTAGTTCATCGCCTGAGAGGGGCTGCAGGAGCTGAATTTGTAGGAGTCTCACCTGCTGGAGTACCACCATCTTATTGTGGATTGACCCAAGTGAGGAGTGAGGGGCTTCCTCGGTTGACTAAGGAGATCAAGATTAATCAGGAGCAGGATTCTCTTTGCCATACAGCTCTACAGGCATTGGCACAACAAGACCCTCTGTTATTACTGGAGAGTGTGATTGTGCATGCTAGAACAGTTCTGTTCTGGTGTCCCTACATGATGAACATGGACATTTAGGTATAGAGAGAACCTTTCAGTTAATTAGGCATAGGTTTTATTGGCCAGATATGAGGAGAGAGGTGGAAGACTACAGCCACTCTTGCCTATCTTGTATTCAAAGGAAGACTCTTCCAACTCATGCTGCCCCTATGGAACATTTACAGAGTCATGGCCCTATGGACCTAGTGTGTATTGCCTTCTTGTGCCTGGAACCAGCTACAGGTGGAAGAAGTAATATCTTTGTCTTAACTGATCATTTCACCAGATATGTCCAGGCTTACCCCACAAGAGATCAGCAAGCAACAACAGTAGCCAAGGTATTGGTGGAAAAGTTTTTTGTTCACTATGGACTGCCTGTCAGGATTCATTTTGATCAAGGAAAATATTTTGAGAGTCAGCTAATACAACAGCTGTGCAAGTTATTGGGTATAAAGAAGTCTCGAATCACGCCCTATCATCCACAAGGGTATCCTCAGCCTGAAAGATTCAATAGGATGTTGTTGAATATGTTAGGAACCCTACCCACTGAGAAGAAGCAGAATTGGGGAAACCATATTGTCACTTTAGTGCATGCTTATAATACTACTGTGAGTGATGCAACTGGGTATTCACCCTACTTTGGACGAGAAGCCAGGTTTCCAATTGACCTGATCTTTGGCACATCTGCTAATGACACCTCTCTGACTTCTCATAAAGGTTATGTGGATCGACTAAGAATTTGAAGCAATGAAAAGGCCATGCAACACACCACTACTTGGGAGACGAGAAACAAGAAAAATTTTGATCTCCAAGTGAGAGTTCAGGATCTTCAGCCAGGGGATAGAGTACTGTTAAAGAATCTGGGTGTACCAAGAAAGCACAAGCTAGCTGGCCGTTGGAGGTCTCACCCTTATGTTATCTATAAGCAGCTCCCAGGATTTCCTGTGTACCAGATCAGCCCCGAGGGACAGGAGGGCCCCTTGAAGATGTGGCACTGGGATTACTATCTCCCTCTATCTGATGCAGTTAGGATGCCTCTTGACTTAGGTGTCTCTCCTGTGGATCCCAGCCCTCCCAAGACTAGATCCAGAAGGAAACCCCTTTTAAGCCCACCCGACTCGTCTTAGAGGAGAGTGAAGATGATGAAGTGATACCATCTTGGATATGGGATCCAGTAGTTATCCCTGAGACGGAAGTCCAAACTTGGTACCGAAGGTCAAAGTCACCAACTGACGTCAGTGGGTTATCGAATTCGTCTAGACCACAAAAAACTATCCCACTATTGTCGAGAGGGAGAGATGTTCATTTGGGCCAGCGAGTCAAGTCTGTTCCTAAAGTTCCCCCCTCCATTGGGAAAAATGATATCCCCTTGAGTGAGAGGGTTCGGTCAGCCTCCAAGATTATGTCACCGATGAAGAATGTTGGCACGTTGAAGATGACAATAATGCTTTCCCTCTTCCTAGTTTTTAGCAAGGAGCTTTAAACAGCTTCACAGAAGAATGCATCCCTGTGTTTGAAAACCCTGGTAGGCTGGCTGAACAATCCAGTCAAGATGTTGTGGATGAGATAAGTCTTGTAGTTCAAGATGATGTTCTCCCCATGGGTATTCCTGTGGACAGTTCTATTGCAAATACCCATTTGGAGGAGGAACCTGAATATCAAGCTACCCCTTCAGTTAGTCCGAAGAGGGGGATTACATCTACATATAGTCTAAAGGATATCTCCTGAACTGAGGACTGATAAGAGCTCCCCTTCATTGAGTTACCAAGAGAAGAGCACTGTTCATCAGCCAAAACCCAGCTCTCCTGTCCGTCTCCGAAGGAACATTCATCCTCCACAAAGATTGGCATACGATGCTCTAGCAGAGAATTATGACAGATTGATTCCTACCATTCAAAGCTCAGGCTCTACCCCAGTCCCTGTTACCAATAATTGGGTTAAAGGTGTTCTCCATACAACTCCTGATACTACTAGGTGGGACATGGATGTTGCCCTGGCTTGTCAGAAAATTGATTATGAACTTACTGAGAATGTATATAGATGGTTTCAGCAAATACCCAATGTCTGGCAGTACTTGTTAAGTTTAAATGGGAGTTAAGTTGCGTTAACTATGTGTTTTTTTTCTTCAAGGTTGTTAGAAAACCCCCCTGAGTATTTGCGGACCAAACACTTTAAGTGGGGGGGAGAGTGTAGCCATAAGTCAAGTGTTATACTTCTGGCATTGAGGACATTCATGCCCGTAGGTATACTGTGGAGAGTGTCCCTAGTGTTGAGTCTATTAATTGAAGAATGGAATTGTATGGGAGCAATGCTTTGTGGGACTTGTAGTGTACCAGTGAGATTGATTATCAGACTCTGCTGCGGAAGGACATCATTTCCCATCGGGCCATGCTGCATAGGAAGGCTCCTGGGAAGAACAGTGCCTAATGGGAGAGTCTATTTAAGAAGAGGGAATGGCTTGTTGCAGTCTCTTTGGATGGCGGCAATCGATCAGCAGGACACTGTGCGCTCTTGCAGCGGAGTTGCGGCCTACTTGCATTGCTCCAGCAGGCTGCATTCCCACAGTATTCCAGCGGGCTGCATTCCTACAGTGTTCCAGTGGATGATCTGCAGGACCAGCTCTACCAGCAACTGAGTTTGTTCCAGAACCAGCGGGCAGCTGTAGTGATCGATCGGGGAGAACTGCAAGGAGGAGTGCAGGGAAGGCCGATTCCAGGAGCAGAAAACTGGAGTGTTCCATCATCTCCAGGTTCATCATCATCATCACCTAAGCAGCGGGACCATTCGTCTGCAGTCGTTTGTCCGTTTGGGTGAGCGGGCTCAGGCCTATCTAGAAGAGCAATGTACACTGTGCTTCGTGTATATGAGGACAAATTCTTCCAATACACATGGGTGTGTACGCACTAGTGCAATAAAAGTTTCTGCTCCTAGCAGAAAAGAGCTGTCCTCCATCTTGCTCAGCTTGTGTAGGAAAGAGGTGTGGCAAGAGCTGGACAAGGGGTGGAGCACTGGGTGGAGAGCTCCTGTTTGAGCAGATTAGGAGCAACTAAACTCTTGTGAAACGCTCATGTATCACTTTCCAGTGTTTCTATAGAAGTCTATGGAGCCAAAACGCCTGTAATCTGCCAAAAAAGAAGCTCATATACTTTTTTCAGTGACAGGCGTTTTGCCTGAGATGACAGAACGCTTAGATGTGAACAGGAGCCATTGAAATGAATGGGATTTGTCTTGTTAGGCGTTTTTAGAGCTGAGGCACAGAGCAGAAAAACAGATGTGAACAGGGCCTTAGGGTACATCATCAGCTCATCCAGTTCTTTTCCTAGGGAATTGAACACATGCCAAGCAGATAAGCCTAACCACTATGTCCGCCTTGATGGGTGGAGCTCATTTCTGATGACACGCCAGTGTTCAGAACCAAAGGAATGATTTTTATGCTGCTGGCACAGCAAACATTGCTCAGTACAGTATGGTTGGTTATATATGCCAAACTCTTCACACTGCCATACACTTTCAACCCCTGCTGGAGATCTCACATTTACTTTCTGAACTTTGGAAAATGCAGAATTATCTCAATATTTATCTGTTATACCCCATAATGGGGCACCAGTTATAGTTATATGTTGTTAATTTATAAACAGAAAACCAATATGACAAGCTTGGAGCTTGAGTGAACTATTTATATTTGTATTTGGGCAGCATTGGATTCACGATAAACGTTAATATTCCTGGACTAAATTTTCTGCATCCAAACTTTCCTACAATGGGCACTGTGTCAGAGGGACCTGCAGGCTGTAAAGAACTATTGTGAGGTCTGTGAATGTATATTAAATGGCGTTTCTGAGATGGCTGGATTTGGTACATTGAAATTACTTTAAAGTGATACTAAAGCCTCATGTTTTTTTGCCTATATCTGTTACTAAATAATAGCATTACATGAGAAGTCTAACCTTTTGTGTCATTTTCGCTTCTTTTTTTTTTTTTTATTCAGACTCCATTTTTCCCATTTCCGGTTGTCCTGTTTGCTGGGACTTCTCATGAAATGATATTATTTAGTAACAGATATAGGCGAAAAAAACGAGAGGGTTTAGTATCACTTTAAATCAACTCAAGTACAACAGCTCTTTCTTGTGTCAGCATAAAAGTGTCAGTTTTTCATGCAGAACTGATTGGACCATCCATAGCTCTCTATGGAGTGGCAGATCTGACACCTGCTGGCACCTGATCTGATCCTTTCTGCTAAAAGCAGACGGATGGGGATCCGTTTCCCATCTGTCCGGCAGATCAGATGGAATGATAATTGGATGGAAATAGACAGGCGGTCCATTTACATCTGACCACCCCATGGAGAACAACGGGCTGTGTCTGTGTTCACTCTGCACAGCGGAGTGGACACCAATTTGTCATCCGCTTGCTCAGTGGGGATCAGCGGAGAGATCCCTTGGTGAGCTTTCGGATCCGCTTGACGAAGTCCATCCTGTCTGAAAGGGTCCTAAGAGTTGCATTCTTCCTCCTGACCACCAATGTAAGGGGCACCCTGATAAATCAGATTTAGTAAGGGTTCCGAGACCTGAAAGTTATTTTAGGGGTTCTTATGGGGAAAAAAAGGTTGCAAAAAGACTGCTTTCTAATTTGGCTAACAGCAATTCTGGTGGCATTTAGTAGGGCTGTCCAGACAAATCCAAAAAAAGCCACGAAGAGGAAGCCTTATTTTCATGTGATTATTAATCTGACATAAATATTAATTAACAACTGTTCAAACTTTTCATTTTATTCAGAAAGGTTGATTTTTTTGTTATATAAAACCTCATTCTATCTGGCAGTGGTTTAGACCCCTGTGTGACAGCAGTTTTTATTTATTTTTATTTATTTATTTCAGGTACTTATATAGCGCCGTCAATTTACGCAGCGCTTTACATATATATTGTACATTCACATCAGTCCCTACCCTCAAGGAGCTTACAATCTAAGGTCCCTAACTCACATTCATACATATACTAGGGTCAATTTAGACATGATCTAATTCACCTACCAGCATGTGTTTGGAGTGTGGGAGGAAACCGGAGCACCCGGAGGAAACCCACGCAGGCACAGGGAGAACATGCAAACTCCAGGCAGGTAGTGTCGTGGTCGGGATTCGAACCAGCGACCCTTTTGCTGCTAGGCGAGAGTGCTATCCACTACACCACTGTGCCGCCCAGTTTTTGAGCCATCAGCCAAGTAAAAACATTTCTTTACTGTGTATGAATTCACAGCTAGCTAGAAGTCAACCATATCCAGGTCTATATAACAGCAGGAAGGGGTCCCAGCAACCGTTAGACTCACTTGTACCATTAATGGCCCCTAACTTCCAGAGGCCTTGTGCAGCTTTCAGGCCCTCTCTCATTCAACCATTACAATTATTGTTCATTGTGTATTGATGCACAGCTAGTCAGCCATGTCCCGGTCTACATGACAGCAGGAAGTTGTCCTAGCATCCATGAGACCCACATTATTGGGTTCTTAACTCCCAGAGGGCCTTTGTGCGGCTCCATAGTCTGCACAGATAGTATGGCCTGGTATCTAGGATTGAGGTCTGAAATCTATTATATATCCCCAATATCAGTACAGGAAAACCTGCACTGCTAAAACATGTAGGCTGCCATTGTTGATCTCCTTTGGAAAGAACTAGTTCTCTTGCTGTCATACTGATCACTGGTTTCAGTACTTTCTAAGGGCACTGACCAAGAGCTAGTATGCAAAGATAAAAAAATTCTGGCTTTCAAGTCCAAGGCCAGCCATAGATGGTTCAAATCTTGGCTGGTTCAACAGGAACTGGCCAAGATTCAAACCATGTATGGGCAGGCTGAATGTACCCAAGCTAATCAATCTATTTGGGTACAACCAGCCTGTCGGATTTTATATGTGATAATTGTTGTCTGTGTTGATGGTGTAACTCAAGCAAATTTCTTTGCTCCAACCCGTGGTTGCAGGAAAGAAATTTGCTCCGTCTATGGCCGGCCTAAGGAAGTATTGATATCAGAGGTCAGCACTTCCAGCCTCCATATTTAGTACAGACATTTAGATTTATGTTGAATAATTTTTTAATAAGAGTTTGAAGGCATTAAAGGTAAATCAGACATCTAGGTTTATGTTGAATAATTTTTTATTAACCACTTCAGCCCCGGAAGGATTTCCCCCTTTAGGACCGGAGCCCTTTTTGCGATTCGGCACTG